>OU343221.1:319013063-319573448 GCA_910596185.1 Chrysanthemum makinoi
GATGGTATGACCATGGATCAATTGCCGGAGGATAAGATAGGGATTTATCCTCAGCAGCTGGATACTGGGGGGGGTTAGAATTCCTTTTTCTTCCTTCTTGTTGAACGTTATTAAACACTTTAAGGTTCATATCTCCCAGCTAGTTCCGTTAGGTTTGAACCACGTGACCCTTTTCGAAATTAGATGCTATAGTCTGAGCATCCAACCTAGGGTTTCGCTATTTCGGGCGTTTTATCAGTTATGCAAGCAGGGACACTGGTTTTCTTTTGAGAATCGAACGGGTAAAGGTTCCTATAAGTGTTTTAAAGAAATTCTCTCCAGCTTGAAACACTGGAAGGAAAAGTTTTTCCTGATTGACCGAAGGGCTATTCCGTATGCCATGGCATTGAGACATAAGGATTCGGCGATTACAGATAACTTCCCCACCGGCTTTTCTCAAGAGGATGCCGTCAAACTTAGCCGGGCGGTAATTCCGTTAAGCAAACCGACCGTGAGTCTCTTGTGGATGTGCCATCTCTCCTCGGTTTTCAAGAATCCTGGCTTCGAGCCCATTCTAAAAGATGCCAGGGGTCTTGGTAATTTTCTGTTTTGTTTAAGTCATTATAGGACTAATGCCAATTTCCTTACCGTTATTTTATGTTTCTTCTAAAAATTTTCACTGTTCTTTCAGTTGTTAGTATGTCGGAGTATCTCGAACTTCCGGATTGGGAAGGAACTGTAGTGAGTAAGGGCTCCCCTGTGGATCCGAACCGGCCTAAACCGAAGAGGACTGTGGATCCTCTAGCTGTTGGGGAGTGATAACATCAAATAGTCCTGAATATTTAGTGTCAATTTCCCCCGATAATGCTCGTTATTTATATCATTTATATGGATTTACGCTTGTTTTCCATTGTTTTTCACTTTCAGGTAAATTACGAGCATTGGAGCTAAAGAGACGCGGAAATGGAAACATTACTAAAGATTTATCACATTATGCCTATTTTGAAGAATTTACGGCTTAACTCCCCTCTCACATTACGCCGTAACTATTGCGTGACCCAGAATACCAACTTATCAAGAGGTTACGGCGTAACTATTCCCAAAGGTTACGACGTAACTACATTAGGTCAAATGAGGATCCACGCCGCTGATACTTACGCCGTAACTACTGCATCACTTACGACGTAACCGTGTTTATTGAAGACTACGGCATAACCACTTATTAGGTTACGCCGTAACTAGCAGATCTAGTGCATTTACGACGGAATAGAAGGTTACGGCGTAACTCCTATATTGGTTACGCCGTAACCCAGACCTGGCCTATAAATACCCCACGAATTCCAGCATTTCTAATCATCCCATTCCACACACAACTCTCTGAGAACGTGGGAAAAAGCTCAAGGCAAGTCTAGGGGAGCATACGGAGCTGTGTCCAAGGGAGAAGTCACTCCATTACGATAAGCTTTAGCATTTTATATTTCTTTTACTTTCAATTTATGTATTTCGTACCTTTGATTATTGAATTGATTTGCATGATTAATATGAGCGGCTAAGCACCCTTTGGTGCTAGCCTAGTTATGATTCCTTAATTGTTTTGTTTGCGTTTACCTTTACTTCCGTACAATTATTTCTAAGTGTATGCATGCATAGTTCTTTGGTAGTCACCCTTGATTCGGTAGTTTTGAATGGCGGTAGAGGCCAATTGCCTAGGAGATATGACCAACTGACCCTAGGTGAGCTGACTGAGACGGGAAGGGTAAGATATGACCAACTGACGACCCTTTCTACTTTTGCGATTTGACCAACTGATCACCTATCGTTTGGATGAACTTAAGAATTGGGGGTGTAGTGTCTAAGTTCCTAACGGCCGGGCACTCACTATTTAGAATCTAGCATGTAGCGGTACTTAATGACTTGGCTTAGGGGACCAGGAACAACAGGACTTATGACGGTGCGCCTGATTTCTCCTGTGGTGGCATCTTTGCTGATAGGTTAGGGCGAATTGACCTAATGTTGTCCTCTCGAATTTGACCCCACCTGAAGTAATTGGAAGTAGGTAGACGTAGACATAACTAGCTAGGAGGATTGACTAGGTTAGCACCACTATTCCTATATTGATCTCTCTTTTCCCATTTACTTGCTTTTATTTTATCCTGCATTAGTAGTTTAATTAATTAATTCCCTATCGAAACAATTATTATTCTGTGACACTAGACTTAGTAATAATCCAACACACATAGCTCTTGGGACGACTTCGGCTTTACCATTTACTACACTACACACGACCGGGTACACTGCCCGTTAGTGCATTAGGATAGACCATAGGTATAGCGAGACACTATAAATATTAAGACCTGGTCAGTAAAACCTGCATCAGGGAGTCTATTCCCTCGAAGGATGATATGACCAAACAGGCAGAAGAGGCGGACCCGGAGGTGGTCGCCACCCGGGAGAAGAAAGAGAGAGAGGCTACCGCCCGTCTTTTGGCGAAAAAGAGAAGCGAGGGAACCTCCCGCGCTCAAAATAAAAAGAACAAACGCCGCAAATTTGTTGAAAACATCTCTTCCGGCTCTCCCTTTGAGACTGCGGACCCGCTGAATCAAGCCCCTCCCGGAGGGGGCCAAGGAGCAGATGTGCTGATGAACCTTGAGCCGGGAATTCCTAATACCGCCGCCGAAGGTGGTGATGGAAATGTGCTCAGCGAAGGTATGGGGGAAAATGAACGGAACTTCCAGCCAGTGCCCACTCATCCGTCAAATGAAAGCGGCCAATCTCCACCGGAGAATTCTCCTTCACATGAATATGAAGGTAAGCATACACAGCCATCCTTAACTGACTTGCTTTTGTAGCCTTTGTTTTACTCATCCTGGTGTGTCCTTTTGTATTCTCAGGTCATTTGGCTCATCACTCCGACCCTTTCAAGCGTGTAGAGAAAGTTAACCTGGATTCGGGTATCTCTGGTCTTTACATGTTTGATTACTTTGCCTGTCAACTGCCTCTCTTAATTCCTCCTTTTTCCTTTGTGTAGATGAAGCTACGAACATCTTTATTCCTAACTGGTCTCTTTGTGATGACGTTTGTATCGACTCCTTCCGTTCCTGCCGCTAGCTGATCGACAACCTCGCAACTCCCACCTAGAGGGAGGCTCTTGATGAATTGAACAACATTCAGCTGACCCGCCGGGCATATGAGGAGTTTGGTCTTAGCGTGGTGACTCAAGGGGAGCTCTTGAGGCGGTTTCAGACCCTTAACACGGAGTACTGGCAGTTGACCCAAACTCATAATAGTTGCCAAGGACTTTCCGAGAGGTTGACTGCCGCGGTGGAAGAGAAAGATAGGCTGATGGAGGAGTTGAAAAAGCTGGGGGCTGACCATGAGGCCAGCTTAGGTAAGGAAAAGAGCTTGGAAGATGAGGTGGACCGGTTGACCCAGGAGAGATTCAACTGGTCCTTCTACTCGACCGCCTGCTGTGGGCACACCGCTAGTCAATGACACTCTGGGGGAAAATGCTTAAGTTTCAGTCTTATTGATTCATGCCTGTAAACAATTATTCGGATAATATGGTTGTAATAATTAACTCTATCTTTTGTGGCTTGTTATTTTGACATGTCCTGTGCGACTAGAAAATTGTTCAGATGATGTGGTTCACAATATCAAGAAGTTTGCTTATGTTCATGCATAAAGTTTTTTTTTTTTTTTTCGTAATTTGCATTGATACACCTCCTTAGGTTATTCTAAGGGCATCCGGCTGCGTAAGTCGTGCATCCGGGTTCTGGGCATGCTTAAGAGATTTTAGGGCATCCATTTTTGGGCATCCGACATATATGCCCGGGCATCTGCGTGGTCATTCCACCAGGCATCCAGAGTGCTTTTTTCACTTGGGCATCCGTTTATCGGGCATCCGAATAGAGTTTTCTCGGGCATCCGTATTAGGACATCCGGCATATATGCTCGGGCATGTTTACATCAACTATACTCGACGGGGGCCAGCCGTCGGAATTGTCACACATCTCACACAAGTTATTACGGAAAATCGTCTCCATATTGCAAGGAGACCTTCAGCATTAAACAAACAAAAATGACTAGTTCAAAGTTACATAGTAATTGTGGGATTCTAGTCAGAATAGCGATTATAAAAAAAAATCTGAGGTTTGTTGCGTGCCAGGTCCGAGGGACCTCCTTTTCTTCCATTGTTTGTAACTTATAAGAGCCATTCTGACCTGCTCCAATCAGCCGGTAAGGCCCTTCCCAGTTGGGCCCCAGTTTGCCCTGGTTTTCCACTCTGCTTGCCTCATTCCTTCTGTAAACAAAGTCTCCCACCTTGAAATTCATCGGCCTGACCCTTCGGTTATAATACTGCTCCACTTGCGTCTTATATTTGGCTTCTTGTATGGCAGCATTTTCCCTTCTTTCTTGCAAGAGGTCCAGGTTCAAGCGTTGCTCTTCTTCATTCTGGTCCTCTCGGAAAATCATTGTCCGATGTGTGGGAATGCCTATTTCTGTTGGGATCATAGCTTCGCTTCCGTATGTCAGACTGAACGGTGTTTCCCTGTTGCTTGTTTTAAGGGTGGTGCGGTGAGCCCATAGGACGTTAGGCAGCTCATCAACCCAGCCGTTTCTCTCCCATCCCAGTCTCGTCTTTATCCCTTCCATTAAACTTTTGTTTGCCCGTACCACCAATCCGTTGGCTTGCGGGTGTGCAACGGCCGATTTATCTGTTTAATCCTCAACCGCTCACACCAAGATTTGAACGGGTCATTAACAAAGTTAGTTCCATTATCAGTGACTATGACCCCCGGCAATCCGTACCTGCACACAATATTTTCACATACAAACTTCTTGACATCTTTTCTTGTCATTTTTGCCAACGGTTTCGCCTCTATCCATTTTGTGAAATAATCTATAGCCACAATGACGTATTTCACTTTTCCTGGAGCTTCCGGTAGGGGACCCAACACGTCCATTCCCCACTAATAAAAAGGCCATGGGGACATGATGGAGGTTAGTAATGTCTTGGGGAGCTTGGGTACTTGTGCATGTATTTGACAGGAGTCACACTTCCTGATCTCCTCCCTTGCGTTCCTGTGCACAGTGGGCCAGTAGTATCCTTGCCTCATTAGCTTAGCAACTACGGTTCTCGGACCGGAGTGCATTCCACAGCATCGTTCGTGCACCTATCGGATTATGTAGTTAGCTTGAAACGGTCCGACACATCTCAGCATCGGCCCCAAGTACGACTTTTTGAAAAGGACCCCGCCTTCCATTGTGTAATGTGGGATTTTCATCCGGAGGCTCCAGGCTTCATTAGGTTCCGTCGGCCAAACACCTTCCTGCAAACACTTGGTGATCGGCGTCATCCAATTATCACCTTCCTCATCCACTATAGTATTCACCCCATCCTCTTCTCCTGAAGGCTTCTCCAGCACTTCCACTAACACTTTCTTGGTCAAATGATCGAAAGCAACGGACGCCAACTTACTTAATATGTCTACTTTCTGATTTTGTGCTCTCGGGATGTTGCATATTTTAAAGCTCTTAAAACCGGCGATGTGCTCTTTAGCCTGAGTCAGGTATTTCTGCATGCTTTCTTTAGTGGCTATGAATTCCCCATTGATTTGGCTTGCCACCAATTTAGAATCTACCCGAACGCTTAGAGCCTCTATCCTGAGCTTCTTTGCAATTCGGAGGCCAGCTAGAAGAGCCTCATACTCGGCTTCATTGTTGGTGCTCGGAAAGTTGAGTCGTAAGGCATATGTCAATTCCTCCTTTGCCGGGCTAATAAGGACCAGTCCTGCGCCAGAGCCTTTCTTGTTCGATTCCCCATCCGTATACAACAGCCATTCCTCCGTGTTAGCGACTTCCATCACGTCATTATTCCTCTTCTTCCTTTCCGGAAACTTGTGCTCTACCGGTATCTCCGTGACAAAATCCGCTAACACTTGACCCTTGACCGCGTTCCTAGGGGTGTACGTAATGTTATAAGCCCTCAACTCTACGGCGTATTTAGCCAGCTTCCCTGAGAACTCCGGCTTGTTCAATATCTGTTTGATAGGTTGATCAGTAATGACCTTGATGGGGTGAGCCTCAAAATATCTCCGTAATCTCCTGGACGCATGTAATAGACACAAGGCCAACTTCTCTATCAGAGCATAGTTCATTTATGCATCGTGCAGTGTCCGGCTGACGTAGTGTACCGGTGATTGTCTTTCATCCCTTTCCACCTCCAAAACCGCACTTACCGCTCCTTTTGACGCTGCTAGATATATAAATAACTGTTCCTTAGGCTTGGGAGTGGATAAGGAAGGCAACTCCAATATCAATCTTTTCATCTCCTGAAAGGCTGCTTCGGCTTCCCCCGTCCAGCGATACCCGTCCTTATTCTCTTTGGTGACATTCTTTAATGTGTCGAAGAAGGGCAGAGACCTTTCCGCCGATTTAGACAAAAATCTATTGAGAGCTGCCAATTTCCCACTTAGACTTTGCATTTCCTTCAGTGTTTCTGGGGACTTCATCTCCATTATTACCTTCGTCTTCCGGGGGTTTGCCCTTATCCCTTCCGATGTCACCATGTAACCAAGAAACTTACCTTCTTCCACGCCGAACGAACATTTTTTTGGATTCAACTTCATATTTACTCGCCGGAGATTATCGAAGGTTTCGGCTATGTCTGCTATCATATCTCGTCTGGTCTGGCTCTTTATGACCATATCATCCACATATGCTTCCAAATTTCTACCTATCTGTGATTGAAAGGCAGTATCTACCAGTCGTTGGTACGTGGCTCCTGCATTCTTCAGACCGAACGACATTTTGGTGTAGCAGTACGTCCCTTGCTCCATATAGAATGCAGTCTTTTCTTCATCGTCCCTATCCATCTGGATCTGGTGGTAGCCCTTGTAAGCGTCCAGAAAAAATTTGTATTTATATCCCATAACTGATTCGATCTTCCAATCGATCTCTGGTAGTGGATAGTAATCCTTAGGACACGGGGAGTTCAAATTCTTGAAATCGATGCACATCCTCCAGCTTCCATCATATTTCTTCAGCAGGACTGGATTTGACAACCACGTTGGGTACCTTACCGGTCGAACTATTCCCGCCTTCATTCATTCTTCTACTTCCCTTTTGATCACTTGATTTTTCTCCTGCGAGAATGTCCTCCTCTTCTGCGCGACCGGAGTGTCCGAGACGTTTACATTTAGGGAGTGTTGAATGAGGCGTCTGGGCACTCCGGTCATATCTGTTGGCTCCCAGGCAAACACGTCTTTATTTTTCCTCAGCAGTTCAATGAGTTGTCCTCGGCATTCCCGGGAAAAACTCGTTCCTATCGTCACATGTTGCTCCAGATACGTCGCGTTAACCAGTATGTCCTCCGTCGATTCTAGATCCTTTTGTTCCTCCTGGTTCACTACATTCGTTTCTTTATTCTTAGAACAGCTTCCTCCGGTATCCTGCTTCTCCTCCAACCTCATGCACTCCATAACCACCTCCTTTTTAGTGGTCAGGGTGGCTATTCCACCGGGCGTTGGAAATTTCATCATAGCATGAATGGTTGAGGGTATAGCCCGCAATTCCCTTAGACCTGATCTTCCAAGTATCACATTGTAAGGTGAGGGAGACCTTACAACCGTGAACTTCATCATGGTTGTCCTAAACAAACCGTAATTCCCGAACCGCGCTTCCAACTCTATTTTTCCCAAAGGCTGGATAACCTCTCCAGCGAACCCTGCTAGCGGCGAACTTGTTTCTTGCAACCTAGATTGGATAGAAGGGCACATGTTGTTAAAGAAATGTTCATACATCACTTGGACGGAAGCCCCTTCATCCACAAACACTCTCCGGACCAAGTAACCTTCTATTTCTGCTTCCAGGATCAGCGGCTCCTCGGACAGATCCTCCACCGGTATCCGAGGGAAGGTAATGGGAACGTTCATCCAGTCTTCGTCATAGAATCTGGCCTTCCTTTTCTGGTTTTCTGTATAGTGACTAACCATGTTGATCACCTTACCCTTCCCATTATGACCCCTCGGTTTCTCCCTTCCCCGTTGTTGCATGTTTTTTTTACCAAGTGGTCTAATTTTCCAGATTCGAGGGTTATCTCCAACTGTTTCTTTAGATGAAAACAGTCGTTAGTCAGGTGAACTCTTTCTCCATGATATTCGCAAAACCTGTCCTCGTTTTCCTTGCTCGGTCTTCCTTGCAGGGGAGGTGGTGGAGGTAAGTTCAAGTGGTGCTCCGTAGCCAATATTTCCTAAGGCTACTTGGAAAGAACCGAGAGCATGACTCGATGATTATCGGGCTTATTAAGTTCGTTACGTTGAAATTCATTACGAGGACGAGCATCTAATTTTGGAGCAACATATGGAGAATAAGCCTCCCTCTGTTTAAAGTCATTTCGCTCCCAGGGTCGCCAGTCAATCCTTCTTCTGTCGCCGAATCCTCCTCTGGAAGTCCGGTCTCTTGTTTCCGATGGGTTTCCCCTTCGGTATGACTCATGTATTTCCCCTTTCGGCAACTCAATACTCTTGTAAGCCTCTTCTGACCGAACATAATCGTCTACCCTAGTCATCATCTCCTTGATGGTTCTCGGGACTTGGTCGGAGAATTTCTTAGCTAAATCAGGACACCGATGGGCATTCATGAACGCCGATATCTTCATTAACTTCGGGACTCCCGGTATCCTGCTGGCCTCATCAGTCCAGCATTCCTTAAAATCAGGTAGTGCCTCATTTGCTCTTCTGGTGATTTCTATGGGGGTCTTTTATATTCTTCTGCCGCAGAGCAAACCTTGTGGTGAACTGTTCCCTCAGGTCATCCCAACTATCGATACTCCCTGGCTCGAGGTTGCTGAACCATCCTTGTGCAGCCCCATCAATGGTTTGTTGGAACATTCGGCACCAAATTGGCATAGGGCACTCTCCCTGATTTGCCGCCCCTACAAACCGATTAATGTGATCGTCCGGGTCGGTGGACCCATCATATAACTTCAAGTTAGTTGGCATGGTGTATTTGGGGCCTGCAAACTCCACAATCCACCTAGTGAAAGGTGACATGTCTACCTCTTTATGGGGTTTGCTCAAATCATCCTTAGGATCTGGCTCCGTCACTTGTTCCAGCCTTTCCTCGTCATCCCCAAATGACAACCGGATGGGTTTGATTGAGCTGGCCCCTGTCGCGTTATACTTCTTGATGAGAGCTTCTAGTGAGGCCACATGGGCTTGTATATGCTCTGGTATTCCGGAAGATGGGTTACTTGTGACTCCACTCCCCCCTGCATGTTCTGGTGAAGGAAGAGGGATGGGTGATGGTGTTTCTGGTGGACCCGTCATTCAGTTGTCATGTAGAATGAATAGCGGTCCCACGGATGGCGCCAATTTGTTGAATCAAGTGATCCGAAGGAAATGAGAGAATCCTTCCTGCATAATGAACAACACGCGTTAGCTGCGTCCCGGATGTTATCCCGGGACCAAGCTCTGGCGTGAGAATGAGCGGAGGGTAATAAATAGAGTAATAAATGTCAGAGTAAATGTAAGTGAACTTGAATGCATAACATTAAATGTGTTGGGGTATTTATACTACCCCAACCTTGAAACCTGGGTCTAGGCAGGGCAGACCTACGGCCACCCTATCTAGTAAGTGTCAGGCCACGTGGTAAGGAAATCCCAAGAAATCTGGGTGGCGACGCTGACACGGTTAATCGCTCTACTGTTGGATAATAGCCAGTCCGGGTAAAAGGATGTACCATCCGGACGCTGGGTCCTCCGGACCACTGGACGTCCGGACACATACGCCAACAATAAAAGGCTTTTAACCATGAAATGTAACATCAAAGATAACTATAAATGCTTTGAATACCGTGAACAAAAGCCATTCTTAAATCCACAAAAAGTTAATAAATCACACAAAAGCTATTCTTAAATCCACAAAAAGTTAACAAAAGCTATTCTTAAATCCACAAAAAGTTAATAAACCCACCAAATAGACCTCGCAAAAACTAGACGCCACTTGAAATAACTGGTCTTTAACACGGCTTCTTGACAATAACCTGATGGTCGTAGCATGTTTTATAGATTTGACTTGATCAATGATAAAAAATAAACGTTTGAAACCTAGTTGTCTGCTTAAATCCAACAATAAGAGGCTTTTAACCAAGAAATGTAACATTAAAGATAACTATAAATGCTTTGAATATCGTGAACAAAAGCTATTCTTAAATCCACAAAAAGTTAATAAATCACACAAATTAGGCGCTAGCGGCTAGAATTTTTATTCTATCCACTACGTCTCCAACGAATAACATAATATTCATATCCACTTACCCAAAAAACATGACTTTAGTATATAAGCTATCAAGTTTTTCTTTCTACTACCAATGTGGGATCGAAAACAACTTTTTACCACGAGAATGCATCAATAGTCAATACATGTAGACTATTCATTTACTTTTTTAATGAAGGTTCTTTATTCATCTCTACTTTTTGTCATGAAACTATACAATTATTATTGCAGGTGATAATTCCTAACTAAAAACCGCCTATATGGCAAACCATCATTTCACCTCTTTAAACTAAATTCTATTGTTACTATTTTTCCAATTTTTATTTGTCAGAAACATGATGAGTAACCCAAATGGAGAAGACAACGCCTTCCAATATTTGTTGGCATTAAAAAAATGCATTCTAAAATGAGACACTGAGAAGTGGGTTAGTTTGTTTTGCACTCAGACTGGAGCATTATTAATATCTAGAAGACTTTGAAACTATAATTGAACATTCAATGTAGCAATATGCCAAGTGAGAAGCAAGAAATTGAGTTGGGATGGTATTTTTCATTATTTGTCAATGCCAACTTGTAAGATATTGTTCTCAATAACTTGCACAATTTTAAACATATTCCAGAAGAAATTTAAAAATACAGTTCGAGGATATATTTGCTTTACAACAAATAATTATTCTTTTGAAGTTTGTCAATCTTTGTAACTTCTGTGTAACTATATATGTAGATGAATAATAGATGTTTTAAACAATTGCTGCAAGAGCCAATATTGGCTTTAAATCAAACAAATTTAAGCTAAAATTTGGATGCTTTAAATCTCACTACATTCAAAATAAACTTGTAAGAGTTTGATGCTTTATATCAAACAAACAAAAAGTTTTTTTGAATCATGAAGTGATCTAAGGCTGGACGCAGTAGACATAGACGATCGACTTACTCGATCGATTGAGTGTCGATCGTCCTTCTGTGGAGATTAGATTGAGTCCCATTTTTTCCCAATCTTGGTTGTCCTCCCGATCGATTGGGTTGGGCATTTTTTGCAAAAAGTGAGTGTGGAAATGTTATTAACGTTGCAAAATCAGTTTCAAACAAAAAACAAAAGAATCCGAACATTAAAAAAAAAATCCGACCGTTTGGGTGTTAAAAAAAAAAACTACCCAATAAATACACAAAATATTTACACACTTAAATTCACAAATCTCATTTCATACATTCTCTATATTCTTTTTCTCACTATGAGTTTTAATTCTTACGAGCTATTCATTGCCGATTCGTCATCGGATGATGAAAATGAAGTTAGTAGCGAGTTTATGATATTTGCGGAAGAGTGTTGGCAGGCTTTTCAAGCGTCACAAACTAAACTCTCAAGAAACCGAGTTAGTAGGGATCTTTTGGGTGCTCATAACCGTTTAGTGGCTGCTTACTTCTGCGAGACCCCCAGATACGGCGATCAAGCATTCCATGATCGTTTCCGAATGAGCCGAAAACTATTCACATGAATTGTCCGAGATATAACCGATCATTCACCTTATTTCCAACAAACTCCTAGTTGTGCAGGCTTACTTGGTATTTCTCCATTGATGAAGTGTACTTCGTCAATCCGTCAATTGGCATACGGAATCAATGCTGATGCTCTGGACGAATATGTGCACATGGGTGCGTCAACAATTCGTGAGTGTCTCCAAAATTTTTGTGAGGCCATAATGGAGTTATATGTTGCAGAGTATTTGCGAAAGCCGACGGTTACTGACATTGACAAACTCTATGCTTATCACTACGAATGTCATGGGTTTCCTGGGAAGATAGGAAGCATTGATTGTACAGATTGGCCGTGGGAGAATTGCCCACATGCTTTAAAAGCTCAATTTTGTAGGGGTGATCACGGGCAAACTCCTTTCATTTTATTGGAAGCGATCGCGTCCCAATATTTATGGATTTGGCATGCGTTCTTTGGTGTCGCCGGGATGAATAACGACGTAAATGTTTTACGTGCATCGCCTCTTTTCAATGATCTCAAAACGGGGAGAGCACCAGATGTGGAATTCGTTGCTAACGGCGTGCCTTATAAACGCGGATATTATCTTGCTGATGGGATATATCCGGAATACTCGTTATTATGAAGTCCATTAAAAATCCAGGGACGAATGATCACAAACGAATATTGTATAAGACGATGCACGAAGCACCAAGAAAAGATGTGGAACGTGCTTTTGGTGTACTAAAGAGGAAGTGGCTAATGATTAAACATCCGGCTAAAGGGTTTGACAAAGAGCGTCTATCACATATAATGTACACATGCATCATATTACATAATATGATAATTCAGGACGAAGAGCGGGCGATATCTCCCGTATTCGTTCCAGCTGAGCAGCACCATTCTTATGATCCCATAAGAACGCATGTGGAATCGTTGGAAATTACCAAGGAGATATGCAACAAAACAACTCATTTTAGCCTCAAAGCCGATTTGGTGGAAGACATTTGGCATCGTAATAATCAAAACTAATTTAGTCGTTTTATTGTCGTAATGTTTTAATTTTATTTGAATTATTATATAACGTTTTAATTATTAATGAAATTTGAGTTTGTGTAAAAAAAAAAAAAAAAAAAAAAAAAATTGTTCATGTTCGTCTTTACTGGGACACCTAATTGTCTGAAGGTCACTGGAGAGATAAAGCTGACGTGACAGAGAAAATGAGATGGATTGAATGCCCTTACTGTGAGCAGCCTAACAATAAAATAACATGTAAAAATAAGTACTTTAAATATCATAAATAAAATGAATTATATCTGTCATCCTTGGCGTTACATGGCAGAGAAAATTAGAGGGTTTGAATGCTCTTACTGGGAGTAGCCTAACAATAAAATAATATGTAAAAATAAGTACTTTAAATATCATAAATAAAATGAATTATATATGTCATCCTTGGCGTTTGCGAACAAGCCAATATACATCCTTCGTGTTTGCGAACAAGCGAATTTACATATAATTGGCATCTTAAGTAAGCACAAAGAATGACATGGTATTAAACACAACATAATTGTACAACATAACCTTAGTAATATAAGCTACCAACGATTTGTTTGATGTGGGATAATCAAATACAACTTTCTATATATCAACAAAATGTATCAACATATATAAGCTGTCTTCTTTTCTTTTAATGATGGTTCTTTATTTACCTCGACTCAACTAAAGCTTAAATACCATTTGTTTTGAAACTTGAGAACCTTTATTTTATGTGATGATGTTGAACCAAAAAGCCGTATTAAACTATAAAAAGCTGGGGTTGGTTTGCTGGTTGCATATCATTGTTACAAAATTATATGGTAACATTTTTTTATTTTTTTTTGGTATAGAAATTATACCCGGTGAAATATATAATAACTTTCTTGACTTACAAACATTTTTCATTCATCTTCTATTTAATTCCTTTTAAATAACTCACTTTGCTATATTTGACTTATCAATGATCATGTAACAATGTCTAAAGAGATAAATATGCCGCCCCATGAAGCCATCGAACAGATTGTGTATGGCTCTCGGTGTCATAAAGGGCGTTTGTTGTATTTCTTTCCTACTGAAAAAGGGTAAATGTTCTTTCACGTCGACACTATAATACCAAGGTTTTCAAGACCGGGATCCTACTTAGGATTGATTTCATTTTTGCAAGGTCGAGATCTTAAGATCGGATCAGGATAAGATCCTACCATAATGTTATTTTTTTAGTAGCCTTTGTAATATTATACAAAATTATAAATTATTATATATCATAGAATCTGGATCCATTGAGAAGGATTTAAATTGAGAAGGCTGGATTTTTAACTCCGATTCAAGTTTTTCAAGTATAGAACTCATTATAATGTGATTCAAATTCAATTTGTGTAAAAAATATGTGAATCAATGTTAAAAATTTCACAATTTTACGATATATGTACAATTGTGAATCATATGTACGTATTTAGTGAATCATTATCATAACTCGATTTCTACAAAGATTTGTGAATCAAATTTGTGATTTATAGGACTATTAATTAAAGTATACTAGTGAATCAAATCAAAAATTATGAACCAATAGCTAAAACGAAGCCTTCTCAATTTCCTTCTCAATATAACTCTTCTCAATGGAACCAAAGCCATATATCATAAATACAAAATTATATAAATGTTGTCCTAAATTATGATTATGAAATGTTGTCCAAAATTATATAAATGTTTTCTTAAATTTTACAAAACACAATCCATAAGTTGTACTCCCTCCGTCCTAAAATTATAGTCCTCAATTGACTTTTTCGGTCTTTCTTTTACAACTTTGACTTTAAATATTTTTGTTTGTGTTATATAATACTTAATGCAAATTATATGAATGGATTGTGTTTTAAATGTATTTTTCATTAGTATATTTTTCATCAACTATTGTATAACACAAACAAAAATATTTAAGGTCAAAGTAAAAAAAGAAAGACCGAAAAAGTCAATAGGGGACTATAATTTTGAGACGGAGGTAGTAGTTTTTTAGTCTGTGAGTTCGAGAAAAGTAAAATCAGATCGGATTAGATCTTAAGATCGTATGGTAAAGATTGAAATCCTATAAGATCTTAAGCTTTCAAAGATCCTATGTAATATCCGGATCGTTTTTGCTTTGCAGTATCGTAAAATCGTAAGATACTAAGATCATGATTAGGATCCTAACAACTATGTATAATACATTGAACCATTAACATATTACTTTGGCCAAATTTTAAACAGTTTGACCCGTCCTATTTATTTCCATTTTTATCTAAATTGCAACATTAGATGCGTCATTATACTCCGATAGTAAAGGAAATAATAGAAGACGATGTCAACGACCTGAGTGATCATATTTCTGAACTGAACATGGTGTATTCTACTTGCGTTTTTCATCATATTTTCTCTTTGGTCTTTATTGGTTCGAACTAGTATTGCCGTTTGTCGGTCCTATTTTATACAATGTGTACATAATAGCTAAACTATTGTAGTTCTAATAAAAAATCTAGAAAACATGAGCAAAATCAACCAAACCTGGCCCAACTTGTTTGTACTGCTCATAGATTTTTAATGAAGACCTCACAAATAAAACCATCGATGTTCTAAAACAACATAGAACCATCGTTATGCAAGTGAATGTACAATACCGTACCCCACCAAATAAAGACCTCACAAAAGCCCGACACCACTTGAAATAACTGGTCTTTAACACGGCTTCTTCACAATAACCTGATGGTTGTAGCATGTTTCATCGATATGACTTGACCAATGATCGAAAATATGTTGGAAATGTATATATTTACAAACATGTGAATGTCCGGATTCGAACTCGTGACCACGGGATTGCACACATTAGCGAATGAGAATTAAAGTTAATAATTAATGTTTATGTTTACGATTAATTATTGCACATTAAGTCCGGTTAACGATCGTTAAGTATTTAACGGAAAAATGACTAACGACCGTTAAATGAAAAGAGAAAGGACTAGTAATGAAAAGACTTGAAAAAGTTATGGGTTTCTCTTGGGCTTGTCCTATGGCCGGCTAAGGATAGGGTTTCCAAGCCCAAACCCAAACTTGTTCCCAAAGGTTTCATTCACTATATAAACAAGGCTAGGTTCTAGGGTTTTTCATATCTTTGTGCATTGAATTAACCCTAGATCTCTCCTCTCCTCTCTCTAGTCTAATATTCGGCCGAACACCCCAATAGTAAGGGAGTTTGATTTCGTTTTTCTTAAACGAGGACTTGTGTTAGATCTAGCAATCGCTTGATTCGTTTGGTTAATTCGTGTGTACAAGAACGTGGTTGTAAGACATTATTCTTACACTAATAAGTATTTCTTTGTTTTGCTTTGCTCGAGGGTTGTTTTGCTTTGCTCGAGGAATTTGACATTCGCAAGAGGTACGTTACGCATACTTTCAGTTAATTAATTTATTTGTTATGATCTTAAGTCTTTCGCTGTGTACTCTTGATGTCTTTATGTTTTATTGTATTTTATATATCATAAACTCAACAGTGGCATCACGAGCCTTGTATAACAAGTAATTAATTACTGAAACACATAATTAAAATAAACATGAATGTGTTATTATTTGTATGCTTAGATCTAGGGTTTGTAAAACCTAAACCCTAATTTTGAAGGGGGGGGGGGGCGTTTATTTTGGTGCCCTAATTAGGGTTTTGTAAACTATTGTTTTAATTGGATTAGAAACCCTAAGATGCATGCAACTTTATGTGTATATGCGTAACTTTGATTTAATTGCATTAATTGTTAAGTGTAATTTTATGTCCATGATAATTATCTGCATGTTTTATCATGGATCTGCTTTTATTGTATGTCTTTCTTGTTTAAGTGATATACACTAAATTATGATAGATCTAAAATTGGGGAAGACCTCAATAATTATTAATTTAATCAATTATGTGCTATGTGGTATGTATTTAATTTTGACTTGCGCAATCGATGAATCGATGCATGTGGTTCACCTTGTACATAGATGAAAACCGGTGAAAGTCTTAATTAAATATATGCATATTGTCAAATCTAGAATTGGTTATTAATAGGATTTATCAAAACCGTTTGCATGTGGCTATTTGATATGCATGACTTTTATTTGTTATGCATTCATTGTTTATTTGTTTATTTTTTCAAATACTTGCTTGTTTGTTATGTGTAACAAGGGTATTTTACAAGAAAAATAAACTGACCTAAACAATGGTGAAACATGTATTTTTAAGAATAGTAATCATAATCGTTTAATTGATTGATGACTTTGGTACAAATGGTCTGAAAGGCTCACCCATGAGAATGAACTAACAAAAGGGGTTTAAAGAAGTGCGCACAGTCACACTGAAAGGATGTCTAAGGTTGTGCTTTAGCGCGTACCTGGTCCTCTGCCCCCTGTAAGTTCGAGTGGAGCTACTTAGTAAGCCATTAAATGTGCAAGCTCATCTTAAGGGCGAATTAGTTTAATTCAATGCGCCACTTCGGTGGTAATTACCCGAAACACTAAGTGTTTACACTTATGCAAAAGTACGGTATAATGGATGATAATTAATACTAAATTCATTGATTGGTGAATCCAATACCTCAATTAAAGTTTGATGATGAAAAGCTTATACATTAAAACAAGATATATATGTTTTAATAAAAACTATGCTACAAAGATGAATGCATGACATCTTTGTACATATTTGATTTGACATCAAAACTATTACCCTTATAAATTTAAGTTATATGCCATCCAACCAAACGGAAACACCTAAGATTACTTTTTATTTGCGTGAGATCGTGACTTAGATCGTAATCAAAGGGTAAAATGTCCACGTGTCGTGAGAGCGGGCATCGACGATTTTGCAGTTTCTTAAGTTGGACAACTTAATTGAGTTTTGTAGTGAGAGCTGGCAACTCAAGGCATAAGATGGGATAAAACATGTTTACATGGCGATTGATATTGGCTATATGTAAATCCCATAAATCTAGGAATTGCAATTGATATTGGCAATTGAGCAAAAACTCTACCATTTTGTATAAGGTTCATTACTAGCAGATCAACTGACGTGATGAAATTATGACAATTTGGATCCTAGTTTTCAATAATAATTAATTGGTTATATGAATATGAACCTTGGGTATTTAATTGTTTATTGAAAAGGTTAATTATCAAAAATACTAAAATTGAATTTTGTAATTCCTTTGAATGTATAAATGCAACATTTAACCGTAAACGTGGTTTAGTCTTTGATTAGTAAATTGATCCATTCTAGCATTCAAACAAATGTTTGATCGAGAATAATTTACTGATAAGACAAACGAAGTCTCTTTTCCATGGGAGAAGCATGAGACTCAATCCTATTCCTTTTCATGAATGAGAAAGGTATAATAGGAACATTTGAATTGTCTAAATTCTAATGTAACTCTTAGCAATGAATTGCACATCTTATTTTCCATAAAAATTTCATTACCCTCATTTGGTGAATGAATCCTTTGTAACAACATGAATGTTGGTTAACTGGAAAACATGTATATGAGTTACTAGATTAGAAGCTAGACTAATTACCGCAAAAATTGGTAAAAGGCAAACTAGCATATTTTATCTAGTTGTTTTGCTTTAGCCTTTAAAGGTACTACATACCAGTATGGGGATGGTAGGCCTGTTGAGGAAAAATTGCATACCCAATTTTTCGAGTTAATAACATTGATGGATAACCTATCATTCATATAGTAGAATACACCTTTTAGTACCTTAGTAATGATTACGTATGGTTCTTCAAAAGGTGTAGGAAAGTAATTAGCAAGCAAGTTGTTTTCACTGGTTATGCAACACTTACAATGTTGTCAGATTCAGTGGGAGCATTTGTGTTGCATTACTGAATAAGAAGTTGTTTTATTGATTTCTAATTCAGTGGGAGCTACAAGCCTTATTTCCTGTGTAGTAACCCAGATTATCTGCAAAGATAATTACTTTCCAATTGTAGACACTTATGTTTTAAGGATAGTCGTGTACGTTTCCTTACTAAACAATATAGTTCTACATCTACTTGTTATATCTATGACACAAATCATATTAATCAAATAAACGAACGTGTATCGTGTTGTTTATATGCTACATGATGTTGTTCCATGCACAAGTGGGAGAAATCTTATTGTGTGCAAGGTACAACACATATTAATATGATTTAAAAGAATTCTCTTGACTGTAAAGTAAGAGAATAACGTTCTAATAGGAAGTATACATTTATATATGTATGATTGCCCTATTAAGAACATGTGTCAAGATGATAACAAAGACTACTTTATTTTAAATATTTATGTCATTCAATATTTAAGAAACACTTGTAGTTACAATTTATGTTACGTGAGAACGCGAACTAGATTGTAGCCAAAGGTAAAATATCCACGTGTCGTGAGAACGAGCATGGATGATTCTGCAGTTTCTTACATGGAACATTTCATGGAATGACATAATTAAATGAAGTAATATAATACTACCTTGAATTTGAGTATTCGTTGAATGACTTAAATATATGTAGTAAATATTAACTTGAAATATGAATTGAAACCCGAGGTGGTGTTCATAATTACTTTAATTATAAATGTTTATGATTTTGTAAAGTCACAAACATGAAGTCTTTTATACAAGACTTACAATATAAAGTAAGACGTTAACTTGCTATGTTTTAAGACATATGCATGAAGTCAATGAGTTGATCAATGACTTATAACGTATAGTGGGATTATAACTGTTATGTTTTTTGACTTGGTCAAGAATATTTATGTTATAATACATGCAATTGACTTGGTAATTCTATTGTACCATTAAGTTTTACTTTGTTGGTAAATAGGTAAGCCAAAGAGTAGATGGTTATCTTAAAATATTGTTAGATTTTCTTACAATATTAATTCTAAGGAAATACCATAGTTTTATGGTATGTTGTGTTAGAAGAATCAAAATCTGTTGGCATTATTTGATTCAAGATAACTATAGTTTCTTTCAAAAGTTATCAAGGTTAGTAGATTGAGTATAGATTGAATATACTCAATAAGACTCTAACCTAGAAGATTAATAAGACACCATTTGTTTATGGAATGTGATGAATGACATTAAGTCTTATAAATGAAGTTCTGAATTTGTTAAACTACTTATAGAGTGAGTTGTAACAAACTAATGTTAGGAACTGTCGATGTTTTTTGTAATATCCCAAAAGAGAACAATGTATTGTTGCTCTACTTGCTAAACTATTTAAAGGTAATCTTTAAATTTTTAAAGGCAAGTGGGAGTTTTGTTTAGATCTTGAAAGATTGAATTACAAAATACATAATCTTCTAAAATGCACTAGCAAATATCATGATGAGGCTAAACATGAAAATGATAGACCTTAATATGATGGAATTGTCATTCATAGATCCATAAGGATATCTCAGATATTTAATATGCAGAGGAATATGAGTTACAGGATCATGGTAAGCCTGTTAATCATAATGATAAATTTACCAAATGTTGAATTGTGGAAAATCAATCATACTATGAATGTAGAGATGCTGTCCATAAAGATAATCAACTTTAGATACTTGGTTTATCTTAATAATGAAAATTAGTTTCTTCAAAGGATGGAAACCCTGGTGGTTTAAATCTTTGTGTAGAAATCATATGGACAATATTGTACATGTATTTAATGTATGTCTAGTGATAATAATATCAATCATACTTAAGCAATTAACTATGATTGAATATTCTTTCCTATATACATTAAATAGAAGTATAAAGATTATAATTGTCATACTTAGTTTCATTGATATGAAATTTTGACAATGAATGTCATAACTCTTTGTTGTGAAATTACTCTTGCGAGGACGATGAGTAATACAAAGAAGTTTTATGAATTCAAATAATCTTTGGATATGTACAAACTGCAAGAATTCATGAATGGATATATGCAAGCATCTAGGAGATGTTTCTTATGTTTAATATTAAATCCATGTTTGATTTAATAATTAAAATAAGATTGCTCATAAGTATTCCTGAAAGCTAGTGGGAGTATTATTTATTTATTTTTAAATCTTATATGTTGTATGGGCAACTACATTCCACTTAAATTAAGTTTTAGTTGGGAATGAAACTTCGTTTGTAAGATTTGGAAATAATATATACAACTTTGGAATATATGTTTATTATTATAAACATATGCGGTAAATAAATGAGTCTAATAGAACATGATGAGTACATATCTTTGACAAGATAGTATATGAATGAGATCTTAAAGTCTAACTTGAAGATTCATCATGAACATCATGTTGTGTATAAAGTTGTTATGTCATGCTTGATTACAAGATGATTTGACAACATTGAAAGTTGTTAGTGTAATAAATATTTTAAAGGAATATGTTTGGATTTAGAATCACATTCCACTGAGATGCTCCTAGATTCTATGGATGATTATATGACAATTGTTTCATAATTGTCATTGCCAACAAACTTGAGTTTTGGTAGGCACCAACATTACACTAGAACTGTTCAAAAGTTTACGGATATTTAAAGAGCATATTGTTGTACACAATGATGTTGGTATAATTGAGATGACACTCAATTCTAGTCATGGTATCCTTGATGATGACCATGTTGACTAGTTATGCTCAACTAAGAGCATAGTTGCATTATACATTAAAGAATAAAGAATACTTTAAAACTTTAAAGTTTTGAAAGATAATTGTCATAAAAGGGTGGTTCAGGTTATCACGCACCTTATGGAATGATATGACAATATCAAGATATGTGTAAACACATACAAGAAATTCACTTATTGAATTCTTGAAATAAGTATTCTCAAAATTCCTATAGATCAAAGTTAGTTGAAATTATGCCATGTCAACAAGTATGATTATCATGACTTGAGGCAAAATTCATTAACTAAGAATTATCATGCGTTGATCTATTTAGTATTTGGATAAAGGATGTCAAACAATTATTATTTATAATGAATTAAAGTACGGTATACGTTTAATTTCATTTATAATATTGTGTCCTGTATTTGCATGTTTAAATCCTTGAATAACTTAAGTTATTCTAAATAGTCCGTTGTCGATCAATAACATGGGAATGATATTGAATTAAGACAAATCTGAGTATTAGTTAGAATATACTTGAAAGTATATTGATGCGTAGCATGACTAATTCAGATGATATTCAATGAATTGAGTATAGGACTTATCCCACCCACATGATGATACTTTATGGATCTTAGTCATTAAGTATATCATGAATATTTATCCTCTGACTTGAGATGCAAGAGATATGTCATGGATGTAGTGCATTTCTGTGAAGCAATCTAACGCTATACGTAACTGGTAGTTATAAGGATTGTTTTCAGAAGTGTTGCGAAATTTGTGAATCCTGCTTGTAGTCAAAATGGGATTTGTTTCCTTCAAATTCATTTTGAAGTATAATACTACTGGGCCCCTCGTAGGGTTGTTAAGATGTTTGCATGGCCATGCCCAAGGTCTTCTGGAATATATTCAGAAGAATTGGTAATCTTGATCAATCACATAAAGCGAGAAACAGAATAGTTAATTAAGAAATGAGTGAGATCCATATTCTTATTAACATGGTATTAGAAACAAAAGGATGAATATGATGATGAATCATCAAACTTGGTTTTTCTCCAGAAAACCATACACGAGTTGTACCGGGGGCATTGGCGTGTTGCTAGACGCTAACCAATGTCATTTCACGTTTTGTAAACATATCCAAGTGGGAGCTGTTGAAAATGTATATATTTACAAACATGTGAATGTCCGGATTCGAACTCGTGACCACGGGACTACACACATTAGCGAATGAGAATTAAAGTTAATAATTAATGTTTATGTTTACGATTAATTATTGCACATTAAGTCCGGTTAACGATCGTTAAGTATTTAACGGAAAAATGACTAACGACCGTTAAATGAAAAGAGAAAGGACTAGTAATGAAAAGACTTGAAAAAGTTATGGGTTTCTCTTGGGCTTGTCCTATGGCCGGCCAAGGGGAGGGTTTCCAAGCCCAAACCCTAACTTGTTCCCAAAGGTTTCATTCACTATATAAACAAGGCTAGGTTCTAGGGTTTTTCATATCTTTGTGCATTGAATTAACCCTAGATCTCTCCTCTCCTCTCTCTAGTCTAATATTCGGCCGAACACCCCAATAGTAAGGGAGTTTGGTTTCGTTTTTCTTAAACGAGGACTTGTGTTAGATCTAGCAATCGCTTGATTCGTTTGGTTAATTCGTGTGTACAAGAACGTGGTTGATGAGTGTCTAAATACTCATCATTTTTATACTGTCTAGACTACAAAAACATCTGAAAACACTCAGAAACACATCAAAATGATAAAAATATCACAAACAAGTGTTTTATGTGTTTTAAATGCAAAAATATCAAAATCTGGTGAAAAACGTATCAAGTTTGCATAATTGGCAGTTTTAGTCCCCTAAGTTTAAAAAGTTGTCAAAAACAGTCCCTGGTATATCAACATAAGAAAAATATCATTTTAAGTCCTTAGGGATTCATAAAGTTGTCAAAACAAGTCCTTGAAATTTAAAATTGCAAAATTACAACTTTAGTCCCTTAACTTTTAAAAATGTCAAATATAGTCCTTGGATTTATAAAAAATGGAATTTTATGCAAATGATCCTTGTACTATTCAAGATTGGCAAGAATGGTCCTTGTTTGATGTTTGGGAAAGCTACAGGTTCAATCCCTCAAGTTTGGAGAAGTTGCAAATATGGTCCTTGTTATTAACACTTAACCAACCGGACCCCTTTTATTATTAATACCCAAATCCAACCCAAGTCCACTAAACCCTTGGCCCATTCCCTTCCTAAGCCCAACACCATTTATTTATTAAAACCGGTTTAAAATTCAAACCCGCGCACACTGTGCTTCCCCTTCACCACACCTGTAAACCAAAACCAGCCATGGTTTCTCCCCTCCCACCTTTCCACCTTGCCATCTAAAATACTCATCACACCCTTTCCACCTCATACAACAGCCTACCAAGCATTTAATGCTTCCCCACCATTAGCAGTTTACTGTTTAACTCACAAACCTCTGTTTTTGCTACTAACCCTTCCAACTTGACCTCTAAGCCTACCAAACCTTTTATTTTGTGTCCCTTACACCTCCACATCAATCCAAAGTTCATTAATTGGAAAAACCTGCTCAATTGAAAATTGGCGCCAAAATCGCCAAATGTCAAAACTGATGAGTTGGTTGAATCCAACGGTTCAAGAGTGGTGGGATTAGCTCAGAGATGTCGACAAAGTCAAATGAGGTCAATAAATACAAGTGGGAAGCTATGTGAAGAGATAACGAGAGTAATTTTAAATTTCATATATCGTTTAAGTTCAATTTCAAAATTCAGTGTATGTTTTCCCTTTAAAGCTTTGTATTTCAAGTTTTTAGTGTGTTGTTAAACTTTTACAAGCATAAATTTCAAGTCTTAAGTATAATTTCAGTTTATGCATATTTTCAAATTTCACAAATCTCATGAGTGCTCAAATGTTGTTTTCAGATTGTTAGTAAGGATTGAATAAGCCACATAAGCTCCTAGAAAGCTTATTCAAGCTTTTAGAAACCTTAAAAATCAGTATAGAAGCAAAAACAGAAAAATCATCAAAAATACACATTAAATAAGAATAAAATAAAAATGAGTGTTCATGGTGATGAAGGCTTGGAGCAGGGTTGCTCATGGATTTCCCTGGGTTAGATGCTTCTTGGGAAGCTATAGGGTATGTTTGTGTGCCTCAGTTCTCATTGTTCACTTGGATCCAATCTTGTAAGCCTAGTTCCATTTTTATTCATTTCACTGTTAAGGTGTTATTTAGCTTAAAATTTTGGTATGCTTGTGTTTATTAGTTATAATTAATCATAATTAAACAATAAAACTAGTTGTTTGTTCTTTTAAAATTGTAGTTATCAAAATTTTTATTTTAACAGTTTTTAATAGCATAATCATAATTTCTTAGTTGTATGTTGTTATTCTTTGTTGTTTAGTGTTCTTTTAGCCTTATTTAGTGATAATTTTAGGTCTGAATTCATTGGCATGATCTTAATCTTTGATTTGCTTTGAAAAGTTCCAAATCAATTTAGTTAAGGTGTGTTTGGTTTTGCTTTGTTAACCAAGTTAAAAGGTGGTCAAGTCAGTGTTATTACTTGTACAGTGTCACACTTGGTCCAATTAGTTCAAACAAACCATATAAGTCAGTCCTTATTAAAGTAAAAGTCAAAACACCATTTGATCATATATGTCTTGTTCACTGTTGGAATTTTAAGTTTTATGATCATGGTTTTGTGTTAAGAAGTTGTTAGTATTTCCCAATCCAGTCTTAATCCACCTTAATACATCATAATCAGTGCTTAGTATCAATTTAAAGTTCATATAAGTCAACATCTTAGTATAAATTAAAAGTCAAAATTTTCTAATACCCGTTTTTGAATAAAACTTAGAATTTCACTGTGTACTTAATATTAAAATTTAGTTAATAAGCTTCTGGTATATTAAAGTTTAGTTGCTTAACTTAATTATAAAAATATTAGTTTACTCTTAATTAGCTTATATAGTGCTTATTCATTAGTTTATTTTAGATACCCTTTCTGAAAAGTGCTCTGTGCACAGTTGTGGTACCTCATTTCACAAGCTCTTAGAGAGCTTATTAATGGCCTTAAGCTTGTGTAAATTAACTTTTTGAGAAGCTCACCTAGCTATCTCTTTAATCCAGAACTAGTTTTTCAATTTTCAGCTTATTAGATAAGCCTGCAATTGCTTTTTAGTTTTGTCCATTAAACTCAGTATACACTGAGTTTTACTCAGTGGGTTTTCTAGTTTTTTCAAAAGCTTCTCACAAGCTCATTTGTGAAAGCCAAACTTTGTAAATTAGTTTTTTAGATAGCTCAACTGGTCATCTAGTTAATCCAGGTTTTTGTTTTTAGTTTCTAGCTTATTTCAGTGCTTAAAAATAAGCCTAAAGGTGCCTAGTGAATCAAAAAGTGTCCTGTGCTTATCAATTAATCAGTGCTTATTTCTGCTTAATCAGTGCTTATTTTCAAGTTATTAAGCTTGTTCAGTTGTCATTTCAGCTTATTTCAAGTTATTTAGCTTATTTCCAAATTTTCCTTTGCTTATTTTTAGCTTAAAAGCCATTTTGGCTTAATCTTTTGCTTATTACCTTTTAAAGCCCTTGTTGAGAAACATAAGCTTATTCAGAGCTTATTAGTCATTTTTGTAAGAAGTCACAGTTATAAAAAGTGCTTATTTCATTGTTTTTAACAAGTTGCAAAAGAAAAAAAATCAAAAATAAAATGTTTTGCAAAAAGGGTGGGAGGCAGGCTCGAACCTGAGACCTCCCAACCTTGAGAGTGATAGTGTGTACCTGTATAGCCAGTTGCCCTTGGGTCTTTGACTGGTTATCTTCTACACAATTTAATACATAACCACCTTTTGTCTCATATAGCTTATTCGAGCTTAATCGCTTATTTCTAGCTTATTTAGACCAGCTTTTTCATCATTTGTATTTTTATTTAATTTGTATTAGTATTAAGTATTTTATAAAAAAGTTTCAGATTTTTCCAAATAGTTTTAGTATTTTTAAACATTTAATTAGTGTAAAATCTTATTTAATTCATAATAAAAAATATAAAAGTCTAAAAAATAACAATCTTTTTTCTAAAATTTTCTTTTGTCATATAGTACGTAAAAAAATTGTTTTTACACTTGTAGGACTTTTATTTCATAAATTTTACGTTTTTGCTTGCGCACTCGCGTAATTTTTAGACTTAACGTACGTTTTCATTTTTAATCACGTTTTTAGATAATTTAAGTTTACGTTTTAGTTAAAATAGTTTATTTAAGATATTTTGTTTTATAAAATCACAAAAACATCATTGCAAAAATAGTGATAGCGTTTATTTAATATATTTTAACTTTTTAATTTCTTTTAATTTGCATTTAAGTCATTTGTAATTTATAAATCTCTTCTTTAGGTAATTATCCATCCAAAACCTTACTGATCACTATCCTTAGTGATCATTCTATCATCTGATCAAGTGTTTATACACCAATTCATCCTCCATGGGACTTAACGACCCAGGAATCCCCTATATTCCTTTGATCTTCATTGTATTGGTTTCTGAGCATTTTTAAGTTTATTACGGTTAGCCATTCACAAGTGGTTAGCTTGAGTGATATAGCTTGACTGTTTAGCACCAATCATGTAAGACATTATTCTTACACTAATAAGTACTTCTTTGTTTTGCTTTGCTCGAGGGTTGTTTTGCTTTGCTCGAGGAATTTGACATTCGCAAGAGGTACGTTACGCATACTTTCAGTTAATTAATTTATTTGTTATGATCTTAAGTCTTCCGCTGTGTACTCTTGATGTCTTTATGTTTTATTGTATTTTATATATCATAAACTCAACAAAATAAACGTTCGGAACCTAGTTGGCTGCTTAAATCCAACAATAAGAGGCTCTTAACCATGAAATGTAACATTCAAGATAACTATAAATGCTTGGAATATCGTCAACAAAAGCTATTCTTAAATCCACAAAAAGTTAATAAATTACACAAGTTAGCGATGATAGAGTTAGCAGCTAGAATTTTTATTCTATCCACTAAGTCTCCAGCGAATAACATTATATTTAAGATAACTACAAATGCTTTGACTATCGTGAACAAAAGCTATTCTTAAATCTACAAAAAGTTAATAAATCACCCAAGTTAGCGATGAATGATTAGCATCTAGAATTTTCATTCTATCCACTAAGTCTCCAACGTATAACATTATATTTATATCAACTTACCCAAACAACATGACTTTAGTATATAAGCTATCAATTTTTTTTCCACCACCAATATGAGATCAAAAACAACTTTTTACCAAGAGAATACATTAATACTTGTAGACTATTCACTTACTTTTTTTAACAAATGTTCTTTATTTATCTCTACTTTTTATCTTGAAACTAACAATTATTATTCCGGATGATAATTCTTAACTAAAAAACGCCTTTATGGCAGACAATCATTGCACCTTTAAATTAAATTCTATTGTTACTATTTTTACAATTTTTGATTTGTCACAAACATGAGTAACCAAAATGGAGTAGACAATGCCTTCCAATATTTGTTGGCATTTTTATAAAAAAAATGCATTCATAAAAGAGAGACTGAAAAGTGGGTTAGTTTGTTTTGCACATAGACTCGAGCATTATTAATATCTAGAAGACTTTGAAACTATAATGGAACATTCTATATAGCAATATGCCAAGTGAGAAGAAAGAAATTGAGTTGGGATGCTATTTTTCATTATTTGTCAATGCCACCTTGTAAGATATTGTTCTCATCAACGCGTGTCACTCATAACTTGCACAATTTTAAACATATTCCAGAAGAAATTTAAAAATATAGTTCGAGGATATATTTGCTTTACAACAAAATATTATTCTTTTGAAGTTTGTCAATCTTTGTAACTTCTGTGTAATTTTATATGTAGATGAAGAATAGAGGTTTTAAACAATTGCTGCAAAGAGCCAATATTGACTTTATATCAAACAAATTTTAGCCATGAAATTATCTAAGGTTCAAAATATTCATCTAAAATTCGAATGCTTTAAATCTCACTACATTTAAAATAAACATGTAAAAGTTTGATGCTTTAAATCCAACAAACAAATTTTTTTTAATCATGAAGCGATCTAACGAAAAAATAACATGTAAAAGTAAGTACTTTAAATTGGCTTATAAACTAACGAACAAACAAGCCAATTTGGAGTAAATTGGAAATTGGCTTATAAACTAACCACAAAGAATGACATGATATTAAACACAATATAGTTTGGGTAACATAACCTTATTATATAAGCTACCAACGTTTTGTTTCTATTACCGATGTGGGATAATCAAATATACAACTTTCTAACAACAAAATGTATCAAGAAATACAAGCTAGTTTTTTTATTTTTTATTTTTTAATGATGGTTTTCTGTTATTTACCTTGACTCAACTCAAGCTTAAATATCTTTTGTTTTGAAACTTGAGAACCTTTATTTTAGGTGATGATGTTGAACCAAAAAGCTGTATTTAACAAATCCACTTCTTATTAAACGGGTTTGTATACTCAAAGTCTAAAAGATGTGTTTCGTTTTATGTCTAAATATTAATGACAACATCCTCTCGGTTGCATTGAAAGGATACATCTTTTCAAAAATTAATAACAGGCTGACACACAGGGCACAAAATTTAGCATATCTTTATATCTTATACTCCGTAGTTAACGTAAATAGTTATCTTTAGCCTCTTCGTAATCGTAATAACTAGGTTATTTGTATTTATTAATTGCTTTACATATTTTTAACTAATAATCAAGTCATCTTAATAATTAATGATATAACTTTTAGTATCTGATACATAGTTGGTGTGGATTATATAACTTCTTCTGAAAACGTAAGTAAACACCAAATCGGAAAGATGAAATTTGTAATGTATGCATATTGACAGACTTTAAATAACCATTTTAACAATACCACAAGATACAACTAGATGATTATTAAACTTAGAATAATAGAAAGCCGGCTAACTTTACCACTATATGAATATGAGTGTGACTAGTCATCTTTTTCTAGGCTTCTAGATGAAATGCAAGGTGACAATTCCATTAAATTTAGAGGATTTTTATTAAAATGCATCACGAATTTTATCAAAATTTTTTTGTTTTGCCCCCCTCTAAATTCTTGGGTCCGCCACTGCTTGGACCTAACACCAGAATGTTGTCGTACGTTAGTTCCAAGAGTTTTACCCTCTTTTAACAACTTTTTATATCATATAGGTCAAAATCAATATGTTTATTATCTTAAAGATTCATACTTGGTTTATAATTATAATTATTAAGAGGCACATAATATGAGTGTTAAAATTTTTGTGAAGGGTTTTTTTATTTTTATTTTTATTTTATTTAATTTATGATTGTCGGTAACCCAGTTAAAGTTACGGGTGAAGTCTAGAAAATGTTGTTTTTTTTCTTTTCTAGATTGTAATTCTACTATTTGGCTTTTAGTGCCTTACTAGAAGCATTTATTTTTTTTATATGCCATAAAAAAAAAAAAAAAACACAAAAAAAAACAAATTATAGTTGGTGTGGATTGTATAACTTCTTCTGAAAAAGTAAGTAAACACCAAATCAGAAAGATGAAATTTGTAATGTATGCATACTGATAGATCTTATTTAATCATTTCAGCAATAACATAAGATACAACAACTAGATGATTATTAAACTTAGAATAACTGAAAGCCGGCTAACTTTACCACCATATGAATGAGTGAGGCTAGTCATCTTTAGCTAGGCTTCTAGATGAAATGCAAGGTGACAATTCCATTAAATTTAATAAGAAGTGGATTTGTTATGTGTCTAAGTAAAATGTAATAAATACATGCTAATCCATAGTTAAATTTTATTTATTTGAGAGTAGAAAAAGTATTTAGTTAATGTTAACAACCATTTTGTAATCAAATATTTAACTTTTCGTTGACTTATAAGCATAAAATATGAAAGTTAATGTCCCGGTTGACTCACCAACACTACTTTGGTTTTAAAGTTTGTTATTTCAAAATCAAGTAAGTTATATTTTTAAGAGTTTTGCTAACATGTGGTTACTGTACACATGTTATAGTACATTTATTAAACACTCAATTTCCTTTTATGTTTGTTAGACATTAAATGAACCTATAAATATCTTAGAATAAATTTATTTAGCAATAAAACGATAACATGTGGAACACATATTAACAACACCATTTTTTAAAGAAAAATAGCTCACATGGAGTATTAGAAAATACTAGTATATAATACGAATAATATAATAGTCAAAAAGGGTGGGAGGAACATTAAGTCATTAACTATCTTATATAAATCGTGCTAAATTGCAAACTCTTTTTCCAACTCATTTTTTTCTGCTACTAATACAACCACCATTATTCCTCATTGCCGATCACCAGAAAACATAACAAGAAATGAATACTTATTCATATTTGGTCAGATCATCCTCTCAGTATCGTAGACGACTAGGCAAGAAGCCTACTTGCTCGCGACGTTGTTTGGCTATGGCAAAGCAACAGATGACTAGATTCTATATACTAAGACGTTGTATATCGATGCTTATGTGTTGGAATGATAAGTACGATTAATGTTTTGAAGTTTTGTTTTTAGATTTGTTTGATCCAATTTTGTAAGAGAATGAGGTTTTTATTAGAAGATATGTAAGAAAGTCATTTTCTTATTGTACATTACTAGCAGGGTACCCGCGCGTTGCAGCGGCGGGTACCCTGAAATAAAATTTTCCGGTGAATCATGTATTTTAGGGTGAATCATGTATTTTAGTTTATTATGCTCATAAATTTACAGATATCAAGAATTTCATGAGACATATTTTTAATCCTTAACTAAGAAATTTATTTTGTCTTTTTGTTTTTAAAGCGATTCGTATAACATGAGCCTGTTTGGCCCGTGCCCGTTTGGCCCATGCCCGTTCGGGCTCGAGCCCGTTTGGCCCGTGACCATTCAGGCTCGAGCCCATTTGGCCCGTTGCCCGTTTGGGCTTGAATATTTGTATAATGTGCTTTATTATTTGTATTAGTGATATTTAATGCAGGAATTGTGTTTAAGTTGGTTGTACAATATGCTTGATAATTTGTATTTCTTATGTAAAGGGTGTTTTAATAACTGCATTAATTGTATTTATTGACCACATTAATAGCATTAAAGTGATGTTTTTGTCTTTTTAATATGTGCATTAATATGTTGTATACTATGCTTATTTGGTTGTAAGTCTGAAAATGATGTGCTTTCAAGTGTTGTACATCATGCTTAATTTGTTACAAGTCTGAAAGTCTGAAATTTTTTTAGGAGAGAGATGCATCCGTGTATTATAAGTAGTAGAGATGATATGATGAAAGTTTTATGAATCAGAGAATGATGATTTCTGTGAACAAAGTTCAATATAGAACTCATATTTGTCATAGAACCAATCAACCAATCATAGTCACTCATTTCTTTTATTAAAATATATTCACCCTTTTTTTAAAAATTAAATATCTCACAAACCGTTAATCGTTACGCGAAAAAAATCATACCAACTCGACGAGAATTAAATTATCTTTCTATAGATATGCATTATTATATACTTTCGACGGACTTTTATTTTTAAATTTCGTGCAGAAGAATCACATGTGATTTGTAAAAGTCACATGTGATTTGATTTTTACGAATCACATGTGATTTTTACAAATCACATGTGATTTTTACAAATCACATATGATTTTTCTGGGCGAAATTTAAAAAAAAAAAAAACTACGTCGAAAGTATATAACAATGCATATCTATAGAAAGATAATTTAATTTTCGTCATGATGGTGTATTTTTTGTAGCTTGAAGATTTATCGTTTGCAAGATATGTTGTTTTAAAAAAAATGTGGAAAATGATTTAGATAAAAAATAGATGGCTATGATTGGTCCATTGGTTCTATGACAAATATGGGTTCTATATGGATCTCAACTCTTAGTCCAAGATATATACGTCGATTGAAACCTAAGATTTGTTTCTTAACATTAATTTTCGTTTATGCCCCCTTCATTTTCTGTCCCATTTGCTCCTTTTTTTTTATCTTAACCCCATTTTGCATCGTCACTTTGACGATTGATCAAACCGGTTACCATCGGGTTACCATCGATGTTCTAAAACAACATAGAACCATCATTATGCAAGTAAACGATCAATACTATATCCCGCCAAATAAAGTCCTCACAAAAACCAGAAACCACTTGAAATAACTAGTCTTTAACATGGCTTCTGTTAGATTACATAATTCCCCGTAGGTATAACTTTATTGATGACCATTATTTATAATGGTAAAACCCTAATTTCCAAAACCCACAAACCGGGCTTGGGCCTAATTATCCACTAATACTCCCCCGCAGTTCGAGCGGCAAAATCGCGAAAGCTCGAACTGGAGTAATAAACTAAGAAAGCAAAATAAAACAATAACCGAAATAAAACGGGATCAACCAAAGTATCCCAAACAGTCGTCTCGGGATAAGAACCCTAGATTCGACACCAACAAAAGTCGTCTCGGGAATAAAACCCTAGATTCGACACCAACAAAAGTCGTCTCGGGAATAAGAACCCTAGATTCGACACCAACAAAAGTCGTCTCAGGAATATGAACCCTTGATTCGACACCAACAAAATTCGTCTCGGGAATATGAACCCTAGATTCGATACCAACAAAAATCGTTTCGGGAATTAATACCCTAGATTCGACATAAAACAAAAAACAAACAAAATAATAACTGGAACCAAATCTTTCAAATCCACGTCAAGCGTGTACCTAGTTGGCATTATGTGATTGTAGTTCACTATTCAATCAGTAACAAATAATGGTTGTGGTGGGAACAAAAAAGAAAAACTAATAATTATTACAGAAAATACAAGCAATATGAGATTTGGTTTCGGGATTTGGTGTATGGGAATGATGTGTTTTTCTGAATGTTGTGTTTTTGTAATTAGGGTTTGACGGGGTGGATGGTGGCTCAACATAGCCACCTAGGTCTGAGGATCAGATCCGCTCCGATACCATGTTAGATTACATAATTCCCCCTTAGGTATAACTTTATTGATGACTATTATTTATAATGTTCGTAGTGTGTTTCATCGATATGACTTGACCAATGATCGAAAATAAATGTTCGGAACCTAGTTGGCTGCTTAAATCCAACAATAAGAGGCTCTTAACCATGAAATGTTGTTTTGGGTAAAGGGTTTCATACCCGGTGAAATGAATAAATGAATAAAAGTTGTTACTAACAACTTACAAGAGAAATTGATGAAACACCACTATAGACCACTTGCCTAAGCAAACATCAATGTTTTGTACATACTCGAAACAAACAACCAGCTAAACAAGACTAAACAGACTAGACCACTTGGACTAAAACAAATAAATACATATACACCTCCACCAAGTGATCTAAAACCAAGCTGTTACGTGATGTCAATAGGGATCTTCCATACTTGCAAGCTCTTCATCACACTCGTAGTTCTTTTGAAGCGTAACGAAACAAGTTTAAGCCTAACGGTTTCAAAAATAGCTTCACACACTTGCTCCTCCTTTCTTGTGTCCTTAGAGTAGATACAATTGTTTCTCTCTTGCCAAATAAAATAACACGATGCTGTTAAAACGAACCGAGACACCGCACTAACCAAAAAAAACGTTTAAATGAGATAAGGGTAAGTTGTGTCGTGATGTCTTCTAGTCTTGAAGGTAAATCATACAAACCAGCCCTATCCGTTATAACCCTCCAAACCTTCGAAGAATAAGGGCACTCAAAAAACAAATGCTCATGCGAATCTTGTACCGTTTTACACAAAGTACAATGAAGCAGGTTTAAATCGACATTTTCGCCAACATCCCATTGCTTCAACTTGTCTTGTGTGTTAAGTTTGCGAGACATGATAAGCCATAGATTAAATTCATGACGAAGGATGCAAAATGAATACCATACCATACGAAACTATGCAGCCTCATGGCCTCTTGGACGAATTGTATCACATACAACCTTTACAACAAACTCACATATTTCACCATTACCCTTCTTCCAAACTATAGTATCCTCTTTATTTTCTTCAAGAAAAGGAAGAGGAAGTAAATTAAGGACATGATACAAGTCATACCAAGCCAAAGGAAAGTTCCATGATCCATTCGACCCCATAGAAGCTACTGAATCAAGAAGTGTAAAACCCTCCCGAGTAATATTTCTAACAGTAAAGTGCCTACATAAAGGGGATTGATCACACCATGTATCAAACCAAAAAGACGTCTTCATACTAGTACCTATGGAATTCCAAAAGTATGGACGAACTATATCTCTAATTTGAATAATTTTGCGCCAACCCCAACTTACATTAGCTCTAGGGGGCATGTCCCAAAAGCTTCGACCCATTAACTTATATGCATGAATCCATCGAACTAGCATAGACTCCTTATAAGATATAATATTCCAAATATGCTTAGTCATCAATGCGATATTAAACATCTGTAAATTACGAATACCATGCCCACCTTCGTATTTAGGAAGGCATAACGTGTCCCATGCAACTTTTGCCTTGCCTCGTTTCATATCCCCGTGTAGGGTGTCCATGGTACTAGAACCGTCCCGAACTGGAACAGAACCGAAAGAATCGAGAACCGAAAATAAGAAAAAAGTGGAACCAAGAACCGTCCCAAGTTTTTCGGTTCGGTTCCCGTATGGTACTCGGTTCCGGTACGGGAATTTTCGGTAATTCCCATGAGTACCAAAGTGTTAAAAAATATGTTTGGATTGATGTGAATTTACGGTACTCGGTTCTTAGAACTTCGAAAGATTATCCAAACCGAGTAATCAAATAAAATTGCTTAAAATTTGGTCAATAAAATCGCTTAAAAATCGGACAAAATCGCTTAAAATCGGTCAACAAACTGATTAATCGGTCAAAGATCGCTTAAAAATGGTCAACAAACCGAGTAATATCTATGTTTGACCTTGAACTTTGAAGAATTATGTATTATGTTTATATTTTAACACTTGAAATGTCTGAACTTTGATGCACTATACTTATCTCATACATATAATATAGTATAATATCTAAAATTACAATTTTGTGCATAAAATTCCAATCCGATTAATCCCCGCCTAACCGATTAATCGCTAGGCCCTACCCCGACCGCCTCACTTGCGCCTAGTGATTTTTACTACCTTGCTCGATATTCCAGTTTAGAAAAAAACTTACTTTCATATTGATGAATGATGTTTGAATATTTGAATGGAATCAATTGATTAAAGGTTAAGGTTTATGAGTTTTTAGGTTTAGGTAGGGTTTTTTTCTACTTAAAAGGCCGCATACTTGCATGTGCACAATATCCCAAACAAACCCTATAAAATTACATATTTTCATAAAACTCAGTTCTTTCGGGGAAAGTACCGGAACCGGACGGTTCCGACCCGAACCATCCCAAGAACCGAAATTTTGAAATTTTAGGAACCAAGAACCGTACCATGGTTCTAATATACGGTCCCGTACTCGGTCGGTACCGGTACGGTTCATCGGTTCTTTTGGTTCATCGGTTTTTTTGGACACCCCTATCCCCATGTCACCAAACAAAAACCACGCATTAATTGTTCAATGTCTTCAATAATACGGATATGCAAAATAAAGACCGAGGCCCAAAATTCATGCATAGAAGAGATAACCGAAACCACAAGCTGGAGTCTACCCGCAAACGATAGACTTTTGTTCTTCCAATCACCAATCCGGTTTTGTACCCTTTCTACAAGAATTTTGCAATCTTTATATAAAAGCCGAGATGAAATAAGAGGGAATCCAAGGTACCTAATCGGAAGAGTTCCTGCTTCAAAAGGCATAATGCGGAGAATAAACATTTTTACATGGTTAGGCACATTACAAAAGAAAGCGGTACTCATTGGAACACTTGGAACCAAGCCTGAAACAAATTTAAACTCATCCAAGGCCTCCATAATTGTTTTAGCAGAAGTTACATCACCACGAGAAAATAAGAGTAAATCATCTGCAAAACAAACATTAATAATTTCCTGCTTGTGGCAATACTTATGGTATTGAAATTGGTCGTTGGCCACAACTCTACGCTTGAGAATAATCGTTAATACTTCCATAACCAATGTGAAAAGATACGAGGACATTGGGTCTTCTTGCCTAAGACCTCTCTTGCCCTTAAAGTATCCATGGAGCTCACCATTAATGCACAATGAGAATGAAGCTAAGGACACACAAGCCATAACCCAAGTAATCAACTTTGGATGAAAACCAAATTCAAGAAGAATAACTCGAAGAAAATTCCAATCGACCGTATCATAAGCTTTTTGGTTATCAACTTTAAATACACATCTCGGGGGGCCTTTGTTTAAGTGATAGTTATGCATAAGTTCTTGAGTAAGTAGAATATTATTAGATATACTCCTACCCGGAACGAATGCCGATTGGTTATCACTAACAACATCATCAAGACCTTCCTTTAAACGATTAGTAATAATTTTACTAATACATTTATATAGAACATTACAACATGAATCTTAACCATGAAATGTAACATTCAAGATAACTATAAATGCTTTGAATATCGTGAACAAAAGCTATTCTTAAATCCACAAAAAGTTAATAAATCACACAAGTTAGCGATGAAAGAGTTAGTGCTAGAATTTTTATTCTATCCACTAAGTCTCCAACGAATAACAATATATTTATATCAACTTACCCAAACGACATGACTTTAGTATATAAGCTATCAAGTTTTTTTTTCTACAACCAATGAGGGATCGAAAACAACTTTTTACCAAGAGAATGCATCAATTCATGTAGACTATTCATTTACTTTTTTAACAAAGATTCTTTATTCATCTCTAATTTTTGTCATGAAACTATCAATTATTATTACAGGTGATAATTCTTAACGCCTTTATGGGAAACCATCATTGCACCTCTTTACATTAAATTATATTGTTACTATTTTTCCAATTTTGATTTGTCACAAACATGATGAGTAACCCAAAATTCCAATATTTGTTGGCATTTAAAAAGTAATGCATTCTTAAATGAGCCACCGAAAAGTGGGTTAGATTGTTTTGCACATAAACTCAAGCATTATATATATCTAGAAAACTTTGAACCCTGGAACATTCTATATAGCAATATGCCAAGTGAGAAGCAAGAAATTGAGTTGGGCTACTATTTTAATAATTTGTCAATACCAACTTGTATGATCGATATTGTTCTTACCAAGGCGTGTCACTCATAACTTGCACAATCTAAACATATTCCAGAAGAAATTTAAAAATACAGTTTGAGGATATATTTGCTTTACAACAAATTATTGTTCTTTTTTTTTTTTTTTTTTTGAAAAGGCAACAACTTTATAAGACAACTCAAAGGAGCAAAACAACAATACAAAATAAAGGCATCATTCCTCAATTAAACAAGCTAATTAAAAGAGGAAGGACCCAAAAATAAAAGGAACAAAACAAAAGCCTAAAAACAACTCAAATATGACAATGACAATACAACTCAAATATAACAAATTATTGTTCTTTTGAAGTTTGTCAATCTTTGTGACTTCTGTGTAACTATATATGTAGATGAAGAATATAGGTTTTAAACGATTGCTGCAAAGAACCAATATTGGCTTTAAATCAAACAAAACTTAGCTATGAAATTATCTAACGCTCAAAATATTCATCTAAAATTCGAATGCTTAGATCTCACTACATTTAAAATAAATATGTAAAAGTTTGATGCTTTAAATCCAACAAACAAAAACTTTTTTTAATCATGAAGCGATCTAACAATAAAATAACATGTAAAAGTAAGTACCTTAAATATCATAGCAGGGTACCCGCGCGTTGCAGCGGCGGGCAACATACAATTAAAATATTCAGCAAATTTTTTTTAGATCTATATTTGTCAATACAATAGACAAACAGACGACGATAATTTTAGTTTTGAATACTGTTATTCAATAACAAAAATTTTCATATAAAAATTGAAGATTATCCACGTAATGTGGTGACAAAAATGAGTTGGTAGTAGACATATTGTAAAGGTATAAGATAAAAGTAGTTGAAAATAGCCCGGAGTCATAAGTTATGATTAAATAATAACACCATAGCGACTTTTAAAAATCACTTACATTATACTAAGAAAATTTAGTTCTCAAAAATAAAGTTTGTTAAATTTGTCCCACATAGATGGATGATACAAGTAAAAAATTACTTATAAAGATAAAGTAAAAATAAATATTTAATAAATCATGTGGGTTACTTTAAAGAGTATAATTATTAATATTCAAATATATATATATAATTAGCACTTAGCACTTTGCATCCTTTGCTTTGAAAAAATCGTCCGATTATTATAAAACAAAGTTTTTAGTTTTTACGGTAAGTTTTATTAAAAAAAATCCAAAAGGCGCATATGTTGATTCTCGAGGCACTCTTGCGATTTAATAATATTTTTTGAACATTGTATTTTAATATGCATTTTTAAACTCTATTGATTTAACAATATCGTTTTCGGACGACTTTTATGGGCTAGCCGAACCGGTGGTGACTCCGGTTCCCGGTTGAACCCACTTGGCCCGGTCCGTTTTTTAAAACCATATGTACCATGAGCTTGTTTACATATAAATTGCATGAAGATTTGTGTGTTTTATTAGTTTGTACAATATGTATAATAACATGTATTTTTCATATTAGGGGTGTTTTAAAAATAACATTTATTAGGTATTTGTTGTTATAGACGTTTTTTTTTCTTATATTAAATTACTTTGTATTTTTTTGTTATTTTTTTAAAAAACATGTTTAAAAAAAGTGATTTAAAGTGTTGCAACAAATGCTATTATAGATGTACTTATTAAAATTTGCCATTATTAGCAAGTGTTGAATCTTAATTTTTTAAGCCTTCCTTTTTAGGAATGTCCCAAATGCTTTATAATATAGTATAGATAGATATGTGTAAGTGTGTATAATCATATAATTAGGACTTTACACATTTGCATCCTTTGCTTTGAAAAAATCGTCCGATTATTATAAAACAAAGTTTTTAGTTTTTACGGTAAGTTTTATTAAAAAAAAATCCAAAATGCGCATATGTTGATTCTCGAGGCACTCTTGCGATTTAATAATATTTTTTGAACATTGTATTTTAATATGCATGTTTAAACTCTATTGATTTAACAATATCGTTTTCGGACGACTTTTATGGGCTAGCCGAACCGGTGGTGACTCCGGTTCCAGGTTGAACCCACTTGGCCCGGTCCGTTTTTTAAAACCATATGTACCATGAGCTTGTTTACATATAAATTGCATGAAGATTTGTGTGTTTTATTAGTTTGTACAATATGTATAATAACATGTATTTTTCATATTATGGGTGTTTTAAAAATAACATTTATTAGGTATTTATTGTTATGGACGTTTTTTTTTTCTTATATTAAATTACTTTGTATTTTTTTGTTATTTTTAAAAAAAACATGTTTAAAAAAAGTGCTTTAAAGTGTTGCAACAAATGCTATTATAAATGTACTTATTAAAATTTGCCATTATTAGCAAGTGTTGAATCTTAATTTTTTAAGCCTTCCTTTTTAGGAATGTCCCAAATGCTTTATAATATAATATAGACAGATATGTGTAAGTGTGTATAATCATATAATTAGGACTTTACACCTTTGCATCATTTGCTTTGAAAAAATCGTCCGATTATTATAAAACAAAGTTTTTAGTTTTTACGGTAAGTTTTATTAAAAAAAATCCAAAAGGCGCATATGTTGATTCTCGAGGCACTCTTGCGATTTAATAATATTTTTTGAACATTGTATTTTAATATGCATTTTTAAACTCTATTGATTTAACAATATCGTTTTCGGACGACTTTTATGGCTAGCCGAACCCGTGGTGACTCCGGTTCCCGGTTGAACCCACTTGGCCCGGTCCGTTTTTTAAAACCATATGTACCATGAGCTTGTTTACATATAAATTGCATGAAGATTTGTGTGTTTTATTAGTTTGTACAATATGTATAATAACATGTATTTTTCATATTAGGGGTGTTTTAAAAATAACATTTATTAGGTATTTATTGTTATGGACGTTTTTTTTTCTTATATTAAATTACTTTGTATTTTTTTGTTATTTTTTTAAAAAACATGTTTAAAAAAAGTGCTTTAAAGTGTTGCAACAAATGCTATTATAGATGTACTTATTAAAATTTGCCATTATTAGCAAGTGTTGAATCTTAATTTTTTAAGCCTTCCTTTTTAGGAGTAGTATAGATAGATATGTGTAAGTGTGTATAATCATATAATTAGGACTTTACACCTTTGCATCCTTTGCTTTGAAAAAATCGTCCGATTATTATAAAACAAAGTTTTTAGTTTTTACGGTAAGTTTTATTAAAAAAAAAAATCCAAAAGGCATATGTTGATTCTCGAGGCACTCTTGCGATTTAATAATATTTTTTGAACATTGTATTTTAATATGTATTTTTAAACTCTATTGATTTAACAATATCGTTTTCGGACGACTTTTATGGGCTAGCCGAACCGGTGGTGACTCCGGTTCCCGGTTGAACCCACTTGGCCCGGTCCGTTTTTGAAAACCATATGTAACATGAGCTTGTTTACATATAAATTGCATGAAGATTTGTGTGTTTTATTAGTTTGTAAAATATGTATAATAACATGTATTTTTCATATTAGGGGTGTTTTAAAAATAACATTTATTAGGTATTTATTGTTATGGACGTTTTTTTTTTCTTATATTAAATTATTTTGTATTTTTTTGTTATTTAAAAAAAAAACATGTTTAAAAAAAGTGCTTTAAAGTGTTGCAACAAATGCTATTATAGATGTACTTATTAAAATTTGCCATTATTAGCAAGTGTTGAATCTTAATTTTTTAAGCCTTCCTTTTTAAGAATGTCCCAAATGCTTTATGATATAGTATAGATAGATATGTGTAAGTGTGTATAATCATATAATTAGGATTTTACACCTTTGCATCATTTGCTTTGAAAAAATCGTCCGATTATTATAAAACAAAGTTTTTAGTTTTTACGGTAAGTTTTATTAAAAAAAATCCAAAAGGCGCATATGTTGATTCTCGAAGCACTCTTGCGATTTAATAATATTTTTTGAACATTGTATTTTAATATGTATTTTTAAACTCTATTGATTTAACAATATCGTTTTCGAACGACTTTTATGGGCTAGCCGAACCGGTGGTGACTCCGGTTCCCGGTTGAACCCACTTGGCCCGGTCCGTTTTTTAAAACCATATGTAGCATGAGCTTGTTTACATATAAATTGCATGAAGATTTGTTTGTTTTATTAGTTTGTACAATATGTATAATAACATGTATTTTTCATATTAGGGGTGTTTTAAAAATAACATTTATTAGGTATTTATTGTTATGGACATTTTTTTTTCTTATATTAAATTACTTTGTATTTTTTTGTTATTTTTTAAAAAAACATGTTTAAAAAAAGTGCTTTAAAGTGTTGCAACAAATGCTATTATAGATGTACTTATTAAAATTTGCCATTATTAGCAAGTGTTGAATCTTAATTTTTTAAGCCTTCGTTTTTAGGAATGTCTCAAATGCTTTATAATATAGTATAGTTAAATAAAACCACAAAAAATATCAAAAATAAAACCACAAAAAGTTAATGAATTATATCAATTATCCTTCGCATTAACTAACAAGCAGTAAATAGGCTTGTAAAGTAACCACAAAGAATGACATAATATTAAACACAACATATTTGGACAACATACCAATGTTTTGTTTCTATTACCGACGTGGGATAATCAAATACAACTTTCTAACAACAAAATGTATCAACATATACAACCTTTATTTTATTTTATTTTATTTTATTTTATTTTTTGTTTAATGATGGTTCTTTATTTACTTTGACTCAACTTAAGCTTAAATATCTTTTGTTTTGAAACTTGAGAACCTTTATTTTAGGTGATGATCTTGAACCAAAAAGCCTTATTTAACTATAAAAAACTGGAGTTGTATTGTACTTTCCTAAAGGCCGTTTGTTGTATTACTCTCCTACTGGAAACGGGTAAATATTCTTTCACGTCGACACTATAATACATTGAAGCATTAACATATTACCGTGCCCAAATTTTAAACAGTTTGACCCGTCCTACTTATTTCCGTTTTTATCTAAATTGCAACATTATATGCGTCACTATAATCCCATAGTAATCAAATTTCTGAACTGAACTTGGTGTATTTTACTTAAGATAGTTGTTTTCTGATTCATCGGATTATGAATGAATGTTGGCTCTACTTAATGATGGATTTGAAATATCACATGTTGATGCAAGGTAACTTGCGTTTTTTCATCACATTTTACGACATCAACATGTGAAGCTACACTTTCCATAATCACATACTTACGGAAATAACTAACTTTCTCTTTGGTCTTTTATTGGTTCGAACTAGTATTGCCGTTTGTCGGTCCTCTTTTATACAATGTGTACATAATAGCTAAACCATGTACAGGTCAACTTAACTTGGTCCAACTTGTTTCTACTGCTTATAGATTTTTAATAATTTTCATTTTGAAGGTTCCTATGTAAGAAGGTTCTAAATAATGGTCTAGAAGGTGTAGAACCTAGGATGCAAAATCTAAATCTTCGTTGGACCTAACATCAGAATGTTGTCGTACGATAGTCCCAAGTGTTGACCCTCTTTTAACGACTTTATCGTATGGGTCAAAATCAATAATCCCTCGTGTCTTAGAATTATTGTTTCAAGCTCTGTTGTAAAAATGGTCTAGATGGCCGATTAATCTTCGCATAATCGTTGATCGTTCATTAACCGCTTTGATTTATCATAATCGACCTATTTAATCGGTTTGGTCAAAGATCGCTTAAAAATGGGTCAACAAGCCGATTAATCGGACAAAATCGAACAAAATCGGTCTAATCGGATTAATCGGACAAAATCACTTAAAAATCGGTGAAGAAACCGATTAATCGGTCAAAGATCGTTTAAAAATAGTCAACAGACTGAGAAATATCTATGTTTGACTTTAAACTTTGAAGAATTATGTATTATGTTTATATTTGAACACTTGAAATATTTGAACTTTGATGCACCATGCTTATCTCATACATATAATATAATATAATATCTAAAATTACAATTTTGTGCATAAAAATTCCAATCCGATTAATCCTCGATTAATCCCGGTCTAACCGATTAATCGTTAGGCCCTATCCGACCGCCTCACTATCGCCTAGCGATTTTTACAACCTTGGTTTCAAGACAAAGAAACACACTGTTAAAAAAAATAATAAAAAATAAATAAATAAATAAATAAATAAATAAATAAAATTATTGTATTCTTTAACCAATCAAATATCATTCTCATCTACTAAACTCTGACACAAAAAGATAAATATTATTTTGAGATATTCTAAAATGAAAATGAGAACTATAATTTTTAGCTAGAGAGAGTATGTTTATTATCTTACAGATTCATTTTTTATTGATAATTATAAGATTTTATTGATAATTATAATTATTAAATCACACAGAACGTAAGTATTAAAAAAACTCCGTTTTGAAACCCGATTTGACCGGGTTAAACCGGGTCCGGCAAAAAAAAGTGGTAAAAAAAACCGGGTTTTTAAAAGGGGTTAACCGGTTAGACCCGCTGGGTTTTAAGTTACCCAGCTCAACCCGGTTCACGAAACCCGACTGGTTGTTTTTTTAAAGAAAACCAGGTTAACTCGGTGGCCGAACCGGTTGAAAAAATAATTTTTTTAATAGAAAACCGGGTTGACCCGGCGGGCGAAATTGTTGAACGAGTATCCTAGTGACACGGTAACTCGACCGGATCGATTAAAAACCCGGTTTCCAAAACATTGAAAAAACTAGTAAAGCGTTGTTTTTATTTTATCGAAAGTACCGTCGGGGTGTTGTCCCAGTGGTATCATTCCGTATAGCAAATGTTTGTTTATCAGTCAAAAAAGGTTTTGTGAAAAAAAAAATCTTTAACATAAACTTTTGACTACAAGTCAATGAAATAAATGCCTATTGCTTGAGGTTAAGTCCTTGAAGATTGGTCGGTCGGCATCCAAAAGGGTGCACGGGAGACAGTTTCTCTACCGAACTTTTATGCGACTTTTATAAGAGAAGTAACTAAAAGACCTAAAAATGTGTCACACACAAATTTAAACACAAAATTTAGCATATCTTTATGTCTTATGGTTAACGGAAATATACCTCTTTAGCCTATTTTTTAATAATTGCTTTACAGATCTTTAACTAATAATCAAGTCATCATGATTCTTAATGATATAACTTTTAGTGTCTAATACATAGTTGATGATTGGTGTGGATTAAAAGCCGGCTAACTTTACCACTATATGAATGAGTGTAAGTAGGGCTGAGCGTCGGTCCAAAACCGAACCGAACCGACCCGAACCGACAAAATCGAAAACCGAAATTCATGAAAAACTTAAACCGAAACCGAATTGATGGGCCGTCGTGTCGGTTCGATTTTGTGTCGGGCCAGTTCGGTTTAGGTGTATTTAGGTATGTTTTTGTCGGTTTAGGTGTATCCATGTTATTGAGCATTTATTAAACACACAATTTCTTTTAATATATATAAAAAATGCATTTTTTAGGCGTGAACCGAACCTATAAATAACTTAAATTAAATTCATTTTCTCATTAACTTAGCAATAAAACGATAACATGTGCCTAATGAACACATATAACCTGACACTCTTTTTTAAGAAAAATAGCTCACATGTAGTATTAGAAGATAATAAATTATAGGGAGAATTGCATATGAAAATAATGGATCATTAGAGCATTCCCAACCGTAACGCTATAACGGCGTTATAAGGCTAAATAACGCCCGTTAGTGACGTTAACTGTTTGAGGGCTGGCGTTAGTGCAGTGTTAGTCCCTGCGCGTTATATGCTTAACGCCCGTTAGTGGCATTAAAAAAAAAATCAAAAAAAAAATTCAAAACCAGTCCCTGCAACGGCTAGTAGCCGTTAGATTTAAAAAAAAAAAAATCATAAAACCCCCTAACGGCTAGTTTTTACAAAAAAAAAAACATATTTTTACCACTATAAATACCCTACTAAAACTGCATTTTTTTTCACACTTCCATAATTCAAATTCACAATTTGTATACTTCCTCTCACACTTTCATAATTCAAGAATCAAGTTCGTTCACAATGGATCCAAATGAATTTGGTGATATTCCTCTGTCTTGGTCAGACAGAGATGACCAAGAAGACTTCCAATTTATGGCGTCCGCGTACGAGTATCACCTTCAGTTGGAACAAGAAGAAGGTACTGAATCTCAACATCCTACTCGTGCTCGTAGCCATGTATATCGTGAACGTGAGATTGCAGAAGAACGTCTGCGCAACGATTATTTCGTTGAAGGTTGTAAGTATTCAAATCGGAATTTTCGTAGAAGATTTCGTATGAGTCGGAAACTATTCCTGCAAATAGTCGAAGGTATTGAATCTTATACTTCCGATAATATTCCAGATAATTTTACTTTCTTTAAGCAAACACCCGATTGTACTGGTCGAATGAGTTTAATGCTCTAATGAAGTGTACGTCTGCCATACGCCAATTGGCGTACGGCACCTCACCCGATGCATTTGATGAGTACTTGCAAATGGGTACGAGTACTTCAAAAGTATGTCTTGATAATTTTAACAAATGCATTATTGATTTGTTTATGCCGGAGTATTTAAGAAAACCAACATGGGCCGACGTTCAAAAACTTTATCAACAACATGAAGAAAAACAAGGTTTTCCGGGAATGCTTGGTAGCATTGACTATATGCACTGGGAATGGAAAAATTTTTCAGTGGCTTGGCAAGGGCATTTTGCTAGGGGTGATAAAAAAAAATACCCAACAATTATGCTTGAAGCTGTTGCTTCTCAAGATTTATGGATCTGGCATGCATTTTTTGGGATGGCGGGGGCAAATAACGATATTAATGTTTTAGATAACTCTCTGTTATTCGACGACCTTCTTGCTGACAATGCCCCAAGAGCACCTTATATGGTCAATGGAACTAGGTACGAACATGGGTATTACTTGGCTGATGGAATTTATCCACAATGGGCAACTTTCGTCAAATCCTTCACGGCAACAACTGACGAAAAACATACGTACTTTAAAAGGAGACAAGAAAGTGCCCGAAAGGATATTGAACGTGTTTTTGGTGTGCTTCAAGGCCATTGGGGTATACTACAACAACCAACACGTCAATGGGAAATTGCCACGATACGTAGAATCATGTATTGTTGCATTATTTTGCATAACATGATTATAAAAGATCAAAAGTTTGCATTACGTGACTATAACGAACTGTGGGTGGATCCGTCAGCAAATTTGAGGCAACGAAGATGGGTCGAAAGATGTGATACTCACAGTCGTAAGGCAAAAGAAATACACGACCGACAAACGCATACCCAACTCCAACAGGACCTTATGGAGCATGTTTGGCTGAAGAATCTTGAACGACATGGACAACAACAAGAAAACGACGATGATGAATAAGTATTTGCTATGTTTTGTTTTTTTTTCGGTTGTCATTTCCTTTATGTTGTAACGTTTAATTTGCGGTGTGTTTTTTTAATTTCCATGTATTTTTTTTATTTGTTGTAATTTTTTTTTTCGATGTATTTTTTTAATTTCGTATTGTAATATGTTTTCAAATTTAATGTTATGTTTAGTTTAATAAATGAAGTGTTGTTTTAGTTTAGGGGTTGAAATTGAAAATATGAAATGTTATTGATATTATCGGGATGTTATTGTTGTGGGTGTTTTTTGAGAATGTTAAGGTAAAATGTTAAAACTGATGTGGCGCTGACGTGAACGGTATTATTGATGTTATTGTGTTATTGTTGGGAATGCTATTAAACATAAAAATACTGGTAATATAGTAATAGTCAAAAAGGGTGGGAGGACCATTAACTAACTTATATAGTAGTAAATTGATACACTAGCGTCCTCTATTGCAAACTCATTTTCATTGTGCTACTATATATAACAACCACCGTTATTCCTCATAGCAGATCACCAGAAAACATAACAAGAAATGAATACGTATTCATATTTGGTCAGATCATCCTCTCTGTATCGTAGACGACTAGGCAAGAAGCCTACTTGCTCGCGACATTGTTTGACTATGGCAAAGCAACAGAAGACAAGATTCTATATTCTAAGACGTTGTATATCGATGCTTATGTGTTGGAATGATAAGTATGATTAATGTTTGATCCAGTTTTGTAAGAGAATTAGGTTTTTGTTAGAAGATATGTAAGAAACAGTCATTTTCTTTATTGTACATATATGGATATGAAGAAATTTTTATTTATCAAAGAATGATAACATCTGTGAAGTACATATGATTATATGTGTGATTTGAAGTAGTGAATTGAAGATTCTTGTATGAATCATGCTCTTGTGCTACCATTCTTCGGTGTAAATGCGCAGTTAACATGGTTAAACTGTCTATTTGAGAAAACAGGCAATCCCAACTGCGCCAAATGAACATTTCTTGAAGCTAGTCATTGGAGAAGGGTCGGGCATAATTCGTCGATTTAAAAAGATTGCATGTAAATATGTAACTTTTAAGCAATAAATAGCTAGCTTTTCATTTTTACAGAATACTTGTGAAGTTGTGATATTCATATTCTCCTTTTTTTTAATGAGTGATATCGATGGTTTGAATATATTCGTGTATTTCTAATAGGGCTAATAACCTTTTAAAAAATTATACTTGTCAAGAATGACAGTTCTGCGTAGCGAACTAAAAAAATAACTCTTTTAAACATTAAATTTGACAATTTGTCTTTCTTTAAGTATTATGACCATTTTACCATTCGAAAAATATTTCAAAAAAATAAAGAAATTCGAAAAAAAATTTCAGAAATTTCAAAAAAAAAGTATTTCGAAAAAAAAATTCAAAAAAAAAATTTTGGAAAAAAAAATTTCGAAAAAAAAGTATTTGGAAAAAAATTTAGAAAGGGTAAAATGGTCATAATACTTAAAGAAAGACAAAAATGTTAACTTTAATGTCTAAAATAGTTATTTTTTTAGTTCGCCACGCAGAACTGCCATTCTTGACAAATATAGTACTTTAAAAGTTTATTAAACATGTCTAATATAAAAATTAGACTAGTCTAAGATATACACGTGGACTGAAACCTAAGATTTGTTTCATTACATTAATTTTCGTTTATGCCATTCAGTTTCTGTCCTTTTTTCTTTTTTTTTTCTTTTTTTTTTAACTAATTAATACTGCATTTTGCATCGTCAGTGACGATTGATCAAACCAGTTACCATCGATGTTCAAATAGAACCATTTTTTTGTAAGTGAAACAATACCGTACCCCACCAAATAAAGACCCCGCAAAAAACCGGCACCATTTGAAATGATTGGTCTTTAACACGGCTTCTTCACAATAACCTGATCTTTGTAGTGTGTTTCGTCGATATGGCTTGACCAATGATCGAAAATATATGTTCGAGAACCGGACAAAAAGACACGGCCATTTGGTCGATAGTCTTGTCTAGTTTGTGAAACTCATTATGTTCAAAGTGTACAATTACATATGCAAGCTCTAAATCCAACAATAAGAAGCTTTATAACCATGAAATGATCTAACATTTAAGATAACTACAAATACTTTGAATATCATGAAAAAAAAAAACTTTATTTAAATCCAAAAAAGGTTAATATATCACACAAAGTTATCCGATAAAGCAAGTATTGGATAGATTTTATTCCCATCCAATAATTGTCTCTTAAATAACATGATATTAATATCAACTTACCCAACGAACATGACTTTGGTATATAAGTTAGCACGTTTTTCTTTCTACTACCAATGTGGGACCAAAAACAACTTTCTGCTAAGAGAATGCATCAACATGTGTAGATTATTCACTTAATTTTTTTTAACGAAAGTTCTTTATTTATCTCTACTCAAACACAAGTTTAACTACTTTTTGTCATGAAACTATACAATTATTATTCCAGGTGATAATTTTTAACTAAAACACGTGATATTATTTAACTAAAACACGCCTTCATGGCAAACCAAACCTCTTCAAATTGAATGTAGGTTCCATTATTACTTTTTTTTTTCAATTTTAATTTGACACAAACACACAGCTTTCATATAAAGTACTTGTTACTTGTTAGTATTTTTCAAAAAATAGCATTCTTTAAAATGAAATTGAGAGGTGCATTGGTTTGTTTTGCACATAGACTCAGAACATTATTTATATCTAGAAGACTTTGAACCATAGTCATGGAACATATGCCAAGTGAGAAGCATGAAATTGAGTTAGGCTACAAATTCCGTGATTTGTCAATACCAACTTCTAAGATATTATCTTTACTGACTAACGCGCGTCACTCATAATTTGTACTATTTTTAACACGTTCTAGAAGAAAATAAGAAATACACGTTGATTTTGGTCAAGGAGTACTTTTGCTTATTTGTTCAATGTTGTGAGAGTTTAAGGGTTGTGGCCCAAAATTTTGTAGTTAGACTTATATTTACTTTTGGGTTTTGGTCGTAAAATACCAATGTACTTTTTCAAATATACCGAGTTAGTACGTATACTATTTTTTGTTCCCTTTAATGTAACGTGCTTTCATGTTTTGTTCCAATCTAGTACATGATGATTACGTGGCATACCTGAAAGTCTGACACGTGTCACCATTTATAACGTGACACGTCATCATCACGTACTAGATTGGAACAAAACATGAAAGTACGTTACATTAAGTGGAACAAATAGTACACGTACTAACTCGGAACACTTGAAAAAGTACGTTGCTATTTTACGACCGAAGCCCTTTACTTTTAAATACTTATCATATTTGATACATATTTTTTTGGGTAAAGGGTTTGTACCAGGTGAATTATATTGAAACATAAAATATGAGTTTTGAACAAAGAAGAGTGGCGATGAGCCACTCTTAAAGAAATAAAAACCACCGTGTTTGAACATGCAAATGAAATCCTCACATCTTATTATTTTATAATGGAGTAAGACTTATTTTTTCATTAATTTTCTTAAAATTCAGTAATACAAGTAAGGAAGATAAAAGTACAGCATGTCATAACATATTAAAAACCGAAAATTAAAAGTAATAACATATTTAAAAGTGAAAATTAAATAATACAAGTAAGGAAGCTAAAAGTATAACATGTTTTTCTCATGCACATAAAACACTCATTTAGTAATGATACAAGTATTAAAATACATAGTATAAGTCATACAAGCTGTTAATTACTTATACTTTAAAACCCCTATCAATAAAAATACAATTAAAAGAACCTATAGTACAAACAAAGGAATGTATTAAAAAAAAAAAAAAAAAAAAATTGTGCAATGTTTTACCAAAATGTTATCATTGCGTATAGTCCATAAACGAACAAACTAATCAGTAAAGCTATTGCCAAAAAAATATAAATGAGATAAATTATTAGCTGAAAATAAATAAATTATAGGGTACTCGCAGCCGCATAGCGCGAGGACCTTGCTAGTTTATCTATTACCAGTTGTAAATGTTTTATCCTTGGATGATAAAATTGTTTACAACCAATTATTATTCTTTTTAAATCTCTTATTTTTTTTTTAATTTCTATGTAACTATATATGTACGTAGATGAAGAATAAAGGTTTCAAACCATTGATGCAAAGAGACAATATTAGCTTAAAATCAAACAAATTTTGGCCATGATTTTTTTTAGAATGACAATGTTAAACTATCTTACAACATTTACACAACGAATCTATCTTACATGTATTAAGGAGAACTAAAACTTACAACCTTTTGATTCAGGTGCTTAACACAATACTCCATCTGTTTTAAAATTATTATCTTGCGACAAAGAACACATAGTATAAGTGTTAAAAAAAGAAATAAATAAATAAAAAAAAAAAAAAAAAAAAAAAAAAAAAAAACTTGTGAAGTGTTGTTTTTATTTATAATTGAGCGGCTTTAAGATGTGTGCCTAATTTTGTCGGGAGTACCATCGGGTTGTTGTCCCAGTGGTATCACTTCATATAGCAAATGTTTGTTTATCGGTCAAAGGAGGTTTTGTGAAAATAAATCAAGGGTTCAACATAAACTTTTAAATACAAGTCACCGAAACAAATGCTTATTGCTTGAGGTTAAGTCCTTGAGGAATTAACATGAATGCGAAAAATAGTTGAGAGACCCAAAGATGTGTCTGGTTTTATGTCTAAACATGAATGACAACATCATGCGGGTTGCATTTAATGGATCCATCATTTCAGAAATTAATAACACGCTAATACACAAATTTAATCACAAAATTTAGCATATCTTTATGTCTTATGGTTAACAAAAATATACCTCTTTAGCCTCTTTATAATCATGATATCTAGGTTATTTGTCTTTATTAATTGCTTTACAGATCTTTAACTAATACTCAAGTCACTTTTAGTATCTAATACATATATAGTTGGTGTGGATTATATAACCTCTTCTGAAAAAGTAAGTAAACACCAAATCAGAAAGATGAAATTTGTAATGTATGCATGAGTTTGGTTCAATAAAGATCAAAGAAAAACTAAGGGCCCGTTTGGTGTAAGGGGTTAGGGAGATTTAGATTCAAAGATATCTCAATTCATTTGTTTGGTACTAAACCTTTGAAGTGGGTCCCATCTTTAAAACCTTTAATTGAGGGTTTATACAAATGACGACCCATAAGGTGGGATTACAAGAAAACCTTTCTTTTCTTGAAATTCACAACTCACATATTATTTCTTTTCAAGTTTTAATTTTTTGACAGTGGGTCTTTTTTGTTTTTTTCCTTTTATTTTATTATTTAAATAATACTTACATTTCAATTCCAATCCTAATACAATTATATATAACAAACACTTTTTACATTTCTCTCTCTCATATCAAATCTAAATCCAAATCCTAATCCAAATTTTAATCCAAATCCCAATCTTAATCCTAAACCCATCTACAAACCAAACAGGCCCTAAAGATTCTCAACCATTCATTTTTTCATCAAAACAATAAAATAAACTTCCACCTTCATTTTCAAAAACTAAATATCTCACAAACCATTAATCATTAGACGAAACTAATCATACAATCACGACAAGCATAAAATTATCTTTAATTTGATATCCCACATCATATACTTTCGACGAAATTTTTTTTCTGACTTTTTTGTGGGTTTAGGGTTTACGGTTAGGGTTTAGGTATTTAGGGTTTAGGGGTTTGACTTTTTTGGGTTAAGCTTTTTAGGAGTTAGGGGGTTTAGGTTTCTTAGGGTTTAGCGGATAGGGTTTAGGTTTTTTTGTTTAGCGGTTAGGGTTTTAGGGGTTTAAGGTTTAGGGGTTAGGGTTTTTAATATTTAGGGGTTAGGGTTTTTAGGGTAGGGGTTAGGGTTTTTTAGGGTTTAGGGGTTAGGGTTTTTAGGGTTTAGGGTTTGTAGTTTTGGGGTTGTGTTAACACAAAATAGTATTTTTTATAAATTTTCATTTATAGTGTAATATATCGAAACCCGTAAAAAACGATAAAAAATAAGTTCGTCGATAGTATACAATATTGGATCTCTATAAAAAGATAATTTTATTCTTGTCGCAATGGTATAATTAGTTTTATTTAATTATTAACGGTTTATGAGATATTTAATTTTTAAATATAAGGGTGAAAATGAATTTTAATTAATTTGATCAAAAATGAATGGTTGAGATTCATCCATTTGATATTTAATTTTTATTTGATCTTTATTGATCTCACCCCATGTATGCATATTGATAGATCTTTAAATATTCATTTAACATTAACATAAGATACAACTAGATTTTTAAACTTAGAATAATTGAAAGCCGACTAACTTTACCACTATATATTTGGGGCTTTTGCATATATATCCTCTTGAAATACAAAATTGCATATATATTCAAGACATGCATAAAAACTATTGTATTATGTGCATAAAAAACTTATACAAATGATATATATGCAATTATTCACTTAAGGAGAGATATATATGCATTTTTGCCTATATTTTTTAAATGAGTGTAGTCATCTTTGGCTAGTCTTCTAGAAGAAATGCAAGGTGACCATTAACTAACTTATATAAATTCATACACCAGCATGCTCTATTGCAATCTCATTTTCATTGTGCTACTACTACAACCACCATTATTCCTCATTGCCGATCACCAGAAAACATAACAAGAAATGAATACGTATTCATATTTGGTCAGATCATCCTCTCAGTATCGTAGACAACTAGGCAAGAAGCCTACTTGCTCGCGAAACAACAGAAGACTACATTCTATATACTAAGACGTTGTATATCGATGCTTATGTGTTGGAATGATAAGTATGATTAATGTTTTGATATCATCAACGTTTGATCCAGTTTTGTAAGAGAATTAGGTTTTTGTTAGAAGATATGTAAGAAAGAGTCATTTTCTTTATTGTACATATGTGATATGAAGAATTTTTTATGAATCAGAAAATGATAATATCTGTGAACATATGATTATATGTGTGATTTGAAGTAGCGAAGATTCTTGTATGAATCATGCTCTTGTGCTACCATTCTTGGGTGTAAATGCGCAGTTGACCTGGTTAAAGTGAGTCTATTTGAGAAAACGGGCAATCCCAACTGCACCAACTGAACATTTCTTGAAGCTGGTCATTGGGGAAGGGTCAGGCATATTTTCGATCATTTCTATTGATTCTCATGAACCTGAGTGACCGTCTCGAACAAGAACACACACCTATACTTTTTTTTTTTTCTAAATAGAAATCATCGATCAATCATAAACGAACTTTCATGTTTTTGAAAGCATGGACTCATGTTTTCCTTTTTTTTTATGATTGATATTGATAGGTTGAGTATATTGGTGCATTTCTAATATAAAAATTAGAATAGTCCAAGATATATATACGCGGACTGAAACCTGAGTTTTGTTTCCTTACATTAATTTTGGTTTATGCTATTCATTTTCTGTCCCATTTGCTCTTTTTTTCCTCTTAACTAATTTTGCATTGTCACTTCTATGACGATTGATCAAACCGGATACCATCGGGTTACCATTGATGTTCTAAAACAACATAGAACCATCGTTATGCAAGTGAATCAATACCCTATCCCAACAAATAAAGACCTCGGAAAAACCCAACACTACTTAAAATAATTGATCTTTAACACGGCTTCTTCACAATAGCCTGATTTTCAAAGTGTGTTTCATCAATGTGACTTGACAAATGATTGAAAATAAACGTTTGAGAACCGGACGAAAAGACACAACCTTTTTGGTCGATAGTCTTGTCTAGTTTGTGAAATTCCGATGCTTTTAATCTCATTATGTTCAAAATATACATACGCAAACTGGATGTATAAATCCAACAATAAGAAGCTTTTTAACCATGAAATGATCTAACATTTAAGATAATTATAAATACTTTGAAAATCATGAACAAAACGTTTTCCTAAATAGACAAAAAGTTAATAAATCATACAAGTTAGTGGTGCAATGCAAACAAGGAAGAATTTTTCTAACCAGTTGTCGTCATGCCAATAACATAATATTAATAATCAACTTATTCAATCAACATGACTTTAGTATTTAAGCTACCAAGTTTTTCTTTCTGCAACCAATGTGGGATTAAAAACATCAACACACGTAGATTATTCATTTACTTTTTTTTAAAGAAGGCTTTTTTTTCCCTCTTTATTCACACTCAACTTTAACTACCTTTTTGTCATGAAACTATATAATTATAATTCCATATGATAATATTTAACTAAAACACGCCTTTATGGCAAACCAAACCTCTTCAAATTAAATGTAGGTTGTATTAATATTTATATTTTTTTTCAATTATAATATGGCACAAACATACAGCTTTCAATTAACTACTTGTTACTTGTTAGTATTATTAAAAAATAGCATTCTTTAAAATGACATTGAGAGGCGCATTGGTTTGTTATGCACATAGACTCGAACATTATTTATATCTAGAAGACTTTGAACCAAGGACATGGAACATTCTATGTGCCAATATGCCAAGTGAGAAGAATGGAATTGAGTTGGGCTACAAATTACGTGATTTGTCAATACAAGATTGTAAGATATTGTCTTTACTAACGCGTGTCACTCATAAATTGTACTATTTAAAAGATGTTCCAGAAGAAAATAAAAACTACTCGTTGATTTTGATCAAGGCGTACGTTTGTTTATTTGTTCAATTTTGTGAGTGTTTAAGGGTTGTGGCCCAAAACTTTGTAGTTTACTTGTATTTACTTTTAAATGATACATTTTATGAAGGAAATATTGGCTCTCACAAACTGTTGAAAAATTTAGTGCACTTGTGGGATTTGTTCACACCTGGTAATAGGTTAGGAGGTACGGATTGTACACCCATAAGGTCCATGAACACCCTGACTCTAATAGTGGTTTGTATTGGTAGTGCTAGTTACTGCTGGTGGAAAGTACTGTTGTGGTTTCCACTGAAGCTTGTGGTTTCCACTGAAGCAGTGTTTCCACTGAAGTGCTATGAAAGTACTGATGAAAGTACTGCTTGTAACGGCTTTGACCTATTCAAGTGGCAGTTACAACTGCATAATGACCATGTTTAATTGGTCATGTAACCACTAACGGCTATAATGGGGATAATTATGAGGCTATTAATGGGCGATTAATACTCATAATTCCATTGGACTAGCTAAGAGTAATCTCCTATAAATAAGAGATCTGATTATGCATGAGATATATACACAGAAAATGATTAACACTTATAAGCGCAAGGGTTATTGAATTGTGCCTAATTCTATAACCGCATTTGGTCTTATCCCAAGTAGATATTCGTGTAACCCAGGAATTAGGGTCGAATAGTTTACTTTGGAAAGTGATCACACGATTTCAAGTGATATCCGGTAACCACCTAGTGGTATTTGTTTCTGCTGACTTGGTACTTGTTGCTACTGACATTGATTATCTAACCCTGTTCTGGGAGCTAACCTCCAACAATCAAAGTAAACTATTTGTGATAATCAATGGCTACTGCTGCAATGAAACACATGGATTCAAACTTTGCCAAGCTTGATAAGTTTGAAGGGGTGGACTTTAGGAGGTGGCAGAAGAAGATGCACTTCTTGCTGTCAAGCATGAGTGTGGTGTATGTGCTAACCACACCTATTCCTGATGATGGGGATGATGCTACTGTGGAGCAGATCAGGAGGAGGAGCAAATGGGAGAACGATGACTACATATGCAGAGGTCTTATTCTCAATGGTATGTCCGATTCTCTGTTTGATATTTATCAGAACTTTGAATCTTCCAAAGAACTGTGGGATTCCTTGGATGCCAAATATATGGCTGAGGATGCATCAAGTAAGAAGTTCCTTGTTAGTAAGTTCACAAATTACAAAATGATTGATTCAAGACCAGTTATGGAACAATACAATGAACTTCTTGGAAGGTTTACACAACGCAATATGAACATGGATGAGGCTATTAAAGTCTCTTGTGTCATTGACAAACTCCCTCCTTCGTGGAAAGATTTCAAGCATACCTTGAAACATAAGAAAGAGGAGTTAACTCTGGTTGAGTTGGGCAGTCATCTGCGCATTGAGGAATCTCTCAAGGTGCAGGATAATGACAAGCCAAAGAGTAGCAATGCTACTGGTGCATCTGTTGTCAATATGGTGGAGCATAACAACTCTACCAGGTACAATGACAACAAAGGAAAACGCAAATATCATGACAACACAAGGGCAGATCCTAACAAGAAGGCAACACCTACTTGTTGGAAATGTGACAAAACTGGTCACATTAAAAGGGATTGCAAAGGTGTTAAAATTGGTGGTAAAGCCAATGGATCAGGCACTAATGGTTCAGGGAGTGGTGGTTCAACCAACTCACTGAAAGGTCAGAATATGTTTAATAAGTCTTTTCAGATTTATTATGTTACATATGTATCTGAATCTTATTATGTGCAGGATGATGATGTTGCGTGGTGGGTTGACTCTCGTGCAACAGTTCATGTGTGCAAAGATAGAAGCTGGTTCAAGACTTATGAGTCACTGAATGATGGTTCTATTCTTCACATGGGAAATGAGTCAACAACATTGGTGCATGGTCATGGTTGTGTAGATCTTAATTTTAGTTCCGGAAAGATTGTAACTTTGTTTAATGTTATTCATGTTCCTGATATAAGGAAGAACTTGGTTTCAAGTAGTGTATTGAATAATCATGGATATAAACAAGTTATTGAGTCTGATAAATTTGTGCTTTCTAAACATGGTGTTTTTATTAGTTTTGGTTATTTATGTAATCAAATGTTCAGGCTTAATATTGTCACTGATAGTGTTATTTCAGCTTTTGTGATCACCATTGACCTGACTGACTCTACCCTATGGCATGCAAGACTTGGCCATGTACACTATAAAAGAATGCAATATATGTCTAAGGATGGGTTGATCCCATTATTTGACATGGACACTGAAAAATGTAAAACTTGCATGTTGACCAAGATAACCAAGAAACCTTTTCAGGGTGTTAGTCGTGAGACTAAGCTCTTGGAGTTAATACACAGTGACGTGTATGATTTGCATGCCACTCCTTCTTTGGGGAATAAGAAGTACTTTGTGACATTTATTGATGATGCTTCAAGGTTTTGTTATGTCTATCTGTTACATACTAAGGATGAAGCATTAGATAAATTCAAAGTGTTTAAAACTGAAGTTGAATTACAACTTGGGTCCCTGATCAAAAGATTAAGGACTGATAGGGGAGGTGAGTATATGGATACTCTGTTTTTTCAGTCTATTGGTATAATCCATGAAACGACTGCCCCTTATACTCCTCAGCAAAATGGCATTTCTGAAAGGAAAAACAGGGTGCTGAAGGAGATGGTTAATTCCATGTTGTCCTATTCAGGACTGAGTCAAGGGTTCTGGGGTGAAGCTATGTTAGGAATTGGAAATTCTATAGTGAAGTATCGGTCACCCCTAAATGTAATCTAGCTTAAGTTAGCTCGTAGACATGTCGTTTAGTATGTTATTTGTTAATTAGTTATTAGAGTAGTTTAGTCTAGTGCAACACCGTGGAGGAAGGACGGGTCTTTACCCACTGTATGCCTGATCCACAACCCGTTGGAGGGCGTGACTCTTTGTATAAATAGCCCTCTCCTCACAAGGGAGAGGGTTGGATGTTCATTGGGAATCTAACCTTTCATGAGTTTCTCTTTGTAGAATATCCTACTTTCTCACTCTAAACCATCTAAATTATATGCCTACTTGTGTTTGTGTTATGATGTGTATGTGAAATCCAATATGTTACAAATGGTATCAAGAGCCATGGTTAGATCATCTCTTACATATTCTTGGATTTCTATTGGTTTTTAGATGGTTTTTGAGTTTGAAAAATTTTAGTGGTTTTTGCATCATTTGGATCATCTCTAGTGTTAAAGTTTGAATTTTGGGTGTACTTTTGTGTTTAGGATCATTGTATGTGCTTGGGTTTTGATTTGGTAAGCTTGAATCACTGTGGTTGAGCTTGTTTTGGATTGAAAAGTGTGTTTTTGAAGTTTTTCTTGGTAGCGACTTGGTTCTCATGGTGATATTCATCGTAGCGACTTGCTTCAGTAAAAGGTAGCGAGTTATAGTGGTTTTTGGTAGCGACTTGGTTCTAGCGACTTGTCTATTGAGACAAGCCGACAAACAGTACACTTAGTGGATTCTCCACTACGGCTAGCGACTTGGTATAGGTAGCGACTTGCTTTCAATTTTGTTAGCGACTTGTACTTATGATTCTTAGCGATTTGGTGTTAGCGACTTGGTGTTAGCGAGTTGCTACTTAGCAACTTGACAGCTTAGCGACTTGGTGCTTAGCGACTTGCTGTCAAAATTCCTAGCGACTTGGTGCTTAGCGACTTGTCTTCTCAACTCTTAGCGACTTGTTCTTAGAATACTTTGGTGAAGTGAAGCAAGTTACTTATATCTAATATCCATAAACACATCCATCAACACAATGTCTTACATCACTGATCCTTTAATCACCAAAGTACTTGAACTCTATGATACCTCACAGAATAATGAAACAGGCTGCTACTCAGAATGTTCTACCTTGGATGATTCAGCAACTTATAATCAAAACACTTCACAATCTGAGTCAAATTCTAATGAGTCACTCTTGATATTGACAAATGATGCAAGGCAAATGGAATGCAACATTGAGCCCTTTCAACTACTTCATCAGCACCTCAAACTACTTCTATCTACAACTATGGATCGAACAAGCAGTGCTCTCCTTCGTCAGGATTTTCCCACCTTGACAAGAACTGTGCTACTTAACTTAGAACAACTGAGGTTTCAAATTACCAAAGAGAAGTTCTCAACTAATGATTCTAATGCAGCTCTTCAAGTAATCTTTGATCAATTTCAGCCATTCATCCGGGGGGAATATTCCTCAGATTTTGATCATGACATGACTGGAATTTCATTCAAGAAACACACTGGAATGGAAATTCATGAGTTCAGAAACACCGTTATTCAACTTATGAGTAATATGGAAATATACATTAAGGAAGCTGCTCAAGAGAATGACGTGCTGAATGAATTGAATGGGTGTCAAGTTATGTTATGTGAAGATTGTGATAGATCGAGCAATAGATCAGTCAAACAAATGAATGATGACGAATGCAGAATTTCAGTTGCAATAAAGGAGGATGAAGCCAACAGTACTGATCTCAAAGACTCAGAGTCAGAAAAGGTTGAAACAGTTTACATGACAACTCCTAGTATTCATGTGGTAAATACTGATGACAGATCTTCAGATGAACAGGTTTCATGCGATGAGGTACCCTTAACTGATCAAACTAATTCATATGTTAATGTACCTAATCTACTTGATTCTAACTCCGAACATAATACTGTGAAATCGGTCTTGGTTGAGCCTGAATCTAAAACTTTTAAAGCTAATGACATGATTGAAAAAAGGGTTTATGATGAACTTTCAAACAAATACTCAATTCTTGAAAAACATTGTATTTCCTTGGAAATTGCAATACAACAAAAGGAAGAAGGCTTTTATGCTGAAAAATCTTGCATTAATCAGGAATTTCCAGAATTTCGAGAATTTTTTGAAATTAATCACCTAAAAACCCAGATTCAGGACAAAGACTCAACCATATGCAATCTGAAGTTACAACTCTCAGATGTGCATAAGTGTGATTGTCATGAGATGAGTGATACACTTAAATCTAGGAATGCTGAACTGGCTCTATGTGTGTCCAACCTATTAAGAGAAAATGAGTCCTTAAGAAAGAACTTAGAGGAGACCAATTCCAAGTTGATTAATCAAAATAACGTCTTGTTGTCAGAAATTGATGCCCTCAAAGCCCAAATTCAGGATAAGAGCTTCACTATTGTTGCCTTAAAAAATGAGCTGAGGAAATCTATTGGAAATAGTGTGAACACTAAGTTTGCAAAACCATCAACCTTGGGAAAGCCAACTGTTCAGAACAACTCAAAACATACTGTAGCTAGGCAGCCCAATGCTTTTAGAACTAAAAGATTAAAACCATCAAAATCTAGGCTTGCCTCCCAAGTTGATGCGAATACTGTTTTGACAAAACCAGTCACTTCACTACTTCATTCCAACATGACGAATAACGAACCCCAGTTCAATGTTCTAAGTCCTAAGATCACGAATACTAAGAGGTCATCTAGTTTTCATAAGAAGCATCAAATGGCTGATCAATCCCCTAAGAAACCATCTAATTACAAAAGGACAAATGTTCAAAAGAGTGAAGTGCCTACATCCAAATCTACTAGCAGTTGTTTCAAATGGATTCCCACTGGCAGATTATTTAAATTTACAGGATCCAAACGAACTTACATACCTAGATCTTGCCTTAAGTGGATGCCCACAGGAAAATTCTTCAAGAATATTGAATCTAAAGGGGTCTCTATTAATGACATGCCTAGACCAAACTGTGCAACATCAAATAGTTAGATTACTCATGTCACTAACTCATCTATTTGCAATACTACTTGTGCTTCTAGTGCTATGTCTCCCCAGTCTTTTTCAGGTACAATGCTCAACTCAATCAGGAACTTCATGACTTGGTTTCCATCTGAAATGAACATTGCTCACTCTGGAATGGTTGCTTGCCAGAACTGACGTACCTCGTGCTTTGACTCCTATTCGACTTGAATCAGGACTCGCTTTCATAAATCTGTGTACAAATCAGTTTAAAAAAAATTATTTATATATATATCCTTTTTAAATTTTTTTTAATCATTCTTTTAAATTCATAATTTTAGTCTTTTACCTCAAACTAATAAAGGATATATCCCTTGTTATCGATAACATCTACGGTCCTAGAAATGTCATTCAATAATGACACGGGATCATAGATGAAGTTCGAACAAATGATATATTCTTGTTTTATAACGGGTGGGTTTAATTCAATCAATGGTCATTGGTGACATTGATTGAGGGGGAGAATTTTACAAGTTATCTCTTTATATCTGCACAATTGTTGGTTATGTATTGTGCTCAGATGCATGACTCTGTCTTGTCTTGTTCACCGTGGTCTCTTTTGTCTTGATTGCTTAGTGTCCAATGTGTTAAGTTGCCTATCCTATTATGTCATCTTAATTATGCTATGTATGCTAGTTTGCAATCTGATAAGTTCATGGACTGAAAACGTCTATTATACATAATATGATATGATAGCGACTTGCTTTTGTAATAATAGATAGCAACTTTACAAGACTGAGTTAGCGACTTGCTTTGTAAACCTTTAGCGACTTGGTTGTTTCTTTGCTAGCGACTTACTTAACGAGTCTCATAACTACAGGGACTGAAAGTGTCATGTTGGTATTCTTGAAAAAAACCTTTCCCTATACCCTAGCGACTTACAGTTCACTAGTCATTATTTCAAAAATCTTAAGTTTTCTCTCTCATTCACATCTCATCCTAGCGACTTAGCGTGATCCCCACCGTGCGTTTGATCCTCATCTCTTGATTCTCACTTAGGTTTGTAAATGAATATGCTTTAATGGGATCACTTTTCATGCGTATGATGATGTTTAGGCATATGATGATGTGTTGCGTCAATAGGGTATCGTTGCAAGTGATTTTGATGTTATTTATGTATGTATTGTGTGAGAGATTTGTGTATTTGCATGTGGTTTCTCTTAAAATTGTAACTGTTCTATATAGCGAGTTGAGTGTGATCATGTAATGGTTATGAATGATTGTTTGGTTGGAGCTATTTGTTGTTAGAGTAGAAAATATTCTTGGTAGCGACTTACAACATTCTTCCTAGCGAGTTGCTTTGATAAGTAAAACTTATTCCAGATAGTGACTTAGATGTGTTCTTCGTAGCGAGTTGGATTGTGTGTTCTTGGTGGCGACTTACCAATATTCTTGGTAGCGAGTTAGTTTGCTTATACATAGTTAGCGACTTACCTATGAAACTCGTAGCGACTTATCACTATTAATGTTGGTAGCGACTTGTACTTACAAGTCTGTAACTTGTTAATCTCGTAGCGACTTGGTCCTATCATTTTTGATAGCGACTTATCTGTACTAGATTAGCGACTTCCTAGCTAAATGTTCAAATGGCAACTTGGTATGTTGAATTATTTCAAGGCGACTTGTTATTGTAATTTCATGATTAGCGACTTGATTCAGGTTTTCCTGTAGCGACTTGCCTTGACAACATACTCTTAGCAAATTGCTATAACATCTTTTGTTTGAGCAAAGTTGTACTTGGTTTCTCTTGTAGTAACTTGGTATGACAACTTGTTTCAAATAACCTGCTATAACATCCACATAAGAGTATCTTGTCTCATGAAATTACTTAAGAGCAACTATGCTTTTAAAAAATGTGACTCTAAAACAACTTGTCTTCAATACTAGTGCCACTTAATCTATTTCAACTTGCTTATCAGATCTCTGTCTAAGTTACTAAGTTACTGTGTATATGTCATGAGGTTGTATTCAATGTTGATTAACTAACCATATCTAATCTAACATGCTCACAATCATTGGTGTTGTATGTGTGTATCTTTAGATCTTCAATGGCAAACACAACCTCAGCTGAGAAAATTACATCTGCTGCTCCACCCAATGTCCTTTCAGACGACGAAATCTTCCCTAAGAATCAATGGGTAGAGATAGGGAAAAGTAACTGTTATGTGGACTTGCAAAAGTTGCAACAAAACCCAACCCTCAAAGTGTCTATTGATATCCTCAAAAACACAAATTTCTTCAGTGCCCTAACCAAGCAATGCACAGTTCCTACCATTTACATACAACAATTTTGGAACACCATTGAATGGGACAAAATCACGACTCATTATACCTGCCAGTTGGATGATAAGGAATTTGTGATCAATTCGGACATTCTCAGCAAGGCCCTTGGAATCACACCCTGTAATCCCACTATACGATCTGAACCACCACCTAGTGCGGAAGAACTAATAGTCTTTCTGATTGGTTTGGGTTATCAAGTTGGCATATCCAGGGCCTCTGACATCATCACCGGACACATGTATCAACCCTGGAGAGCTATGACAACAGTTCTCAACTTATGTTTATCAGGAAAAACATCAGGGTTTGATAAAGTAAGGATTCCCATCTTGCAAATCCTATGGGGTATCGTCAATGGGGTGAATGTTGATGTAGCAGAACGTATCTGGGAAGAATTCTCGTTGTCAATGAACACATTTATCTCCGATAGAACAAACTTTCAGAATAAAGCTCAGGGACGAAAGAAAGTAAACAAACTTGTGATTCCCAGCATCAGATTCTCAAAACTTGTCATCCAGTACTTGCAACAGACTCATAACTTCAATCCTAGGAGTGAATCAGTCCTTCATAATGCTAAGGATGAATTTGTTCTGGGTAACCTTAAATATGTTGCTAAAGGTATGGATAAAGAGATCTTTGGATTGCCAATTCCTGATATCCTTCTCACTGACGATATTAAGAAGACGAATTACTTCAAACTGTACAAGAAAAGGGCTTCTAGATCCAGTGCTAATGTTGATGTCTCTCCCACTCCACCACAACTCAAAACTACTATGTCTGCTTCTGGTTCAAAGACTTCATATGCTGCTCTTCCAAAAAGGAGACATGAAAGGTCACAACCTTCTGACACTACTACCCAGACGCAGAAAAGAAAGAAGAAGGAAGTGGAAAAAGAAAGCATTGAGGAAACTGAGGTGTCGGGGGGTAATACGAGGTTGATTGATGAAGATGATGCTGCTCTACAACTTGGAATCAAGCAAAGTCTAGAAAGTCAGAATGTGAGTGCACCAGTTGGAGGTATTATGTTTAGAGAACCTGAACCAGAGCCAAGCCATACAACTCCAATCACACAAGACAAAGGAAAAGGGATTGTTAGTGTTGATACCGAACAAGCCGCACATATGCTTCTAACATTCTCCTCCTCACCATCTAGAACTACCACTCAATTTGAGCTGAAGAAAAGAAGTGAATCTTCTTCAGCTCAAGAACAATCTGGTTTGGAAAAGGAGGTATCCAAGGCACAAGAAAAAACTCCTGCATCAAGTGATACTCAGTATGATCAAAATATTGATGAAGAGATGCAGAAAGACTCACAGGAGAATGTTGAATCAAGATCTGATGAGACCAGGAATTTGGAAGAACCAAATCTATCTATTGATTCTCTTTCCTCATTGAAGAATCTAGATACAGACTTATCTTTTGGTGATCAGTTCTTAAATGACAAACCCTCAGATAACGAGCCGTTTAAGAAAAATGATGAGAAAGAGGAAGTTGAGTCCATGTACAATGTCGATATTCAGCAAGACACATCAACCACTCCTCTAATGTCAGCACCTATTCAAGCAACCGCACTTCCACCACCCAAACCCAATATTGATCCAGCACAAGTTGTCACCATCAATGATACCGTCACTCATCCTGCCTCACCACCTCCTGCTTCACCTTCTCCAGACAAAACGACTGAACAATTGCTCAAAGAGGCTATGACACGTATTGCAACTATTGAAAAGCACTTTCCCATCGCCGTCAATAATCTTGATAGTCGTGTCAAAAAGCTGGAGAATCTTAACCTTAATGAGATTGTTACACGGGCAATAGAAGCTGATATTAAAGATGCAGTTGATTGGGCAATGAAGGCTCTACTACTTCAGCGATTCAAAGACTTGCCAATCTCTGACATGAGATCAGCTCTCTCTGAAAGAATGTATGAAGCAGGAGAGCATTTGGTAGATATGCGTAAGAAACTATACGAAGCACTCGAGGAATCGATAAGACTTGATAATTATCAGCAGTTTGTGGAGGACATACGAGAAATGGAAGATAAGAAGAAGAGAAAGACTGTTCTAGAAAAATCAACTGATAAGTCTGGAGGCCCCAAGCCACCACCACCTCCTTCACCTCCAACTGGAGGAGCTGGAACTTCTGGGGCTGGTGGATCTTCCGGCACAACCATGACACCTTCATCACAACCACCAGCATCTCATCCAAAACCTTCTAATCAATCTAGTCCATCCGGAGACCAGGAAACTCAAAAGAAGTCTGCAGCTTGGACCACGGTCGATTCAAGGTTCACACCCACAGTCTCCTCTATTCCTGAAGATCAAGTGTTTCATGAAGAGTCGTATGTCATGGCAGAATCAGAATCAGATGAGGATGATGCATCCACCAAGTATATCCCCAAGTTGTCTGAAGATGATTGGTTTGATACATACATGACAGGAGAACGCTCTAACCCATCTAGAGTTGCACCTTCTAAAGACACCATTCGAAGTTGGCTACCCGAAGAGAGACCTCATACACCAGAACCCTCATGGTTTATCCCAGAGACTGACACGATGATCCCTGACAACAACTGGGCTACCACAATTTCTACAAACTATGAAACCCCAAATGAAGACTCTCTACTTAATGTCACTGGAGATATGGGCAGCTTCATTAAGTGGTTCTGTGAACAGAAGGGAATCTCGTCCATCACTCCAAAGGATCTTGAAGGACAAGCTTTTGAAATTGTCAAGGTCTTTCACTCTGATGCCAATCAGCTCCAATATCAGATGGAAGAGTGCCACAAGATGCTTAGTGATCAAGTCAGTGAGGAGATTTGCCACTACAATATGAATAAACCTCTTCCTCTCAGTGGTGAACCTGGACAAATGACCATTCAGTCTGAATTCTTCTTCAACCGAGACTTGGACTATCTGTGTGCTCGCTCTACTGAAAGAAGGCCAGCCTTATCGATTTCGAAGATGAAAGCTGCTGCATACACTGATCAGGGTCTTGAACAGATGGTACCTGATCAATTCTGGTCTAACAAAGAACATGTATATGACATCAAAGCCTCATATGGTATTTCTCATTGGTGGTTCAAAAAGAAGAAATTCTACATTGAGAGACATGGAGCTGAGAAAAGACGAAAAGGTGTTAGATCCAAGCTACGAATTCTAAGTGTTATCAGTGTAGAGATCTTCCCAATCCATGGCTATGATTACCTTAAGAAGATCGTTCTTCGAAGAGCAGACCAAAAAGATCATGTGATTGAAGAGAACGACTTCAAGCACTTGATGCCCAATGATTTTGAAGATCTCTACCTTCTGAACCTACAAGGACGCCTTAATCATCTTCCAGTTCGTGAGAAGAAGGCTCTCTCGGCTGCTGTCAATCTTTGGATCAGAGGCCTGGTTATACGTAAAAGGGTTGAGGATTTTCAACTAGGAATGGAAAGCTACCAGACTAGGGTCAACCTTACAAGGCCGCAATGGGATGCCTCAGGTCTTGAATTTCACCACGAATATAAAGTGATTGACACTCCTAGAGGCATCATCTTTACTGACAGATACGGGTCAAGAATGCTAATGAGATTATGCGAGCTATTTAAGTTCAGTGATGGTACACTCAGGTTGGTTGAACAAGAATTGAACTCAAGGGTGAAGGAAATCAAGATTGACATGAAGCCGTGGAACAAAACTAGATTCTGGTCAGAACAGGACTTGAAGATGTGTGAAGATTTCATTGCTGCAATTGGTAGAAGATTAAAGACTAGAATGATTTATCGCAGCCTTGAAAGCTTTGTGGGAGGTCGACTTCGTGAAGGTCACTACATGCTGCTTCAAAGAACTGAATGAAGACATCTTCCGGAAGTAGTTTATGTGTTGTATTTTTGTTGTGTATAATGTGGTGTATGTACTATATAAACAACTATAATGAATGTATTAGTGGTAGGTTATGTAATGTGGCTTCCCTCTTATATAAAAAGGGAACTTCAGTGTTGGCCACGTCAAATCTTATAAAACCAGACACATTTTTCTCCAACAAATGTTTTGATTCATACATATTTTAATCACTTGAGATCCAAAATCTCAAAGGATTTGAAATTTTTGATCGGGGGAGAAAATGTGATATAAATATGAAAGATGATAAAAAGATGACCATTTCAAAGTGCATACTGCTCTCTAATATGTGCTAAACTTTTTCGAATCTCGAAGCATATATTAAGGGGGAGCATTTTCAAAAGGAAAATAAACTTTCAAGGTACAAAGAGTTATATGTTTCATCATAATGTACCTTGATTGATTTTCAATCGGTTTCTGTATGGCGGTATGATCGTGAAAGTGATGTTGATAACTTTTAGAAATTGTTGATCAAAGAATCTAATCTTTCATTCTTAAATCTGAGATTTTCAAGTCCTCTTGCCTCCATGTGCTAAAACCATTTCAAATATATGATGCATATGTTGAGGGGGAGCTCTTTCTAAAATTATCAAAAACAATTCAGGTACAAAATGTTTTGATCATGTATCACAAGTACTTGGATTGATTTTTAAATGGTTTTCAATTGGTTCCAATGGAAGAAGAACAATACCAAAAGACCGACCAAATTTACTTTATGTACGGTGTTATAAGGATGGTTAGGTTAGGTATTCGTTCCCACGATCCCGCCAGAGCCGGAGGGATCTACCCAGGAACAATCCACTAGATAGTGTAGAAGTCCTTAGGTATGATGAAAAAAGGAGAATAGTGAGATATGGGAAGAGTGCGGACTGAAACAGAGCTAGAACTGGAATAAACCCAACAAGGTTCTAGTAATGAAGTTTCGGTAAGCACTGAAGGGGTTGAAGAATGAAAAAGATTTGAATGTAAAAAGGGTGAAAAGAAACAACCCTTCAATAATTCAACCTTAGGGCAGTAACCGGGTTCAATACATATGCTATTGGTGGTTACTAAGGTAACACTGGTATTGAAGACAAGACGTCATGGACCCAGTGACGCACTGCACTAAACTTCTCAAGCTACTCAAGTTCCTCTTAAAAGGACTTGTTTCATTCTCACGGAGAACCTACATAATCTATCGACTTTCTCTTAGAGATAGTTGGTATTGAAGAAGGAGACCCTCTCCCTAGTTTCCGGCATAGGAACCAAAGTGCACTATTGAGTCTAGAGCCACGAGATCATCAATAAATCTCATTAGGACACTTTCAATGAAGACTCTATGTTTCACACAATGTGGAAAGAGAGATTATATCTTATGAGTCCTACGCATTATCCTTGTGGTATTGCCAGAACATCTGAGCAATATGCATACATATTCACAATAAAGATGGAAAGCCTTCTGGAGCCAACATCAAACAAGCTCCTGGTGGGTGACATGTGAGATCTATCCAATAGATCAACCATATGACAACTGAACAGAAACAATGGGGCGATTCAATATTTTGAATCAATCCTGGTTCAGGTTATGGATTGACGGATACCTTTGAAAAACCGGTATTTGTGCTTAAAAACTCCTTTCTCTAGCACATCGAATGTGTACAAATATTTCAAAATAAAAGGTGTTTATGATTGATAATTGATTTTCATTAAAACCTTCGTTGTATTGCAAAAACAATTTCTATTGAGCGATACACGATTGTTTTTCAAATCTCTTTTTATCAATCAGTGAATCTCAATTCGCTGGTTCACTCACTCCGTGTTGTCTTCTTTGAGACGTTCCGGTTTGAGAACAGCTAGAGCAGCTGCGAAACCCTATCAAGGAAATTCTTCGAAATTCTACCTGATCACAGGCAGTACTTGTACTGATCAACGGGGAACCGTGGGCCATGTACCTCAATTCAACGAAAGTGATCAAAGACACTTTCGTATGCTTTATTGCTAACTATTTTATGCAGGTACACCCTGATGTTTGCAGCTGATCAGAATGAAGCGGTCAATCCATAGCCGCATCCTCACACAACACATTCATATCTAAAGAAATCATGATTAGTGCATCAATGACTCTGATATTTTCACTCCATGCTTCTGCCAAGCTGGTGCCAATATCATGAATTAACGAAAGCTTCCGCTACTCTGATGATAAGAAATCATGATACACAATGTGAGCATGTCGGTCCAAAAGTCACAACATCACATAATACCAACACCACAAAGGATGAGTCAAAGATTTATGTTTGCTGATGATCTCAAAGCTGGCTCAAATAACTCATTATCAAGTGGATCAGCTCTATAACCTCCACGAAAGATACATTGCAGTTGAACAATGATGAAATCACCACGGAAGCACAATGTTTGATTAGTTTGAAGTATTTAAAGTCTACGAGCTCAAGACTGAAGAAACAATAGTTTGCTAGTATGAAAATTGTATTTCATGGGGTGACCTCCCTTAGGGGGAGATTGTTAGGAATTGGAAATTCTATAGTGAAGTATCGGTCACCCCTAAATGTAATCTAGCTTAAGTTAGCTCGTAGACATATCGTTTAGTATGTTATTTGTTAATTAGTTATTAGAGTAGTTTAGTCTAGTGCAACACCGTGGAGGAAGGACGGGTCTTTACCCACTGTATGCCTGATCCACAGCCCGTTGGAGGGCGTGACTCTTTGTATAAATAGCCCTCTCCTCACAAGGGAGAGGGTTGGATGTTCATTGGGAATCTAACCTTCCATGAGTTTCTCTTTCTAGAATATCCCACTTTCTCTCTCTAAACCATCTAAATTAGACGCCTACTTGTGTTTGTGTTATGATGTGTATGTGAAATCCAATATGTTAGAAGCTATGTTAACAGCTTGCTATTTATTAAATAGGGTTCCCAACAAGAGGAACAAGGTGACCCTTTATGAACTCTGGACTAAAAGGAAACCCAACCTGAACTATCTCAGGGTCTGGGGTTGTAGGGCTGTTGTAAGACTCCCTGATCCAAAACAAAAGACTTTGGGTGAAACAGGCATTGACTGCATCTTTGTTGGATATGATGAGCATTCCAAGGCTTTTAGGTTCTATGTTATTGAACCTAATGAATATGTTTCAGTTAACCCAATAATTGAATCAAGGGATGCAAACTTTGATGAGAATAGATTCTCATCAGTCCCTAGACCAAGTCAGAGGATTCCTAATGGAACTCATGACACTGGTGTATCAGAGGTCCCTGATGATGAACCATCAGTGGTTCCTGATGAGGTTGTGGTTCAACAACCTGAACCTATGCTCAGGAAGAGCAAAAGGGTCAGGACTCCAAAGTCATTTGGACCTGAGTTTCAACTATACTTAGTTGAAGGAACAAGGGATGAGGTCTCTGACCAATACTCCTATTGCTTCATTGTTGAGGATGATCCCAAGACATTTGAAGAAGCAATGAAGTCCCAGGATATTGCTTTCTGGAAAGAAGCAATCAATGATGAGATGGATTCCATCATGGGCAACAACACTTGGGTGTTGGTTAATCTACCACCTGGTTGCAAACCTCTTGGTTGCAAATGGATTTTCAAAAGGAAAATGAAGGTAGATGGAACTATTGAAAAGTTCAAGGCTAGACTAGTCTTTCAGGGCTTTAAACAAAAGTCAGGAATTGACTATTTTGATACTTATGCCCTAGTGGCTCGTATCAGTACCATTAGATTGCTGATCGCTTTGGCATCAATTCACAATCTGATTATTCATTAGTTGGATGTGAAGACAACTTTCTTGAATGGTGAATTGGATGAGGAGGTTTATATGAACCAACCTCAGGGCTTCATCATGCCTGGCAATGAAAACAAGGTGTGTAAACTGATTAAGTCTCTTTATGGACTTAAGCAGGCACCTAAGCAATGGCATCAAAAATTTGATGAAGTGGTTTTGTCTAGTGGTTATGTTCTTAACCAGGCTGACAAATGTGTATATAGCAAATTTGATGAATCTGGTAAAGGAGTAATCATTTGTCTATATGTTGATGACATGTTGATCTTTGGCACTGACCAAAATCAGGTTGACCTGACAAAGGAATTTTTGTCATCAAGGTTCTCCATGAAAGACATAGGGGAGGCTGATGTTTTCCTTGGTATAAGGATTAAACATTAAAGTAAAAGAATTTCTATCTCTCAGTCTCATTATATTGAGAAGGTACTGAGGAAATTCAATTCCTTTGATTGTACTCCAGTGAGTACACCTATGGATACTTGTGAGAAGCTAATGCCTAATAAAGGCAAGGCTGTATCTCAACTTGAGTATTCTAGGGTAATTGGCTGCTTAATGTATGCCATGACTTGTACAAGACCTGATATTGGTTTTGTAGAGGGAAAATTGAGCAGGTATACTAGTAATCCTAGTGCTCATCACTGGCAAGCAGTTCAAAGGGTACTGAAGTATTTGAAGAGAACTATGGATTATAGTCTCTCATATACTGGTTACCCATCAGTGTTGGAAGGTTACACTGATGCAAGTTGGATTAGTAACACTAAAGACAATTCGTCTACCAGTGGCTGGGTATTCGTACTTGGTGGAGGTGCAATTTCTTGGGCATCCAAGAAGCAAACTTGCATCACCAGTTCAACAATGGAATCTGAATTTGTAGCTTTAGCAGCTGCTGGTAAAGAAGCTGAATGGTTGAAACACTTGCTTCTTGAGATTCCATTGTGGCCGAACCCTATAACACCTATTTCTATCCGTTGTGATAGTGCAGCTACATTGGCTAAGGCTTATAGCCAGATGTACAATGGTAAGTCTTGACACTTAGGTGTCAGACATAGCATGATTCGTGAGCTTATCATGAATGGGGTGGTATCTATAGAGTTTGTGAGATCTCAACAGAACTTAGCTGATCACTTGACGAAGGGTCAGGCTAGAGACTTGGTTATAAAGTCTGCTAAAGGGATGGGTTTAAGTCCAACTTAGTCACTGAATGCTAGGACACCCAACTCCCTCCTAAGGAAACTTGGGAGCTAAGTTCAATGTGGAAACCTGAACATTCAGTGGACTTGAGCACATGTTTTATTTACATCCCAAGGTTGTGCTCAGAACCTGCTGAAAGGAGGATGAAGTCTTTACTTCTTAATGGTTAATTTTCTTTGAAAAAGTGCTTGGCATGAGCATGAATAAGGAGGAACCACCTATGTAAATGTTGAAGATTTGCCGCATCAGGAAGCTTTGGACTTTTAGCTTTTACATCATTTATGAAATTTGGATATGGACACATGGCTTGTATAGTGTCAGGAGCTGATAAGTGTTTGAAAACTTGTGTGTATTTTATCTTCAGGTATTCAAATGGGTTGAAGGGTTCAATTCTTAGAACACCCTGATTCTCGAATATTTGAACGTATAATTTACTAAGATGAAAATTCAATCCTCAGGACATTTTCGTTTATGCACATGTTTTGTTTGATGTTTGTTTTTCATGCAAAGGAAGTGAACTAAATTTGGGGAGGATTGTTGGAAAATTTAGTGCACTTGTGGGATTAGTTCACACCTGGTAATGGGCTAAGAGGTACGGAGTGTACACCCATAAGGTCCATGAACACCCTGACTCTAATAGTGGTTTGTATTGGTAGTGCTAGTTGAAAGTACTGCTGGTGGAAAGTACTGTTGTGGTTTCCACTGAAGCTTGTGGTTTCCACTGAAGCAGTGTTTCCACTGAAGTGCTATGAAAGTACTGATGAAAGTACTGCTTGTAACGGCTTTGACCTATTCAAGTGGCAGTTACAACTGCATAATGACCACGTTTAATTGGTCATGTAACCACTAACGGCTATAATGGGGATAATTATGAGGCTATTAAAGGGCCGATTAATACTCATAATTCCATTGGACTAGCTAAGAGTAATCTCCTATAAATAAGAGATCTGATTATGCATGAGATATATACACAGAAAATGATTAACACTTATAAGCGCAAGGGTTATTGAATTGTGCCTAATTCTATAACTGCATTTGGTCTTATCCCAAGTAGATATTCGTGTAACCCAGGCATTAGGGTCGAATAGTTTACTTTGGAAAGTGATCACATGATTCAAAGTGATATCCGGTAACCACCTAGTGGTATTTGTTTCTGCTGACTTGGTACTTGTTGCTACTGACATTGATTATCTAATCCTGTTCTGGGAGCTAACCCCCAACACAAACTAAATGATATTTCATTTGGCTCTTCCAATAAGTTTAATTAAGATTCGTTCAAATACGGATGAGGTCATCACATCCTTAGCTATAATCACTTATCCTTGGACGATATAGTTAATTTACAACAAATTATTATTCTTTTGAAATTTCTTAATTTGTGTAACTTCTATGTAACTATATACGTAGACGAAGAATAGAGTTTTCAAATCATTGCTGCAAAGAGACAATACTGGCTTATAACCGAACATATATTCAGTCACAATTGATATAAAATTCAAAATATTCATGTATTCGGATGCTTGTTGGATGCTTTAAATCCAAAAAATAAAAAGTTTTTAAATCCTGAAAATGTCAATAATAAAACCACAAAAGTTAATGACTAATAGAAGTTATCCATGTGATTCCAAAAATGCCAATTTAGTTATGACCTTGTTTGTCTCCACAACAATAACATAGTATTAATCTCAACATGCTCAAGTAACATAACCTTAGTATATAAGCTACCAACGTTTTTTTTTCTACTACCTATGTGGGATAATTAAAGACATCTTTCTACTCTATCCAACAAAGGACGCGGGTTGGAATCTATTCCGCAACATGGTTGGGTATTGGGTGGAGGTATTTCATAGGCATCATACCTTTGCTGGGTAGGGTTGATGGGTACCATTATGATACACATGGTTGAGGTGTCACTGTCAATCTACACTTTTTCTTTTATCCAACTTTCTATCAAGAACATGTATCAACATATATAAGCTATATGTCTTTTTTGTTTAATGATAGTTCTTTATTTACCTCCACTCAACTCAAGCTTGAATACCTTTTGACTTTGTTTTGAAACTTGAAAACCTTATTTTAAAAGATAATGTTTAACCAAAAAAACAATTTTAGCTTGGGGTTGAGTCCATCCCTTTTATTCAAGATCCATGTAAATCTTATGTATTGAACTTGCTATTGAAACCTGAGGTACAACTCGAAGTTGTAGATTATCACTTTCCTGCAAGAGATCCGGCGGGAAAAGTCTTCCTAAATTTATATCATCTGTTTTTTTATATGGGACTACAGGTTGAACCAAAACAAAATAATATTTTTTAATATCTAGAAAGTTTTATTCGTTGGAGAGTGCTACTAGATTTCTTTAAACTAATGTTGTGTTGTTGAGTTTTAGAGAGCAATTTAGTTTCTGTAAGCTATACCATAGCATTGTAAGATTTATCACCGTCATATATCCAACTACACGTTTTCCTTTTTTTGAAGATTTAAAGAATTTTCAGTAACAGAGTGTTTGTAAAATCTGATTATAAAAGGTTCAACTAATTCAAACTAGTCTTTTAGACATGTTATTTTGATTGTCACAGGCTTAAATGTATTTTTTTGTATTTAGACCTGTTATTTTAATTGTAACTTGTCCAAATAATTTATAAGAGCACCCGGTATCATCAAAGATACCACGCCATTCGATCTTTTCAAAACCAATAATGTGCCAACGATGGTACCATCAAACACGTCATTCACACGCCATTGGTCTTTGAGTTGTTTCACTGGCTCACGCTATTCGTTTATTGCATGCAACTTAACTTTTTTTTTCCTTGTGTTAGAGATTAGAACCTTTTAGAACTTAGAAGGCATGTATAAGAAAATAATGAGTTACCTTAGAATTAGATTGGAAGGACGTAGTGGTTTTAATGGAGGTTTTGAGGTAGTTCCTTTTGAGGAAGATGACACAAAAAAAGAGAAAAAAAAAGTCTAATTTATTACGGTACTAGTATTACTTTGTTTGAAGATGTATAGTTTTCTTAAAAAGTTCAATTAGTGGTATAGTTCTTTTAAGAAGTTTCAACTTTAACCCTGCAGTGTATAAAATAGATAAAATGAAAAAGGAAGAAGATGTGAGACCCAATAACGTGTTAGTAGTGTTAGGTTCCCATATATTCAACACAAGCATCAATATAAAGAGTAGAGAGGAGAAAGAGGTCGGATGAACAATAAACAAACACACACACACGTAAATATGAAACCGGTTATGCGTAGAGTATGTGAAAGAAAGTAAATTGAACAACCAACCCTCAAGTGAGGGTTATTACAAGGTATTTATAGGAGGGAAGCTAGGGCAACACTCCTAGTTCCCATCCTTTTCCTTATTGGACTAGGCCTAGGCTTATGGGCCTTCTACATAAGCCTAAGGCTAATTACTAACATAAAGGCCATATTAAGCTAACTATTACATATGAGTCACTAACACTTGAATTAGGTTTAGGAGTGATTCCAACAATCTCCCCCTAAGTGTTGGTGATGAATGAATGCTGACGGTGAGGGTGCTGATGTAATAGTAGCTTTGACGTCTTATGACATTCTTCTTTCTTGTGAGAAGAATTGCCTTGATTCGAACAATCTCCCCAGTGTAGAGAAATTGTTTCTTTTGAAGTATTCTGCTTTGACGTCATCTTTGTTCTTTGATCTTTGTTCTTTGTGATGGTAGTGATAGTATGTTGTTGTTGTCTGCATCAAGTCTGCCTCAGGTCTGCTTCGCTGCTCCAGTGTCTCCACGTCATTCTTCAACATGCTCACACGCTATTTGACGTTGGATTTCAGTACTGATGAAGTTCTTTAAGTCTTTAAATTTTGTAGATTCTTTGATTTGATGTAGAATCATTCTGACTTTTGTGTTGCCTTTTGAGAGAACTTCCATTAGTGATGATGTTGGCATGAGCATGTGAAGAATATGCACGATCAGTCCGCTCCATAGCTTCCATAAGAAGAAAACATAAGAAAGGTTAGTAATAAGCGGATTCCGGCACTTACAAGTTTGAACTTCGAGAGTGTTAACAACATAGTGTGAAAACACAACTCTAATTCTCACAAAGGCTGTTCCTGAACCGGAGTCCCACAAGTGAGATAACGCGATGTACCGAAGTACATCTACGGTTCAGATGAGTCGCTGAGGTACACCGAAGCATCACCTCACGACTGTAGACAGTTTGAGACACACTAAGCGTAATCCACGGGGAGTTACCGAAGTGACCTGCTGTCAGGGCTATTTGATGTTGACCATGGCAGGAGTTTCCATTCAATCACTGAGGATCACAATTGTGAACCTCTCATAAATGTTCTCGATAGATTGCTAAGATCCGTGAAGGACTCGATAACGTACCACTGATGTTCTTATTGTTGAATAGCAAGTGATGAAATGTCAAGTGAACCTAAGAGATCTTTTGATGAATCTCGTGGCTCTAGACTCAATAGTCAGTTTTGGTTTTCCTGAGCGGAGACTAGGGAGAGGGTCTCCTTCTTCAATACCAGCAATCTCTAAGAGAAAGCCGATAGTTTACGTAGGGTTCCCTGTGAGAATGAAACAAGCTTCTGTTGAGAGAAACTTGAGTAGCTAAGAAGGTTTAGTGCATGCGTCACTGGGTCCATGACGACTTTTAATCTTCAATACCGGCGTCATCAGGTGACAACTAGTAGCATATGAATTGAACCCGGTGTCTGCCCTAAGTTGAATAATTTGGAGGGCTATTTGTTTTCACCCTTTTCTTTACATTTTTTTTTAATTCTTCAAGTCCTTCTTTCTCCGATTCTCATTTTATCCTTTTTACAATCATACCTAAGGACTTCTAATTCAAACTATTGGTAGTGTCCTTGGGTAGATCTCTCCGGCTCTGGCGGATCATAGGACGGTTATTCCTAACCTTAATCTCCTTATAACTCCATTGCCATAAAACCATTTTCAAGAAAATATCTCATAGTGTTTGTGAATGAAAAACATTTTGTCCCACTGTGAGAGTTTTATCTTTTAGCAGAAATACTCCCCCTCCACATGTGCTTAAGAGTTTTGACAGAAATCTGCACAGTGAGGAAAGAGCGCGCACTTTTGAATTGATCGACTCAAGATAGACAATCCCTCGCGAGACACGGTTACGTTGAATAGTTAAAGAGTTACATTTTCAGCTTTTAGGTGACAACTAGCTCTAATAACTATCTTGAAGGTGTGGACAAACCTCGAAAGGTTGTCAAACCCGTCAAAGATCATGTCTACCAAGAGTTTCTCGAATGGTACATTCTAGTCAGACAAGTCCTTTGCGAGATATGTTTACATTACTAGCGAACTAGCTTGAAATTATTACCCGTCCCGGACAAGTCTTTCGGGTTACTAACAGTTAAGATCTCGTCAATTCGTTGGTTAAGTCTATAGCACAAAGATTCATTTGCAGTTACACAACATATTTCTTATCACATAAATTTTCTCCCCCTAAAAAATGGCATATAAGTGTTATTTTTGAAGAAATGTTGAGAATAAATATGTCCATTTTGAGTTTTATGGGAAGATGACCACTGTGAACAATTTATGAACAAAGTTTTAATTCAAATACTCCCCCTCAACTAGTGATATAAACGGTTGAGGTTTTGAAAAATCATAAGGAGGAGTACTTGTTCTTTTGAGCAAAACCTTGAAAAGTGAAAGGTTTGATAGGTTTTACTCAAAAGTAAGAAGCTTTCGCTCCTTTTATAAGGATTGTGGCACTGAAGCGTACCACAGGGTCCTTTCTTGACAAGAACGGGTTGTACACTGTTATGTGTGCACAAGCCATTAACATAAATAATCACACATCCAAAGTATATGAAATAGAAGTAGTTCAAGGGGTACCAGGAATTCCATCAATCTTGCCAAAAATGCGAACTGGGCGTTGATAGCCAGCGAGAGCAATCCTGGGTCGACCGCCTACAAAGCTCTCCAGTGTTCTGAACTGGTCCCGTCGATACAACATTTCATCAATCATGGTGATGATTCTCTTCACATCCCGTCTGTCCTTAGAATTCCATCGTTTTTGTGACCCAATTCCTTCATGTATGTCCTTCAACCTATAAGTCAATCCGTCCCTAACCTTCTTCAGTGTGTGATCCCCAAACTTGTGAAGATCTCTACACGCCATCAACTAGTTGCGTTGTAGTTCACTAAGGTAAACTACTCCGAATGGTTGGCTGATGAGAGTGTATTGTGGAAGCTGGTTGATGTCGGGAAGATCTAGCTGAGGTGGAGTGAAGTTGACACGGGTCTGATATGATTCAACTGCAAGCTGGAGATCTTCTACACGTTATTTGATTACTATTCGTCTGATGAAAATAAGAAAGGACTTGATGAATTCACGTTGCACTTCAGTCGAGAATTGTCTCATGCGACCCTGTACTTTGGCAAGGTACATGTCTTCAATGTCGTTGATAGACAAATTCTCAAAGTCCGCTTCAGAGAATGCATAATCCCTTTCGTCTTGTCTTTTGACCATGATATTCTTGAGAAAAGTGTAGTCCCATTTAGACGAAAGATCAACATGTTTGATGGAAATGATATTCTTATTACTGAACACTTCATGTTGAGACTTCTGAACCTGGCAGCTTCTGTAGTAGATTCTTCGGCGTTCCGGCCAATGGTGAATCCCATACATTGCATCACGGTCATACTCTTCCACTTTGTTGGAGAACATGTGGTTAGCTCTTTCCTCGATGGCTATACAGTTAGAGTATATAGCTGCTGGGAATGGAAGTGCCAGAGATGTAGTGTATTTCCTTAAACCATCGCCACCGTGTAGAAGGAATTCCAAATCTTTGTTGAAGAAATATCGGAATGGAATCCTAGGCTGATCTGGTTGGCCAATTGTTGGTAAAGGTTTAGACCAGTCGGTGTAATATGGAGGATTGTCCTGTTGAGTGAAGTCGATGTTTGCTTCTGGGTTGAGACAATCCATATTGTTAGACATGGCTCGTGCTATATTATCAAGGTGATACTCGACTTCAATAGCACTTTCCGAGCTGTCTTTTAGCAGTTGAAATGCTTCATTCTTGATTCGCTTCAACTCGGATTTCGTCATCTTTTTCACACCGAATTTTTCTTGCAAAAACTTAGCATGCTCCAATGTACGACCTTCTACCGCATCTTGACCTTCAGGTGGGTAGGGTGTAGAATCAACAAGCTTTGAGAACCAGTCGAATTCAGTGTTATCCTCGTCTAGCCATGATAAGACGTCAGTCATAGGCGCCTTCTTCTTCTTTTTCTTTGGCCTAGATGAGGATTATGGTTTCTTGGCTGTGTCAGGAGAGATGGGTTGTTGTTGGGGCTCAAGGATTTCCTCATCGTCACCACCCGTATACTCAAAGTGATCACCGGTTTTCTGAGTCTTGGGTGGTGTCTCAGAATCCTGAGGTTTTTCAGTTGAAGAGCGAGGAGGGGATCTTTGTTGAGCTGGAGTCCTTTGGGGTGGAGGCTGCATTGAGTACTGAATTGAGGATGATTCATTAGACTTCTTCGGGCGTTTGGGCTCGTTATCCTTATCCTTATCTTTGTCTTCATCGTCTCTTGGACGTTTAGGTCTTACAGCTTCTTCTCTGTATGATGACCTGAGTTGGTATTCCAGCAATGCTTCAAACAATTTACCTTCGTAGGACGCAAACGTTGCAGAGCATTTCGACATTTGAGCTACCAGCTGGTTCACCAATTCATCATCTGAGAAGATTGTGGGTTCAACTGGATTGATGTTTACATTCATTGGAGTTGATTTTATGGTTTGCTTGGCCAAATGCAAAAGATTCGGATAAAGTTGTCTGGTGTACATCTCCTTTGTCAGTTTAGGAACTACATCAAGAAGGAACTTGTGAGTGTATCCTTTGATCATCCCGTCCATTCTCCCTTGAAGATCATCTTTCATGAGCTTCTGGACATACTCCCTTTCAACTTGCATCTTGTCTTTCTCATCATGAAGATACTGTATCTGGTCAGCAAGAAAATCTAACTTCTTCTTTGTAATATCTTTCTCTTTGACCTGCTTGATAGCTTTAAAGATTCGTGACTTTGCATGAGACATCCAAGAAGCAGTTGGCTTCTTCACTGATCTGGATGTGGATCTGGTTGTTCTTTTTTATGGTGGTGGTGAAGAATGAGAAGATGAATCTGATGACGAAGAGACATGAGGTGGCTCGGGGTCCCGAGGAGGCTCCAAGGTTTTCTTCTTGGGACGTGTTGGACTGTCTAAAAGAAACTTATCATACTCAATATCTTCTTGGACTTTTTAGTTTCTGGTTCTTCAATGTTGTAATCAATAGAATCTTCCACGCGCTTTTGTTGTTGCTCCAAAGTGGTGGCACCAGATCCCTTATCGAGTCGATTAACCGCATCAGGATTTGGTGTAGGTTGAACTCCACCACTTGACCCGCCGGGGCCACCCATTTAATCCTTAGCAAATTCTTTCTCAACGTGTTGAAGTCTAATGAATTTGAACTTTTTCTTGTAACTGGTGTCCAGTTGCTCTTCTTCTGAACTTTCTTCTTCACGCTCAATTACTGGAGTCTTCCCTTTTCCGTGTTCAGCTATAGGACTGGGAGGCTTGACTACTTGAGGAGTCACATCGGTTGCAGTTTCTGAGTAGAAGACCTCTTCGTCTGTTTGTGTATCTTCAGAGCTTTCGTCCACTAGCTGTCTTTGCGGTTCAGGCTTAGGTACGGGAATAGGAACAGCTTCCTTAGAGGGAACTCTTCTTTTGCTTCCAGGTTTCCTCTTGGGGAACTTCCTTTGAATCTCGGTGCTTGCAGCACTTCCTACACTTCCTCGTCTGGTTTTCCTTGTAGGCGTACCAGAAGATTTTTCATCAAGAAATCCAACTTTGTTCTCTCTTACAGCAACCATATATCTTTTATAAGAGTAGAGCTGTTTGAGTTCATCTGAGAGAAGGTGATCTGGTAACACAGCACCTTGTTTCTTGGTAGTTGACTCCTTGAATCTGACAGTTAGGGTGGGTTCAGATAACATGTCGAGATTGTCGGGGTCATTGATTCTTTTGGGGATATCAGGGTTATATCTAAGTGCTCTTTGAATCAACAATTTAGTATATATGATATAAGGAATCTTTGAGCCAAGCTTTTTGAGGAATGTCATCATGTCATCCCATATCAGAGCTTCAACTTCGATGTGCTTCATGTTGATTAGAGCCTAGAAGATTTGCAGTTCTACGAGCTTTGGATGCTCATAGCCGCTGTCACGACCAGAAACCGATTTTGTGATGATGATATAAAGGGTTCTCCAAGGCTGAGGAATGTTCTTTAGATCCACGTGTGAATGGTTATTGATTACTCCTGAAGCTTCGTCGTACCCAATATCAATCAAAAATTGCAGAACAGTCTCTTCAGTAGGTGCAGCAGAGAATTCAGTTGGTATGATGTCAGGAATGAGGAGAACAACCCTTAAGTCTACCGGTGTGATGGTGAGTTATTTGTGGTTGAGAGTTATAGTCACATCATTCTGTCCTTTGATCATTTGCATAGTATTCCAGAATTGCTGAATGTAGATCTCCGGAACAGTGGCAGAGTTGGTGAGCATGTTCTGATAAGGATGGTTCTTAAGAATATCCACTGCAATGAGGCAAGAAGATTTCGAGCAGGTGAGGGTTTCAAAGTCGACACGAAGATTATTCTTTCCAATCTTCATCGGATAACCATGAGGGAAAATATCAGCAATGGTGAGAACATTTGGTGCATCCACATTCATTTGAGCTTCCATGTCGTGATCTGAAACACATTTAGCCAACAGAACCAACATATCGAAAGACATAATGTTAGTCAACCAAAGGTTTTATTGTTTGCTTAATGAATGAGATATGTCAATGATTGTTACGAGTCCACAGTCACTTGTTTGTTCAAAAGTCCAATGACGTCGTGATAAGTTTTGTGAGTTAGTTAACTTTAGGTTTTAAAGTTTATGTTATCACATATTTTTCACAACACATTACACATTTAAGCTTATTAGTGACATTACTGGTTTCGTGACGTTATGATTTATATATTTACAAGTTTGCACGCGTAACAATTCATAATGAAGGTTTGATCAAGGCTTAGGCGTAGAAATGGTAGCTTATGCGTAAACAGGAGAGGTATACGCGTATACGCAAGCTTACGCGTAGGATCTTTACTTACGCGTAAGAAATATTACGCGTAGGAAAAGGGTATCTTAAGCGTAGGGCTTACGCGTAAGCGCATATAACACCTTACGCGTAAGGCTTACTCGTAAGAGTAGACCTTATGCGTAGAGGTCACTGTTTACGCATATCCTTCACAGGATACGCGTAGTCCCTTTGTAGAACCTTACGCGTAAAGGCTACGCGTAAGATTTCTCTTACGCATAACATGCTACGCGTAAGGTAATCCTTATGCGTAGATGGTTAACCACCTTGATTTTGATTTTTACGAGTAGCAAACCTGAAATAAGATCATCATAACATCAATATTTACACATTCATTCATTCTAAAACAGATCATGGCATGAAAACTTATCAAACAGTTTATGCGTAAAAAATCTTACGCGTAAGACTAAACCCTAAAGTTCATGAATTACGCTTATGAAATCTAGCCAAAGGATTTGCTCCAAAGTTTTTCTGGTAAGTCTAGGAAGCCTATAGAGTTGTTTTATCCAAGTTTTAACATCAAACAAGTCATGAATCAAAAATACCCAAACCGTATGAACATAAACCCTAAATTTCAATTCTTTCATTTTTAATGTTTCTGGGCAAGTTCTGGGCTTAAATATGATCAATTCAACTTTAAAAAAACCTATTGTAACAATCTTTATTACCAAAAAACGTTCACATATGAAAACACCCAAACCCACGCATAAACCCTAATTTCCAAAATCCATCAATTCGTGTATCTGGGTGCATTTTGAGGATAAAAAAGATATCATTGATGTAATAGAAACATTTTGACACTATCTTTTTAACCACAAATACACACCAATGATTGTGTGTTCATACGCTTATGCGTAGAACACATAATCACTCATATCTCACGTTTTAGCCGTTGGATTTGTAAAAAATTCAAAACCATTATCTGTAAACACGTTAAGATTATGAAACAACTTACAAATTGATGATCCAAAACACGGATTTGCAGTTTAAATCTTAGGCGTAGGATTGGTTTGGTGTGTGTAATAAATGTGAAGATGAAAAGTTAGGTGGGATGTTTTATTAAAATAACTTTCGGATTTTGACAGTTTTAGTCCCTCCACCTTTTCCATTTTCATCCAAAGCCTTTTAACTTCCATTTTGGTTACCAAACGAAGATATTTTAAGAACGAAACTTGACGACACTCTCCTTTGACTTAAGAAATAATGAAAGGTTATAAATTTTAGTCCGAGGAGTGTCAGTGAACCAGAAATGTGACCACCAATTTAAAGAAACAACCGGGATTAGGTAACATGCAAGTACAATGTTATTTTGAAACAGTTAAGTATTTATTTTCTCCCCCTCAACACTTGATCGAAAAAATACTGAATTTTGAAAGATTAGAGTGTTGATGGAAGAAATGTACTTGCCATGTATAAAGAAATATAGATAGAAGAATATTTTTGTTGTTTTAACTGATTTTATATTTTTATATTTTGTTTTTGGAAAATATTTACAAAAGAGATTTTGGTGTTTGACTGGTTTTTAAGAATGTTTTAAGAGTTCATCCAGTTCCTCTTGAGTCAAACACCTCATACCAATTCGGTGAACCAACTCATTAAACCTAGCAGGAGCTAAGGCTTTGGTGAGAAGATCTGCCAATTGGTATTCTGTACCCACGAAGTATAATTCAACTGTACCCTGTTCCACGTGGTCCTTGATGAAGTGATATCGAAGATCGATGTGCTTTGATTTTGAGTGTTGAACTGAGTTGCACGAGATCGTAATACCACTCCGATTGTCACAGTACATCGGGATCCTGTCAAATACATAACCATAGTCTTTAAGTTGTGTTCTCATCCAAATGACTTGAGCACAACACACCGACATGGCTACATATTCTGCTTCGGTTGAGGACAACAATGTACAGTCCTGCTTCTTCGATTGCCATGACACCAGTTTGTCACCAAGAATTGTAGAGCTCCTGAAGTACTTTTCCGTGAATATAAGCATCCTGCGTGGTCAGCGTCTGAAAAAGCGATTAGTTCAAAACCAGAATCCTTCGAATACCAGATCCCCAAATTAATGGTTCCCTTGATGTATCGGAGAATTCTTTTAGCCTCAGAGAGGTGGGTTTTAGTTGGTCTCGACTGATAACGGGAGCAAAGATATACGGCAAATACAATGTCAGGCCTGCTAGCTGTTAGATACATGAGAGACCCAATGATACTACGGTATTTGGTAGGGTCCACCAATTTCCCATGTAAATCAGCATCTAGCTTCTTGGTATGAGCCATTGGTGTGGCGTAAGTATCACAAGTATTCATTCCGAATTTGTTCAGAATTTCAAGGGCATATTTGGACTGACTCAAGAAAATACCACGGGGTGATTGATGAACTTGGAGTCCTAGAAAGAACGTAAGTTCACCCATCATTGACATTTCAAAATGTTTCTTCATTAGTTTAGCAAAAGCGATTAAGTACTTTTTATGTGTTGATCCAAAAATGATGTCATCCGCGTAAATTTGAACAATTAAAATATGTTCCCCGTGATATTGTATGAAAAGAGTTGGGTCGACCGAACCTTTGGTAAAATTATTGGCAAGGAGGAAAGATGATAGCTTATCATACCACGCCCGAGGAGCTTGTTTGAGACCATACAAAGCTTTGTTCAGTTTGTAGACATGGTTCGGAAGCGCGGGATCAACGAATCCTTCTGGCTGGCTGACATAAACTGTTTCTTTCAGTTGACCATTCAGAAAAGCAGTTTTGACGTCCATCTGAAAGACCGTGATGTTCATATGAGCTGCGAACGCCAGAAATATCCGAACAGCCTCAAGACGAGCAACCAGAGCAAATGATTCTTCAAAGTCAATACCCTCTTCCTGTCTATAACCCTTAGCCACCAGACGTGACTTGTTTCTGATGACATTCCCTTCAGCATCCAATTTGTTCTTCCAAATCCATTTTAGACCAATGACGTAGACCCCTGATGGTCTTTCAACCAGTTCCCATACTTCAAGATGTTTGAATTGGTTGAGTTCTTCTTGCATGGATTCAATCCAGTTGTCTTTTGTCATTGCGTCTTTAATGTTTTTAGGCTCAGATTGGCAGACAGTGAGTGCATAAATGCAATGTTCACCATCTGAGTGAAGACGTTGTCTCGTAACGACTGGTTGATTCGGGTTGCCAATAATATTTTCCAGAGGATGGTCTTTTGTCCATCGATGTGTAGAGGGTTGATGTTGGTATACGTTGTGCAGATTTTGAGGATTCAAATGGCTTGTTGAAGATTCCGCGACATCTGGTGTAGCAGTCTCATTAGCAAACGGGTTAAAGAACGCATTTGGATCAAAATCTGCAGGTGGGGGTACTTCATTAAGAACATCATCAGCCGGTTCATCATTGTTGGAAGCGGTTTGTTCAACTGTTGTGTTGGAGTCAACTGGTGGTGCTTCTTCAACAGTGGTTGTTGTAGCAGGTGTATCAGGTATAGGAGTATTATCAGGTTGAGCAGCGGAAACAGCGGATACACCTGGAGCACGTTCATCAATATCGTCACTGAACAGAGGAGCAAATAGCCTTTCCATTTGTTGACGAGTAAGCTGAGGGCTTGTATCAGCTGATGATGGGGTTTGGGGGAAGTTTAAGCGGTTGTGACCGGGTTCCAAGCTGTTATACTCAGAAGCCATTTCAGTAAGTTCATCAAAATTAGCATGAATCGTTTCCATAACCTGCTTTGTACGACGATTCCAGATCCGGTAACCTTTTGAGTTCTCACAGTATCCAATAAATACTCCAATGTCAGCTTTGGCTTTGATCTTTCCAAAGTCATCACGATCATTATTCGGATAGCAGAGGGATCCAAATACATGAAAGTGTTTAAGATTCGGTTTACGGTTGTGGAGAAGCTCAAATTGTGTTCTGTTGTGACGTTTTGTTATCATAGAACGGTTAGCATGCAGTTGAGACAGCTTCAGCCCACAAGTAATCTGGAAGTTTAGCATTGATTAACATCGTTCTGGCAGCTTCCACTAACGTACGGTTTCGTCTTTCAACAACTCCGTTTTGTTCTGGTGTGCGGGCAATAGATGTTTGATGCTCAATTCCCACTTTCTCATAATATTCCCGAAGAGTTTGATTCACAAATCAGTTCCTTTGTCCGTTCGAATTTGTCTAACGGTGTTCCGGAGCTGAATTTGAATTTTCGTGAGAAAGGTGATCATCATCTGTGGAGCTTGATCTTTACTTCGAAGAAAATAAACCCAAGTCCATCTTGAGTAGTCATCAACAATTACCAAGATGTAGCGTTTGCCATTTATCGTCTGCACGTGCATCGGGCCACACAAATCCATGTGAAGAAGATGAAGCACATGCTGAGAGTTGTGTTCCACCTTTGAAGGAAAATGAGCACGAGTGCTTTTCCCTTGTTCACAAGATAAGCATAGGTGATCTTTAGAATACTTGAATCGTGGGAGACCTTCAACAATTTTGTGTCGAGCAAGGTTGGTTATGGTTTGAAAGTTTAGATGTGATAGACGACGGTGCCATAGCCAAGATTTTGTAGATGTAGCCTTTGAGAGTAAACAAATGGGAGATGAAGCAATCATGTCTTGCATGGAGATAGTGTAGAGACTGGATGAGCGTTGGCCAGACATAAGATCATTTCCTTGTAGATCACGAATGTAACAAGTTTTCTCCCTGAAAGCGACTTCCAAGTCTCCATCACAAAATTGACCAACTGAGAATAGATTATGACTGAGGCCTTCCACATAATAAACCCTGCTAATTTCGATGTTGCCATTAATGTAATCTCCGTAGCCCATGATAGCTGCGAAGTGATCATTCCCGAATCTGACAGTGCCAATGAACTTTGAAACAAAGTTTGATAACAGTTTAAGGTTGCCTATCATGTGTCAGGAATATCCGCTATCAACAATCCAGAGGATGATCTGTATCACCTGCATTAGACACAGACGACATAGATGGAATAGAAGTAGATGTGGAACCCGAAGTGTTAGAGGGTTCCTCAGCAGTTATAGTTGAAATACACACATCAATGATTTTAGGCATCCATTTAAATCCTAGTGTATTATGTATCCATTTCTGCCATCTCCAACTAGTCTTAGTGAATGTGCTAGGTGGTACAACAATCCTTGGAGGTGATACTGGAACTACAGGGACATCAAATCGTTTCTTAGAATCTCAAGAAGGCGGTTTACCAAGCACAGACTTAGAAGCATTAATGGGCCTAGAGGTATTCCGAATCTTAGGATTCCGTAAACGTGACAAGATAGCCTTAGCAACACATTTATCATGACAATCAGAACACATACTTTTACGAAAAATAACACAAGATGCATCAGACTGAATATCAAAAGTACTTAAAGGTTCAACATTAGTTACAACACTTTTTCCATTACATTTGCCAGACGCAATATCTAAAGTGGGGTGCAACTGGAGTCTTATTCAAAGTCCTACGGTGTTCTTCTACTTCAACATTCTTTATTTGTCTTTTCTTAGGTCGCAACTTCCTATTCTTCCTTGTATTGCTCCTAGGCTGTGAAGTGCGGACGTTTGGAAAAGAGGCAACTAGTCCTGTTTCAGTAGAGGGAAGCACATTAGTAACTTGTGTTTTGTCAGTAGGTATTCTGGGATCATGATTGCTAAGTGTTACAGGTGCAACTCTCTTAATGATGCTAGGCTGAACTTGTTCATACTTTCCTAACATTTCCCGTAACTTAATGATAGTGTGCACCAAATCTTGATTTTCAGAACGAAGATTTCCAGCAAAATTCATGACTTCTTTAGTGTATGCAAGATAATGATCAAGTTCGTTGGATGCTTCATCACGAGTCTGTTTGAGTAAATCAAATATGACACCATATTCCTTTTTAACTTTCACAAGTTCTTGTTCATATTTTGAGATTTGACACTTGAAAGACACGTTTTGATCCTCCAGTTGCTCAATTTTTGGATCAGAAGATTTTGCACGCAACTGGGCGATTTTGTTTTGAAAAACAAGTTGTTGATCGTGAATATCTTTTTGACACCAATTAAGACGACGTATTGCAGTTGAAAGCTCGTTGGACAATTGTTCATTTTCAGCTTTTAAAGACTCGTTCTGAAGCACATTATCAGTATTCTCAACAATTTCAACAGTATCAACAGAATTAGCATAGATATGATCAGATGTATTACCAAGAGTATGAAACAGCACAACATTATGGATATCAGCACAGATAACATCTTCCAAGAGTCGATCAACATCTTTTCTCAATAATTTCTTTTTGCGTTTAGTATTAGAAATTGATGTTTCTATTTTCTCGAAAACTGTTTTCATGAGACCAAGTTCCTTGTGAAAATCCCTTTCCCAATATAGTGCACAGTTTTTCAAATTTTTGACGTGTGGTAAAATTCTTTTCTGAAAAATGTCACGTTGTTCTCGTGCCAATGGCGAGGTAAAATGTTCAACTTTTATTTCCGAATGAAATTCAATCGCACGTTCCAAAAGTTTGATGTCAGATAAGAAAGTGTCGAAATATTTTATAACACGACAACTTTCGGCTTTTGTTTTTACTTTACTAAGTGAGGGTAAAGGACCATTAATTTGTGCACCATTGTGTTGGGGACTAACTTCAGAAACCGGTGTGACAATCAAAGGTGTGTTTGAAGTATCTTGTTGTGTGACAAAAGTTACGGCTTTCGAATAGTTAAATGGTTTATTATAAACGACATTTTCCATTTTTGATCGACTCTCGTCATCAGCATCTAATTCCTCCATGCGATTATATTCAACAACAGTCATAATTGAATCATCAATTCTATGTTCTGCATTGTAAACTTCAAGATTTGGTTTGAATGCTCTGTTTGAAAAGTTAGGTTTATAATCAGCAAGATTCGGTCCATATCCATTTGGATTTGGTTTGAAAGAAAACTTTTGAATCGTTGTGATTGATTCACCATGTTTATATACAACAGTTTTAAACTCTTTGATTTTGTTTTGTAAGTCGAAAATTTCCTCAAGATAGTCATCGATTCGTTTCGTTGAATGCTTTTTGTACTCACAGAACTGTTTTTGACAAGTTAACAACTCAGCCTTGGCTTTTTGAGTTTCCAAAGTAAGAGCGTTAATTTGTTGTTTATGTTCATGTTTCATTTGGTCTATTTGAGACAACAAAGCATTCTTCGAAGCGGCTAGAACACGAATTTGTCGTTCCAAAGATTTTTCATTTTGGTGTGATTTGGCAAAAGCGGCTTCAAAACCTTTTTCACGGTTTTCTTGAGTTTTGAAAAAGTTGAGTTGTCGAATTAAGCATTCATTATCCCTGGTTAACAGTGCATTTTTCTCTTTTAATTTCGTGCAGATTTCTAAACAAGAATGTTGGTCTTTAATTAAGGTCAAGAGCTCAGTTTCTCTGTCAGACAAAAGCTCATCTTGTTCAACGTGATTCTCAACATGATCATTATTTAGATCCTCAAATATAATGACGGAGTCAACTTGATTATCAATATTAACCATAAGGTTATCTTGATCATCAAATATAACTACGTGATCTATTTGATAATCATCGGAATGAGATGTGGAAGACTCATGTTGAACACTTTGATCCTTGTCGGATGGAGAAAATGGCGGAGATATCAGATTATTAATGATATTTGTTTGTTCAGGTACATGAGACAAGCCATCAGTGTCATACACTGGGCCTGTGTCACTCATGTGTAGAGCTTGCATTTGTGCCATCAACATCACTGCTGCATTAGCCTGCAAGTCCTTCATATCATCATCAGAATCTGCATCTGCCATAAAGCTCTGTTCCTTGTTGGTAAGAGTTCCACCAACTTCATCCTTAAGAGCCAAGAGCAAAGCCTCTTTGAAGTAAGCACTGCCTCTTGTCCTCGGTTTAGGACATGCATTAGCCAGATGACCCTTTTCATTACAGTTATAGCATCGAAGACCATTAACCCCATTCTGAGCATTTCCCTGTTCAACCACTTGAGCCCTTTGCTGCTGCGGAGCACCCATGTTATTCCTTCCCATAGCATTGAACCCTTGACCACCTCCCATCTGACGACCATAACCACGATTTTGAACTTCAACTCGTCCATTGTTCACAACAGCCTGATTTCTTGTATTAGATGAGGAACGAATGCGATTGTTGGATTTGTTTGTATAACAGCCAAATGCTTTTGCAATCATAACAAATCCTTGTTGCAATTCATCGAAGGCATCGGAGTCCTCATCAGCTTCACTATAAAGAGCTTGAGCAGTGTTGTTGTTGTATGGAACCAATTGATTTTGTTGAGGTTGTTGCTGTGACGGATCAGAAGGTTTGATGGTTGCAGTTGTTTGAGGAGCGGGTTGAGGAGCTTGTTGAGGAGGAATATTTGTTTGAGCCCACAAAGCAAGTTGTTGATTGTTCGGAAGTGATGGTGAAACAGTTTGACCACGGAGAATCCTTTCCTTATTAACTTCTTTTTGGTGAGGCTTCAGATAGTCGTACAACAATCCGTAGGTAGCATGATGCATATCTTTAGCTTGACGGAGAAAAATGACATACTTCTCCCATTCCGGACCAAGACTACTTAGGAACTTTGTGTTGACAGCAATTCGTGGCATGATGATATTGTGTTTGTCCAAATTATTAATGATGTCTGAAAAGCGATGATGATAAGATTCTAATGACTCTCCTGGTTCAATCATGAAGTGTTCATAAGCCAAGTAGATTTTGGATTCCATGTCTTTCTGATTGAGTGTTGTGCCTTGTATAAGAAGATGAATCTGTTCCCACATTGCTTTTGCAGTCTTTTGAGCATCAACACTTCGAAGGATTGGATTGGGTAAACCTAAAAGGATGTATTGCATTGCAAGTTCGTCGGCTTCAAAGTGTAGAAGTTTATCACCCGTGAGTTCTGCAACAGTAGCAATGTTGGTGACATCATCTCTCGGTGGAACAGCATGAGGATCTTCGGGTGTAACGACAGTAGGCATCTGAAATGGACCTTCCATAATGACCTTCTTTAAAAACTTTCCATGTGGCTTCTTTAGATCACAAAACCTAAAGAACCGAATCACCCATTGATCATAATTACCGGGAGTGAGCATTGGAGGTCTATCAAGTGAGCCAGCTTCATGAATTGATTGTTGGCTACTCAAGGCTTCACACATCTTGCCAAACCATGCCGGTTCCTTCATAGTATTCCTGGATGGATGTTGATTGTAGAAGTTTGTGTAAGGTTGTACTTGAAGACTATGTGGTGGTTGTACCATTTGAGGTTGTGGAATTGCTGCAAGTAGTGGAGTATGTTGTTGATAAACTACTTGTTGTTGATTCCATTGTTGATGTTGTGAACTTAGTTGTTGTTGTTGTTGTTGATTATAAGTGTAAGGAAAATAGTTAGAGTATGGTGGTTGTCACATGTTGAAAACTTGTGTTGTTAAATGGATCTTTGTAGTCGAATGAACCTTTGTTAATGAAGAGTCCTTAGGCGTAGAAATCACGATAAACCAAGTAGAACTTATGCGTAAAAACACCAAAGTTACGCGTAACAGCAAGAGTTACGCGTAGGTTTAGCTTACGCGTAAGAAGGAATAAACACTAAAGTTAAGCGTAAAACAAGAAGTTAGGCGTAGAAAACTTAGGCGTAGGATTACCTTATGCGTAAGACGAAGCTTAGGCGTAAGATAAATCTTATGCGTAGAAGTTTCTACGCGTAAGCTTATGCATATGCGTAATTTTAGGGTTTTGCCCAAATGATCTTTTACACTATCACAGTGCAAAAGATATCCAAAGTCGACGTATTTTCAGGCTTATCCAAGCAAGAAAACACGGAGTAAACCACGAAAACTGAAGATCAAACCACGAAATTCTTATGCGTAAGATTAGGGTTTCGTTAGGCGTAGAACTACTCGTAAGAATGACTTTTGCCCAAAGATGTTTCTAAACCAGATTTTGTTAATGAAATAGTTTCAATATCACCAAAATAACACAAAAGTGTGAAACTTGATGATCGAAAGCTCAAAAACACGTTACGCGTAGGAACAAAACCAAGCAAGAAAACACTGATCTACGCGTAAAGGTTAAAACTTTTTGCCAAAAACCGTTATTTTAACACCTTAAAACGTTGAAAGTACAAGAATCTTAGATTAAAAAGTGTAAAAAATACGTTTTTAAGCGAACCAAAGTATCACGTGTTGTTACGCGTAAGACCAAAACTTACATAAACAATAAACACGATTCACCCAACTATTTGGCGATTGATACCACTGTTAGGTTCCCATATATTCAACACAAGCATCAATAGAAAGAGTAGAGAGGAGAAAGAGGTCGGATGAACAATAAACAAACACACACACACGTAAATATGAAACCGGTTATGCGTAGAGTATGTGAAAGAAAGTAAATTGAACAACCAACCCTCAAGTGAGGGTTATTACAAGGTATTTATAGGAGGGAAGCTAGGGCAACACTCCTAGTTCCCATCCTTTTCCTTATTGGACTAGGCCTAGGCTTATGGGTCTTCTACATAAGCCTAAAGCTAATTACTAACATAAAGGTCATATTAAGCTAACTATTACATATGAGTCACTAACACTTGAATTAGGTTTAGGAGTGATTCCAACAAGTAATGTGTTATGAAGGAGTGATGTTTGAGTGATTGGTGTGTTATTGAAAGGGGTATGATGTGTCGCTGATGTGGAATACCAATAACGTGTTAAATGCAACTATGATACCTAGTGCTCTAAGAAGGTCTAAAAGCCCTTTTTTGTAGTAGTGTAAAAATTGACTAGGTAAATTTTTTTATTTAATTTATTTATTTTTTATGACTGCAAGCAAGTATGATACATCAGTTCCGTACCAAGTCATTCACTAACTCTTAGGGAGGGAGGAGTGGAAATTTACTACCCTAATACCCTGAGGGTGCCACATCACCTCTATCCAATAAAAACCTTCAACCTCAAAACTACCCCAATACTACCCTAACACTACCTTAACTAGACGGAGTGGTACCCGATCCTACCCTAACACTAAATTTCATAAAAAGACAAAAAAAAAAAAGAAGAGAACAAAGCTAAAATAGTTCGGGTTCCGAACTCGAATTCTTCCAAAATTTCAAGTACCCTAAGGGGTGGGAACGGTGTAGCCGCTAGGGTACTTGAGCTCGATGGTGAAAATTTCGTCCACTCCGTCCTACCTTATATCTTACAATGAAATAGTATGTAGCTTTGTGAATAGTTAGTATATTTGTATTATTCGTGACTTCTGCTTATTAGGAGCTAATTTATAGTACTATAATGGTTAGTATATTTGTAGTTTCGTGCTATCTGGTTAGCAATTTATAGAGTGACCGTCTAGAGCAAGAACACACACGTATACTGATTATTATTTTTTAATTAGAAATCGTCGATCGATCATAAACGAACATACATCTATACTACTATATAAAGCATTTAAGTTGTAGGCTCCACAAAAAATTAAGATAAGGAGCTCCAATCATTGAGTGACATGTGTCACTTCTCTAACTAAAAATAACAAAAAGGGAGAACCTCTAACAAACTAAAATAAAGAGATCCAATAATGAGGTGACACATGTCACTTCTTAACTAATTAATCACCTCTATTTTTAAATTTAAATATCTTTTAATTCGTTTAATTTTTTTATTATCTAATTTCACCATATTTTTTAAAATTTTGTGTTCTTTAATTCGACATCGATTTTGATATATTTTCATGAGTTTTCAGTTTTAACATTTTTAGTCGGTTTATTTTATTTTAATTCAAATTGTTATAACTTTAACATTTATTTCAATCAATACAAACTTTATTTATCAAAATCATTTACTTTTGGTAAAATGTTTAACGGGAAAGAGATTGTGAAGGTTTTTTTATATGCAGGAATAACGATGTCACGGGAAAGATACGGAAAACCCAAACAAACACATACAACTAACATATATATACATTTGGAGTGTTGTGAAATGAATTCACTAAGCGGGTAAGGAATTGCGAGGAGAGCTGGGTTACCAATTCATTTACTATATTTATTTTATAACTATATTTATCGTCGCCGCTGTGCGCGGGTATCCAACTAGTGTTTTTTAAAGCATGGACTCATATTTTTTAATTGGTGAATTTCTAATACATATAAAAGTTAGATTAGTCCAAGATATATATACGCCTATTGAATTTTCTGTCCCATTTGCTCTAAATTTATCTTAACTAATTAGAGCACTAGGTGTCAAAACGAGGCTTGGCCTCTTTGTCGTGTCACCTCAGTGCCACATCAGCATCCCATTTTTCCACAACTAACCACAACAATCCCCCTCCTCACTCATAACAAACCTCAACCTCTTCATTTGGGGCCCACACTACCACTTTATTTTTTTTATTCATAATTTTCGTATAAACTAAATTTATTTATTAAATAAAAATACAAAAAAATATATTTAAAAAGAAGTTAAAAAAAAAAAACAAACAAAAAAAAAGATTGAATTTAAAATAAACCTCAACCACAACTTTATTATCCACACCTTTATTATCCACTAAAAAAAAAATGGTTACCTGTGTCTTTCTTCTTCCTCCTTACACACACTACTAACACACACTAACAAACACACACATGACACAACAATTACAAACACACACTAATAACACAAATCAAATAACACAAATAAAAAATATATCCGTTGCTTTGTCAGAAGTATTTGCTCGTCGTCAGGACGATGAAGCAATGAACGGTGGAGGACGGCGAGGGGGGTCGGTGTCACGGCGCCGGACGACGAGCTGCCACGGTGGACGGCGAGCCCCTACGGCGAAGCCACACCGTGTGCTCTTAATATTGCATTTTGCATTGTCACTTTTTTGACGTTTGATTAAACTTATTACTATCGGGTTACCGTCGATGTTCTAAAACAACATATAACCATCGTTATGCAAGTGAATTATCAATACCGTATCTCACCAAACAAAGACCTCGCAAAAACCACACCACTTGAAATAACTGGTCTTCGGCTTCTTCAAAATAACCTGATTTTTGTAGCGTGTTTCATCGATATGTTGACCAATGATCGAAAATAAACATTCGAGAACCCAGTTGGCTGCTTAAATCCAAAAAGTGAAGAAGTTGAGTAACTAACCAAAACCACAAGACTTTTCAAGTGCGTGTATCATACAACATTTAACTAATAACAGAAGATCCAATCTACCAGGCATGATAACAATCAAAATATCGGAGGCCAGTGTTTATTTATTCATTTTCCTTTCCTCGATGTCAGTTAACGTAAGCTTCAATGCATCAATAACTAAATAAGGGTATAAAGTATAGTCTCAATATGTTCTACATGATAACACTATATATATCGGCATCTATAAAGACCTTAATAATCTGTGTGTCAAAAATACTATGATATCTTCACAGCTTATATATTTATGACTTATGAGTGTTTGGATTCTCGACTTGAATTTAATGTGAAAATGATATTCATCTTAGTGGATTGGCTAACTGAAGTTCACAAAATTTTGACTTGATTTCACATAGCCTCTTTTTGACTGTTAAGATTGCCTTTCAATCACTCCTGTTCCAGAAGAGAAATTAAGTTGCCTAGCATCGGTATTTCATCAACATATGAGGAAGTCTGGCCACCACAAGTACTTATTTGATTCATATTTCTGATGATGCATACTCGATATAGCGCATACATGAAATGGAAAAGACCAGGTCTGTTGGGTTGGTTCTAGACGGTTGCAACGCCATACGTGTTCACTGTTCCTTACACGAAACCTTCGATATCAACCGATTATAATGAGGTAAACCAATAAATACATATAAATATTATCAGCATATTTTTGTTCTAATTGTTGGAAATGTATATATTTACAAACATGTGAATGTCCGGATTCGAACTCGTGACCACGGGATTGCACACATTAGCGAATGAGAATTAAAGTTAATAATTAATGTTTATGTTTACGATTAATTATTGCACATTAAGTCCGGTTAACGATCGTTAAGTATTTAACGGAAAAATGACTAACGACCGTTAAAATGAAAAGAGAAGGACTAGAAATGGAAGACTTGGAAAAAAGTTATGGGTTCTCTTTGGGCTTGTCTACATAGCCGGCCAAAGGGTAATGGGTTTCAACCTAATACCTAACTTGTTCCCAAAGTTTCCCTACTAGTATATAAAGAGGGTTAGGTTCTAGGGTTTCATACACTTGTGCATTGAATTAACCCAAGATCTCTCCTCTCCTCTCTCTAGTCATATTCGGCCGAACACCCCATTAGTAAGGGAGTTTGGTTTCGTTTTTCTTAAACGAGGACTTGTGTTAGATCTAGCAATCGCTTGATTCGTTGGTTAATTCGTGTGTACAAGAACGTGGTTGTAAGACATTATTCTTACACCAATTAGTACTTCTTTGTTTTGCTCGCTCAAGGGATTTGAAATTCGCAAGAGGTACGTTACGCATACTTTCAGTTAATTAATTTATTTGTTATGATCTTTAAGTCTTCCGCTGTGTACTCTTGATGTCTTTATGTTTTATTGTATTTTATATATCATAAACTCAACAGTGGCATCACGAGCCTTGTATAACAAGTAATTAATTATTGAAACACATAATTAAAATAAACATGAATGTGTTATTATTTGTATGCTTAGATCTAGGGTTTGCAAAACCTAAACCCTAATTTTGAGGGGGGGGGGGGCGTTTATTTTGGTGCCCTAATTTGGGTTTCGTAAACTATTGTTTTAATTGGATTAGAAACCCTAAGATGCATGCAACTTTATGTGTATATGCGTAACTTTGATTTAATTGCATTAATTGTTAAGTGTAATTTTATGTCCATGATAATTATCTGCATGTTTTATCATGGATCTGCTTTATTGTATGTCTTTCTTGTTTAAGTGATATACACTAATTTTTGATAGATCTAAAATTGGGGAAGACCTCAATAATTATTAATTTAATCAATTATGTGCTATGTGGTATGTATTTAATTTTGACTTGCGCAATCGATGAATCGATGCATGTGGTTCACCTTGTACATAGATGAAAACGGGTGAAAGTCTTAATTAAATATATGCATATTGTCAAATCTAGAATTGGTTATTAATAGGATTTATCAAAACCGTTTGCATGTGGCTATTTGATATGCATGACTTTTATTTGTTATGCATTCATTGTTTATTTGTTTATTTTTTTTATAAATACTTGCTTGTTTGTTATGTGTAACAAGGGTATTTTACAAGAAAAAATAAACTGGCCTAAACAATGGTGAAACATGCATTTTTAAGAATAGTAATCATAATCGTTTAATTGATTGATGACTTTGGTACAAATGGTCTGAAAGGCTCACCCATGAGAATGAACTAATAAAAGGGGTTTAAAGAAGTGCGCACAGTCACACTGAAAGGATGTCAAAGGTTGTGCTTTAGCGTGTACCTGGTCCTCTGCCCTCTGTAAGTTCGAATGGAGCTACTTAGTAAGCCATTAAATGTGCAAGCTCATCTTAAGGGCGAATTAGTTTTAATTTCATGCGTCACTTCGGTGGTAATTATCCGAAACACTAAGTGTTTACACTTATGCAAAAGTACGGTATAATGGATGATAATTAACACTAAATTCCTTGATTGGTGAACCCAATACCTCAATTAAAGTTTGATGATGAAAAGCTTATACATTAAAACAAGATATAAATGTTTTAATAAAAACTATGCTACAAAGATGAATGCATGACATCTTTGTACATATTTGATTTAACATCAAAACTATTACCCTTTAATTTAAGTTATATGCCATCCAACGAAACGGAAACACCTAAGATTACTTTTTATTTGCGTGAGATCGTGACTTAGATCGTAATCAAAGGGTAAAATGTCCACGTGTCGTGAGAGCGGGCATGGACGATTTTGCAGTTTCTTAAGTTGGACAACTTAATTGAGTTTTGTAGTGAGAGCTGGAAACTCAAGGCATAAGATGGGATAAAACATGTTTACATGGCGATTGATATTGGCTATATGTAAATCCCATAAATCTAGGAATTGCAATTGAAATTGGCAATTGAGCAATAGCTCTACCATTTTGTATAAGGTTCATTACTAGCAGATCAACTGACGTGATGAAATTATGACAATTTGGATCCTAGTTTTCAATAATAATTAATTGGTTATATGAATATGAACCTTGGGTATTTAATTGTTTATTGAAAAGGTTAATTATCGAAAATACTAAAATTGAATTTTGTAATTCTTTTGAATGTATAAATGCAACATTTAACCGTAAACGTGGTTTAGTCTTTGATTAGTAAATTGATCCATTCTAGCTTTCAAACAAATGTTTGATTGAGAATAATTTACTGATAAGACAAACGAAATATCTTTTCCATGGGAGAAGCATGAGACTCAATCCTATTCCTTTTCATGAATGAGAAAGGTATAATAGGAACATTTGAATTGTCTAAATTCTAATGTAACTCTTAGCAATGAATTGCACATCTTATTTTCCATAAAGATTTCATTACCCTCATTTGGTGAATGAATCCTTTGTAACAACATGAATGTTGGTTAACTGGAAAACATGTATATGAGTTACTAGATTAGAAGCTAGACTAATTACCGCAAAAATTGGTAAAAGGCAAACTAGCATATTTTTATCTAGTTGTTTTGCTTTAGCCTTTAAGGGTACTACATACCAGTATGGGGATGGTAGGCCTGTTAAGGAAGAAATTGTATACCAAATATTTCGAGTTAATAACATTGATGGATATTCCATTATTCATAGAGTAGAATACACCTTTTAGTACCCTAGTAATGATTACGTATGGTTCTTTAAAGATGTAGGAAAGTAAATAGCAAGCAAGTTGTTTTCACTGGTTATGCAACACTTACAATGTTGTCAGATTCAGTGGGAGCATTTGTGTTGCATTACTGAATAAGAAGTTGTTTTATTGATTTCTAATTCAGTGGGAGCTACAAGCCTTATTTCCTGTGTAGTAACCCAGATTATCTTCAAAGATAATTACTTTCCAATTGTAGACACTTATGTTTTTAAGGATAGTCGTGTACGTTTCCTTACTAAACAATATAGTTCTACATCTACTTGTTATATCTATGACACAAATCATATTAATCAAATAAACGAACGTGTATCGTGTTGTTTATATGCTACATGATGTTGTTCCATGCACAAGTGGGAGAAATCTTATTGTGTGCAAGGTACAACACATATTAATATGATTTAAAAGAATTCTCTTGACTGTAAAGTAAGAGAATAACGTTCTAATAGGAAGTATACATTTATATATGTATGATTGCCCTATTAAGAACATGTGTCAAAATGATAACAAAGACTACTTTATTTTAAATATTTATGTAATTCAATATTTAAGAAACACTTGTAGTTACAATTTATGTTACGTGAGAACGTTAACTAGATTATAGCCCAATGTAAAATATCCACGTGTCGTGAGAACGAGCATGGATGATTCTGCAGTTTCTTACATGGAACATTTCATGGAATGACATAATTAAATGAAGTAATCTAATACTACCTTGAATTTGAGTATTCGTTGAATGACTTAAATATATGTAGTAAATATTAACTTGAAATATGAATTGAAACCCGAGGTGGTGTTCATAATTACTTTAATTATAAATGTTTATGATTTTGTAAAGTCACAAACATGAAGTCTTTTAATACAAGACTTACAATATAAAGTAAGACGTTAACTTGCTATGTTTTAAGACATATGCATGAAGTCAATGAGTTGATCAATGACTTATAACGTATAGTGGGATTATAACTAATATGTCTTTTGACTTGGTCAAAAATATTTGTGTTATAATACATGCAATTGACTTGGTAATTCTATTGTACCATTAAGTTTTACTTTGTTGGTAAATAGGTAAGCCAAAAGAGTAGATGGTTATCTAAAATATTGTTAGATTTTCTTACAATATTAATTCTAAGGAAATACCATAGTTTTATGGTATGTTCTGTTGGAAGAATCAAAATCTGTTGGCATTATTTGATTCAAGATAACTATAGTTTCTTCCAAAAGTTATCAAGGTTAGTAGATTGAGTATAGATTGAATATACTCAATAAGACTCCAACCTAGAAGATTAATAAGACACCATTTGTTTATGGAATGTGATGTATCACATTAAGTCTTATAAATGAAGTTCTGAATTTGTTAAACTACTTATAGAGTGAGTTGTAACAAACTAATGTTAGGAACTGTCAATGTTTTTTGTAATATCCCATAAGAGAACAATGTATTGTTGCTCTACTTGCTAAACTATTTAAAGGTAATCTTTAAATTTTTAAAGGCAAGTGGGAGTTTTGTTTAGATCTTGAAAGATTGAATTACAAAATACATAATCTTCTAAAATGCACTAGCAAATATCATGATGAGGCTAAACATGAAAATGATAGACCTTAATATGATGGAATTGTCATTCATAGATCCGTAAGGATATCTCAGATATTTAATATGCTGAGGAATATGAGTTACAGGATCATGGTAAGCCTGTTAATCATAATGATAAATTTACCAAATGTTGAATTGTGGAAAATCAATCATACTATGAATGTAGAGATGCTGTCCATAAAGATAATCAACTTTAGATACTTGGTTTATCTTAATAATGAAAATGAGTTTCTTCAAAGGATGGAAACCCTAGTGGTTAAAATTTTTGTGTAGAAATCATATGGACAATATTGTACATGTATTTAATGTATGTCTAGTGATAATAATATCAATCATACTTAAGCAATTAACTATGATTGAATATTCTTTCCTATATACATTAAATAGAAGTATAAAGATTATAATTGTCATACTAAGTTTCATTGATATGAAATTTTGACAATGAATGTCATAACTCTTTGTTGTGAAATTACTTTTGCGAGGACGATGAGTAATACAAAGAAGTTTTATGAATTCAAATAATCCTTGAATATGTACAAACTGCAAGAATCCATGAATGGATATATGCAAGCATTTAGGAGATGTTTCTTATGTTTAATATTAAATCCATGTTTGATTTAATAATTAAAATAAGATTGCTCATAAGTATTCCTGAAAGCTAGTGGGAGTATTATTTATTTTTTCTTAAATCTTATATGTTGTATGGGCAACTGCATTCCACTTAAATTAAGTTTTAGTTGGGAATGAAACTTCTTTTGTAAGATTTGGAAATAATATATACAACTTTGGAATATATGTTTATTATTATAAACATATGCGGTAAATAAATGAGTCTAATAGAACATGATGAGTACATATCTTTGACAAGATAGTATATGAATGAGATCTTAAAGTCTAACTTGAAGATTCATCATGAACATCCTGTTGTGTATAAAGTTGTTATGTCATGCTTGATTACAAGATGATTTGACAACATTGAAAGTTGTTAGTGTAATAAATATTTTAAAGGAATATGTTTGGATTTAGAATCACATTCCAAAATCTGGAGATGCTCCTAGATTCTATGGATGATTTTATGACAATTGTTTCATAATTGTCATTGCCAACAAACTTGAGTTTTGGTAGGCACCAACATTACACTAGAACTGTTCAAAAGTTTACGGATATTTAAAGAGCATATTGTTGTACACAATGATGCTGGTATAATTGAGATGACACTCAATTCTAGTCATGGTATCCTTGATGATGACCATGTTGACTAGTTATGCTCAACTAAGAGCATAGTTGCATTATACATTAAAGAATAAAGAATACTTTAAAACTTTAAAGTTTTGAAAGATAATTGTTATAAAAGGGTGGTTCAGGTTATCACGCACCTTATGGAATGATATGACAATATCAAGATATGTGTAAACATATATAAGAAATTCACTTATTGAATTCTTGAAATAAGTATTCTCAAAATTCCTATAGATCAAAGTTAATTGAAATTATGCCTTGTCAACAAGTATGATTTTCATGACTTGTGGCAAAATTCATTAACTAGTATTATCATGCATTGATCTATTTAGTATTTGGATAAAGGATGTTAAACAATTATTATTTATAATGAATTAAAGTACGGTATACGTTTAATTTCATTTATAATATTGTGTCCTGTATTTGCATGTTTAAATCCTTGAATAACTTAAGTTATTCTAAATAGTCCGTTGTCGATCAATAACATGTGAATGATATTGAATTAAGACAAATCTGAGTATTAGTTAGAATATACTTGAAAGTATATTGATGCGTTGCATGACTAATTTCAGATGATATTCAATGTATTGAGTATAAGACTTATCCCACCCGCATGATAATACTTTATGGATTTTTGTCATTAAGTATATCATGGATATTTATCCTCTGACTTGAGATACAAGAGATATGTCATGGATGTAGTGCATTTTTGTGAAGCAATCTAACGCTACACGTAACTGGTAGTTATAAGGGTTGTTTTCAGAAGTGTTGCGAAATTTGTGAATCCTGCTTGTAGTCAAAATGGGATTTGTTTCCTTCAAATTTATTTTGAAGTATAATAATACTGGGCCCCTCGTAGGATTGTTAAGATGTTTGTATGGCCATACCCAAGGTCTTCTGGAATATGTTCAGAAGGATTGGTAATCTTAATCAATCACATAAAGCAAGAAACAAAATAGTTAATTAAGAAATGAGTGAGATCCATATTCTTATTAACATGGTATTAGAAACAAAAGGATGAATATGATGATGAATCATCAAACTTGGTTTTTCTCCAGAAAACCATACACGAGTTGTACCGGGGGCATTGGCGTGTTGCTAGACGCTAACCAATGTCATTTCACATTTTGTAAACATATCCAAGTGGGAGCTGTTGGAAATGTATATATTTACAAACATGTGAATGTCCGGATTCGAACTCGTGACCACGGGATTGCACACATTAGCGAATGAGAATTAAAGTTAATAATTAATGTTTATGTTTACGATTAATTATTGCACATTAAGTCCGGTTAACGATCGTTAAGTATTTAACGGAAAAATGACTAACGACCGTTAAAATGAAAAGAGAAGGACTAGAAATGGAAGACTTGGAAAAAAGTTATGGGTTCTCTTTGGGCTTGTCTACATAGCCGGCCAAAGGGTAATGGGTTTCAACCTAATACCTAACTTGTTCCCAAAGTTTCCCTACTAGTATATAAAGAGGGTTAGGTTCTAGGGTTTCATACACTTGTGCATTGAATTAACCCTAGATCTCTCCTCTCCTCTCTCTAGTCATATTCGGCCGAACACCCCATTAGTAAGGGAGTTTGGTTTCGTTTTTCTTAAACGAGGACTTGTGTTAGATCTAGCAATCGCTTGATTCGTTGGTTAATTCGTGTGTACAAGAACGTGGTTGTAAGACATTATTCTTACACCAATTAGTACTTCTTTGTTTTGCTCGCTCAAGGGATTTGAATTCGCAAGAGGTACGTTATGCATACTTTCAGTTAATTAATTTATTTGTTATGATCTTTAAGTCTTCCGCTGTGTACTCTTGATGTCTTTATGTTTTATTGTATTTTATATATCATAAACTCAACACTAATCTTGGTTTAAAATTGCGTTTTGCGATCCGATGCGCTCAAGGTCCCAGAGGCCGATGCGTAATGCGATTGCGAGCGCAATTTAGACGCGATGCGTTTAGTATTAATAAAGTAAAAAAATTATCTATACATAGTTTATTTTTACCAAGTACCAAGTAAAAAAATTGTCTATACAAATGCGATAAATTGCGGTCAATTGCGAGTGCAATCTGGGATGGTCTCGCATTAGGTATCATGATGCGAAATTTTAAATGCAATACAATGATGCGCGCATTTTTAAACCAAGGTTCTAATCATATTTATAGACACCGCGATTTTACCTTTGCCAACACATAAGTTCCACTTTCTAGTTTAACGATGAAAAATGTAAATATGAGTACTAAATTGAGCTCAATGGGAATTACGTCAGAAAATGTTTTACAACGCTTTGGCGTGACGAGGAAGGAACAAGGTCAGGATGCGGTGAGTTGATTAGAACAATATGGAAAGGTTGTTGTGTCGTTCAAGTGTAGTCTCTTAACCATGAAATGTGACATTCAAGATAACTATAAATGCTTTGAATATCGTGAACAAAAGCTATTCTTAAATCCACAAAAAGTTAATAAATCACACAAGTTAGCGATGATAGAATTAGCAGCTAGAATTTTTATTCTATCCACTAAGTGGCGAACGAATAACATTATATTTATATCAACTTACCGAAACAACATGACTTTAGTATATAAGCTATCAAGTTTTTCTTTCTACTAACAATGTGGGATCAAAAACGACTTTTTACCCAGAGAATGCATCAATGCATGTAGACTATTCATTTACTTTTTTTAACGAAGGTTCTTTATTCATCTCTACTTTTTGTCATGAAACTATACAATCATTATTGCAGGTGATAATTCTTAACTAAAAACGCCTTTTTGGCAAACCATCATTTCACCTCTTTAGACCAAATTCTATTGTTACTATTTTTCACATTTTAATTTATCACAAACATGATGAGTAACCCAAATGGAGAAGACAAGGCCTTCCAATATTTGTTGGCATTAAAAAAATGCATTCTTAAAATGAGACACTGAAAAGTGGGTTAGTTTGTTTTGCACACAGACTCACGCATTATTTATAGGAAAAATGTTGCTTAATAGTAACAAACTTTCATCATTGTTTTGATTTAGTCAATCGAACTCTATATTGACAACAAAAACCATTTAAATTTCAATAGTGTTTCATTGTTGTATAAATGTTTAAAATGAGTGCATTGTTTGGTTGTACCTTGATAATAAACACCAACCCCTTGAATTTCACTAATCTCAACTAACTCAATGTACAACCAGCTTATGCACACTTAAGAAAAATATAAGTCACAAAATAATAACGAAGTTTGAGAACTGTTCCGTTTGTCATTCAAACATAAAAATTATATAAAAATGAAACACTTGTGAAACTTGGATGATTAAACCTCACAAAAAAAATTATAAATGACTAAAATTGAAACACTAATGAAACTTCATTACTATTTAATGATTTTTTTCCTAATTTATATCTAAAAGACTTTGAACCCTGGAACATTCTATGTAGCAATATGCCAAGTGAGAAGTAAGAAATTGAGTTGGGCTACTATTTTCATAATTTGTCACTCACAACTTGCACAATTTAAATATTCTAGAAGAAATTAAAACTTACAGTTCGAGGATATATTTGCTTTAAAACAAATTATTATTCTTTTGAAGTTTGTCAATCTTTGTAACTTCTGTGTAACTATATATGTAGATGAAGAATAGAGGTTTTAAACAATTGCTACAAAGAGCCAATATTGGCTTTATATCAAACAAATTTTAGCCATGAAATTATCTAACGCTCAAAATATTCATCTAATATTTGAAATGCTTTAAATCTCACTGCATTCAAAATAAACATGTAAAAGCTTGATGCTTTAAATCCAACAAACAAAAAGTTTTTAATTATGAAGCAATCTAACGATAAAATAACATGTAAAAGTAAGTACTTAAAATATCATAAATAAAACTACAAAATATTAGTGAATTTTATCAGTTATCCTTTGCGTTAAAGAGCAAGCCAGTAAATTGGCTTGAAAAGTAACCACAAAGAATGACATAACATCAAGCTACCAACGTTTTGTTTCTATTACCGATGTGGGATAATCAAATACAACTTTCTAAAAACAAAATGTATCAACATATATAAGCCTTTTTTTTTTTTTAATGATGGTTCTTTATTTACCTTGATTTAACTCAAGCTTAAATATCTTCTGTTTAGAAACTTGAGAACCTTTATTTTAGGTGATGATGTTGAACCAAAAAGCCGTATTTGACTAAAAAAAAACTGGATTTGTATGCTTCTTCAATTACATGTGTGTATATGTATTTTAGATGTAACAAATGTTCAATGTGGTTACAATGATTAGGTGTACATGAAATAATGAAATAGCACACTAATACACTGTTACCCTTTTCTGATATTTGATGTTGGTTTACTGGTTGGCATATCATTGTGATTTTTATTTTGAAGATTCCTATGTAAGGGACGGCGCAGGAAGAGATGGCGCGAGCCATGGTGTTGTTGGCGCGAGAAATTTTGGGCTCGCGCCATGGCTCAGCTATACCCTCCGCTTTAAATGATGGATTTGAAAGATCACATGTTGATGCAAGGTAACTTGCGTTTTCTCATCATATTTTATCGACGTCAACATGTGAAGCTATCATGTTAGTATAGTCTTTGTATTACAACTAATACGGTAATCTTGGAATTTAGTTTAAGTTTCAATGTTTCATTCATGTTCATATTAGTTTTTGACACAAGTCTTTATTAAGATAAACTCAATCATGATAGATGAAGTAAGCTATACCATGCATTGTAAGATTTATCACCTTTATATTATATATCCAACTACGCGATTTCCTTATTTTCAAGATTAAAGGAATATTTAGCAACAGTGTTTGTGTGAAATTTAATTACAAAATTTACTTTCAGTCACAAGTAGTAACATATTTGTTTACACTTTCCTTTCGGAAATAACTAATTTTCTCTTTGGTCTTTATTGGTTCGAACTAGTATTGCCGTTGGTCGGTCCTATTTTATTCAATGTGTACATAATAGCTAAGCCATTGTAGTCCTTACAAACATTTCAATGAATCAATTTGTTATAAAAAGTTCTAGAAAATATAAGCAAAAACCATGTACAGGTCAACTTAACTTGGTCCAACTTGTTTCTACTGCTTATAGATTTTTAATAATTTTCATTTTGAAGGTTCCTATGTAAGAAGGTTCTAAATAATGGTCTTTGGAATTTCAACTTCTAGATGGATGTCACAATCTAAATCTTCCTTGGACCTACACCCGGATGTTGTGTCATACGTTAATCCCAAGTGTTTTACCCTCTGTTAACGACTTTATATCATATGTGTAGAAATCAATACTCACTCCGTTTCAAAATTATTGTCTCGAGACAAAAAATATATAGTTAAAAAAAAAGTGAGACCACTACACTCTTCAAGAAATGAATATCATCTCCACTTACTAAATTCTGACAAAAATAAATAAAAAAATAAAATTACTATTTTGAGACATATAATTGTGAAACGGAAAAAGTCTTATTATCTTAAAGATTCCTATTTTATTGATAACTATAATTATTTAGAGGCACAAACAGGGACGGAGCCAGTGGGGGGCCAAGGGGTGCTCGGCCACCCCCAACTGGTTAAACTAGCCTACCTAGCGGGATGAATTTGGTTGCGCTGTTTTTTTTTCCGACGAGTTTGAGTGGTTGCGTGATGAACTGATGATACCGGTGAAGTTAACAGTTGAAGGTAAACAAGAAAGAAGATAAAGTAGTAAGTGGAGTTTATGTCCTTGGTTTTGTCCTTTATGAGGTTTTAGCATTTTTTTTTTCTTTTTTTCTTATTTTGCTATTTCTTTTAAACTTATTTTGTTTTTGTTTATAAGTATTGGTAGCGATAGTGGTTTTGTTTTTGTAGTTGGTGACTTAGTGTTAATGTAGAGCAACATAAAGAAAATTTTCAACGGCATTCCTTTTTAATAAATAAATACTATACTTTATTATGTCATTTGAATTTGTAGTTTTTTAAGATAAGTATTGTTTATGTTTTTACCCTTACTAAGGTTTAAATATTAAACTTAAAACTTAAGGCTCAAACAAAATAACTTTCGTTTGAAGCGGTTTAAACATCAATACAGCTTCTAAAACAAGAAATTTGTATGTTATTACCGGGAAATTTTTTTTTAGCCCCCTTTAATAAAAATTTCTGGCTCCCTCTCTGGGCACAAAACCTAAATGTTTAAAAAAAAAGAAAAAAAAAATCTAATAAAGTGCTGTTTTTAATTGAAGATCGATAAGTTTTAAGATGTGTGCCTAATTATCGACGTGTTGTCCTAGTGGTATCACACCATATAGGAAATGTTTGTTTATGGGTGAAAGGAGGTTTTGTGAAAATAAATCATGGGTTCAACATAAACTTTTGACTACAAGTCACTGAAACATATGCCTATTGCTTGAGGTTAAGTTCTTGAGGAATGGTCGACCTGCATCTGAAAGGGTGCACGGCTGAGAGTTTCTCTACAGAACATTTATGAGACTTCTATGAGAAAAATAACTAACAGACCTAAAGATGCGTCTTGATTATGTCTAAACGTGAATAACATCCTATCGGTTGCATTTCAGAGATACATCAATTCAGAAACCTATAACATGCTGACACACTAGGCACAAAATTTAGCTTATCTTTATGTCTTATGGTTAGCGGAAATATATCTCTTTAGACTTTTTATAATCATGATATCTAGGTTTTTTTTTTTTTTTTTTTTTTTTTAATAAATTGATTTACAGATCTTTAACTAATAATCAAGTCATCTTAATAGTTAATGATATGACTTTTAGTATGTAATAGTTGGTGTGGATTATATAACTTCCTCTAAAAAAGTAAGTAAACACCAAATCAGAAAGATGATTATTAAACTTAGAATAATTGAAAGCCGGCTGTGTGACTAGTCATCTTTGGCTAGTCTTCTAGATGAAATGCAAGGTGACCAATAACTAAGTTATATAAATTCATACACCAGCATGCTCTATTGCAAACTCATTTTCATTGTGCTACTACTACAACCACCATTATTCCTCATTGCCGATCACCAGAAAATATAACAAGAAATGAATACTTATTCATATTTGGTCAGATCATCCTCTCAATATCGTAGACGACTTAAGAAGCCTACTTGCTCGCGACGTTGTTTTACCATGGCAAAACAACAGAAGACAAGATTTTATATACTAAGACGTTGTATAGCGATGCTTATGTGTTGGAATGATAAGTATGATTAATGTTTTGAGGCTTCGTTTTTTAGACTTATTGGATAGTTATAGCAAGATATATATCAATGTTTGAGCCAATTTTTTGTAGAGAATGAGGTTTTTGTTTGAAGATATGTAAGAAAGTCATTTTCTTATTGTACATATATGATATGAAAAAAGTTTTATGAATCAGAGAATGATGATTTCTGTGAACATATGATTATATGTGTGATGTGCTATGTTAAGATATGATTGAAGTAAAAAAATTTAAAGTTATGATATCATATACAAAAGTGTAACCGGTAAGTAGTGTAGATTCTTGTATAAATCATATTTATGTAGATATTTAACCAAAGAGGCATTTGCTCTTGAGTTACCATTCTTCAGTGTATACACAGTTGACGTGGTTAAAGTGAGGGGTTTTTTACTTTCCTTTGGGAAAAAGTTGTGAACCCAAATCGGTTAGTCCCTCTTAATTGAAATACTCACCAAAGTCTTGTGGCTAGAGTTTGGGTAGAACCCGGGTTGATTTCCAAATAACCTCCCATGACTGGACAATTGGGCACTTGCGGTGGAGGAATGGTACCAAGTCAGTTAGGCCAAGGGCGAGACTCGAACTTGAGTCTATAGACTCAAGCCCAAGTACTCTTACCGTTGTACTAAAGTCCACTTGATACTTGTGATATTCATATTCTCGTTTTCTTAATGATCAATATCGACGGGTTGAATATATTGGTGCATTTCCAAGATTTCTTAATGATCGATATCGACGGGTTGAATATATTGGTGCATTTCCAAGATTTATACGTGGACTGAAACCTAACTTTTGTTTCTGTACATTAAGTTTCGTTTATGCTATTCATTTTCTTGTCACTTCTTTGACGATTGATCAAACCGGTTACCATAAAACAACATAGAACCATCGTTATGCAAGTGAATCAACATCGTGTCACACCAAATAAAGACCTCGTAAAAACCCAACACCACTTGCAATAATTGGTCTTAAACACGGGTTCTTCACAATAACCTCATGTTCGAAGCCTGTTTCATCGATGACTTAACAAATGATTGAAAATAAACGTTCGAGAACCAGACGAAAAGACACGGCCTTTTTGGTCGATAGTCTTGTCTAGTTTGTGAAACTCAGATGCTCTAAATCTCACTATGTTCAAAATATACATACGCAAACTGGATGTATAAATCCAACAATAAGAAGCTTTTTTAACCATGAAATGATCTAACATTTAAGATAACTATAAATACTTTGAAAATCATGAACAAAACGTTTCCCTAAATACACAAAAAGTTAATAAATCACACAAGTTAATGACATAACGCCAAGTGACTAGAATTTTTTTCTAATCAGTTGTCGCCATACCAATAACATAATATTTATATCAAATTAACCCAACAAATATGACTTTAGTATTTAAGCTATCAAGTTTTTCTTTCTACTACCAATGTGGGGTTAAAAATAACTTTCTACCAAAAAAATGCATCAACCATTTAGACTATTCATTTACTACCTTTTTTTAAAGAAGGTTTTTTTCATTCATCTCTACTCACACTAAACTTTAAGTCTTTAAATACCTTTTTGTCATGAACCTATACAATTATTATTCCAGGTGATAATATTTAACTAAAACACCCTTTTATGGCAAACCAAACCTCTTCAAATTAAATGTAGGTTCTATTATTATTTTTTTTTTCAATTTTAATTTGGCACAAACACACAACTTTCATATAAAGTACTTGTTACTTGTTAGTATTTTTTTTTAAATAGCATTCTTTAAAATGACATTGAGAGGCGGATTGATTTGTTATGCACAAACTCAAACATTATTTATATCTAGAAGACTTTGAACCATGGTCATGGAACATTCTATGTGCCAATATGCCAAGTGAGAAGCATGGAATTGAGTTAGGCTACATATTCCGTGATTTGTCAACACCAACTTCTAAGATATTGTCTTTACTAACTAACACGCTGTCACTCATAATTTGTACTATTTATAACACGTTCTAGAAGAAAATAAGAAATACACGTTGATTTTGATCAAGGAGTACGTTTGCTTATTTTTCAATGTTGTGAGAGTTTAAGGGTTGTGGCCCAAAATTTTGTAGTTAGACTTATATCTACTTTTAAATACTTATCATATTTGATACATTTTTTTTGAGTAAAGAGTTTGTATCCGGTGAAGTATATTGAAACATAAAATATGAGTTTCGAACAAAGAAGAGTGGTGATGAGCCACTCTTAAGGAAATAAAAACTACCGTGTTTAAACATGCAAATGAAATCCTTACATCTTATTATATTATAATGGAATAAGACATATTTTTTCAATAATTTTCTTAAAATTCAGTAATACAAGTAAGGAAGATAAAAGTACAACATTTCATAACATATTAAAAACTGAAAATTAAAAGTCATAACATATTTAAAAGTGAAAATTAAATAATACAAGTAAGGAAGCTAAAGTATAACATGTTTTTCTCATGCACATAAAACACTCATTTAGTTTTAATACAAGTATTAAAATACATAGTATAAGCATGGACGGACCCACATGTATGCCGGGTGTGGCACGGGCTACACCCGATTTTAGGTTACGAAGTGCAAAAAGATTTCAAAAATGTCGTTTTTGTGGTATGTGCAACCCCCAAAATTTTCTTTGCTACTTTTGTTTCTTATGGTGTAACTTTAGTTAGCCCAACATTTCTTTTGTGCAATACCCTTTTAAAAATCCTGGGTCCGTCCCTGAGTATAAGTCATACAAGCTGTTAATTACTTATACTTTAAAACCTCCTTTCAATAAAAATATAATTAAAAGAACTCATTGTACAAACAAACGAAGGTATTAAAAATAATAATATTTTATGCAATGTTTTACCAAATTTTTGTCATTGCGTATAGTCTATAAACGAACAAACTAATCTGTAAAGCTATCGCCAAAAAAGTACAAATGAAATAAATTATTAGCTAAAAAAAATTAAATTATAGGGTACCCGCAACCGCATCTCGTGAGGACCTTGCTAGTTTATCTATTACCAGTTGTAAACGTTTTATCCTTGGATGATAAAATTGTTTACAACCAATTATTATTCTTTTTAAATCTCTTTATTTATTTTTTTAATTTCTATGTAACTATATATGTACGTAGATGAAGAATAGAGGTTTCAAACCATTGATGCAAAGAGACAATATTAGCTTAAAATCGAACAAATTTTGGCCATGTTTTTTTTAGAATGACAATGTTAAACTATCTTACAACATTTACACAACGAATTTATCTTACATGTATTAAGCCGAACTAAAACCTACAACCTTTTGATTCGGGTGCTTAACACACAACATGAGATACAATTATGACACAAGGCCTTTGGTGATTTTAGTCATTAAATGATCTAGTGTTGAAAATATGCATCTAAAATTTGGATGTTTTAAAGCCAACAAATAAAAAAGGTTTTTAATCATGATGCCATCTAACGATAAAGGGTGTTGATACTCACACTATTTTTTTATACATACACCACAATTGTGCATTACTGTCTTGTACAGTGTGCATTAAAATATTGTACGGTGTGGTGTAAATATAAAAAAATAGTGTAAGTATCAACCCCCCAACGATAAAATAGTATGTAAATGTCAAATACTTTAAAAATCACGAGTAAAAACTGCAAAAAGCTAATAAATCATACAAATTAACCTTTGACCATAACAAACAAGCCATTTACTTACCAATTTGTCGAGAGAAGAATAACCTAATATTAATCTCAAGATACTCAATCGACATAACCTTAGCATATAAGCTACCAATGTTTTCTTTCCATTACCAATGTGGGATCAAAGACAGTTTTTTATCAAGAAAATATATCAGCACATATAAGTAATCATTTTTTTTGTTCTTTTTTTAAGAAAGTTCTTTATTTACTCCTCTCCACTCAAACTTAATTACCTTTTGTTTTGAAACTTGAAAACCTTCCATAATTTGTGCTATTTAAAACTTACACGTTGATTGAAATCAAAGAGCTGTCAAAAGTTTGTTTGTTTGCTTGCATGGTTTTTCCAAGCAATATTGAATATTAGCGTTACGGGAAACTTGGACAGTTATAAAACTACTTTGTGAGAGTTTAAGTTGACATATGTGTTATGAGTGTGTTTAGCGTAGAGCTTTTAAGAGTATTTAAAAGTGGTAAATGTTAAGTATTCTAATTTCTAATGCTTGTATGGTAAGCAATAAATAACTTTATCTTTTTTTCTTGAAATGCTCATTTTTCAACGTTTTATAAAATAGCATTTATGAGTGGTTTTACACATTATCATAACATTTACAACTATGTTACCAAATGTTTTTATAGAAAAAATAACTACTGCTCACAGCTATTGCTAACAGTCAAGCCCGAATTTAAGCATGTGGAGGGTGTGCGACGGCACAGGGCCTCCATTTTTTAGGGCCCCAATATCTTAATCAGTAACGTGGGTAAAAACTGACTTTTGGACGTTTTTATCCATGTAAACAATGTTTTATGATGGAATAAATACATATTATAGGGTTATAATATAGTTACTTGGGTCATAATAAAGAAACAAAGCTTAGAACCGCTTTTTAATAGAGAAAATATGGACAGGTTGTTCAGCGAAGAAGATGACACGAAAGTCAAGTTTTCTTTTTTTTGGTAAATTTCAATTTTGGCCCCTGTACTTTAAAGTTTATCAGTTATGCTATTATTTTAAAATGTTTTGTTTAACATGAAAAGCAAAACAACCAAATTATCTTTAAAAAACTATATTTTTAATCCTATAAAATCATCTTGATAACTTACCATCGTTTAATGTATCACAAATCTTTTGGTTGTAAGCGTGCTTCAAGAAATTCTACACGTGTATTTCAAAAACATACTAAACAACTTCATATTATATGAGCTAGAGTTAATCTTTAAGAGTTAGAAAGATAATCTTTAAAAAATTTAAAAGAAACCATAAAATGTATAAACAAATGAACAAAAAATCAACAGATTACTATTAAGATGATTAAAGAATGTAATGTTCAAAATCAATTAAGTTTGCTGATTTTTTAGCGAACATTGTTCAAAGGCCTTAACATAATATAGCACAGGGCTTCCGAAATTCATGAGACGGCCCTGCTAACAGTTACCGCTCACGCCTACTGCTCATTTTTCAACGCTCCACGAGTGGTGCGGAGCTTTTTGGGGCGGCGAGAAGTGAGCAACGAGCATTTTGAATTTTAGTGGTCGTTTAGCAAAAGAGCGGTGAGCTTTGCTAATTTTTAGAAAAGCTAATTTTTCAATGCTTCTTTATGAAGCGGTGAGCGATGAGTTGTGGCTACTGTTCGCAGCTACTACTCACTTCGCAGCTACTGCTCACTTCGCAGCTACTGCTCACTTCGCAGCTACTGCTCACTGCTACTTTTCACAAATACACCCCTAATACTTACTATTACTGCTCATTGCTATGCTACTTTTATCAAGCATACCCATAATGTTCGATCATAGTCATAGTATAATCATTTGTTTAGAAATCAAATACAGATGAAATCATCACATCCTTAGCTATAATATGTTGTATACGTTTTATCTTTCAAAAATATACTTGCTTTACAATAAATAATTATTCTTTTGAAAAAATTTACGTTTTGAAACTTCTATGTAACTGCATATGTTATGGAAGAATAGATTTATGTCTCCCTGATCGGACTGAGATGACGGATTTACCCTCATCCTTTGTACTTCAATGTTTTTTTTTTGTATAATGCATTTTACTTGGTGGAAGACCTTTTAACCAAAAAAGATCAAGAATAGAGTTTTCAAACCATTGATGCAAGTAATCTAATGATCAAAAAATTCATCTAAAATCGGGATGCTTCAAATCTCATTACATTCAAAATAAACATATAAACGTTTGATGCTTTAAATCCAACAGATGAAAAGTTTTTGATCATGAAACGATCTAACGATAAAAAGCATGTAAATGTAAATTATCTTAAATGAAAGCACGAAAAGTTAATGAATAATACGAGTTATCCTACGTGAAAGGAAACGAGCCAATTTACCTACTGGCTGAAATTCTTCATGGAGAATAACATAATATTAAACTCTAAGACAACAAACAAACATAACCTTAGTATATAAGCTACCAAAATTTTCTTTCACTTACCTATGTGGGATAAGTAAACACAACTTTATATAAAAAAAAATGTATCTAACACATATAAGTTATCTGTCTTATTTACCTTCACTCAACTCTAGCTTAGCTACCTTTCGTATTGAAACTGACAGCTTTCGTTATGTTCGACCAAAAAGCTCTTTTAGCTTATGATATGATTTAAAGCTCGTATTAAATATCATCATCAAATACCATCATCTTAAGGCTATTTTCTAGTTGTGCATATTTTCTAAAAGGTTCGTTGACTTCGTTCTATGCAAATGTTAATGAGGCTTCACTTGTTTAAAGGTAAAACAACACTTTTTCCTTTTGTCACACTTTTTTTTTTTTTTTTTTTTTGTGAACTAATTAGTATTGCATTTTCCATTGTCACTTCTTTGTCAATTGATCAAACCGATTACCATCAGGTTACCATCGATGTTCTAAAACAATACAGAACCATCGTTATGCAAGTGAATCAATACCGTATCCTACCAAATAAATACCCCGCAAAAATCTAACACAACTTCAAATAATTGGTCTTTAACACGGCTTCTACACAATCACATAATGTCCGATCGATATGACTTGACCAATGATACAAAATAAATGTTTGATAACAAAACGAAAAAACACGACCTTTTTGGTCGATAGTCTTGTCTAGTTTGTGAAACTACGATGCTTTAAATCTCATTATGTTCAAAATATACATATGCAAGTTGGATGTTCAAATCTAACAAAGAGAAGCTTTTTAATCAAGAAATTATCTAACATTTTAGATAACTATAAATACTTTCAATATCATGAACAAAAAGCTTTTCTTAAATCCACAAAAAGTTACTAAATCACACTTTATGCTCCTAATGAAGAGTGCTTAGAATTTTATCCCAGGAACCGGCAATCAGACGAATAACATAATATTTAATATTAATTTATCCAACCAATATGACTTTAGTATTTAAGGTATCAAGTTTTTTTTTTCTACTACCAATGTGGGATCAAAATAAACTTTCTATCAAGAAAATGCATCAACACATGTAGACATTTCACTCATCTTTTTTTTTACGAAGGTTTTTTTTTGTCTCTACTCTAACTCGACTCTAACTATCTTCTTATCATGAAACTATACGGTTATTATTCCGAGTAATATTTTTTTACTAGAAGACGCCTTTGTGGCAAACCAACATTGAACCTCCTCAAATTAAATGTAGGTTCTATGATTACTATTTTTCAATTTTGATTTTTCACAAACATGATGAGTAACCCAAATGGTGAAGATATGGCTTTTCAATATATGTTGGTATTTAAAAACAAAAAAAGGAATCTTAAATGACACGACGAACTTTTTGATCGATAGTCTTGCCTAGTTTTTGAAACTCCGATGCAAGCTGGATGTATAAATCCAACAATAAAAAGCTTTTTAAACATGAAATAATCTAACATTAAAGATAACTATAAATGCTTTGAAAATCATAAACAAAAACCTTTTGCTAAGTACACAAAAGTTAATAAATTATTCGGGAGACAACAATCGGCTTGATTTTACAACTATTCGATGGTTAACCCTCCAATAACATAATCCTTATATCAACTTGTTTAACAACCATGACTTAAGTATAGACTAAAATACACGGTTGGTCCCTAAACTTGTCAATGCGCTTCGCGTTGGGACGAAGCTGGGCCTTTTCATCGTCGGGGGTCCCTATTTCAAGTTTCTTACTCGTTACTGGTCCTTTGACCATATTGCCGTTAGTCAAGGACGTCAGATGGCGTTAGATTTGTCTTTACTTCAAGGGCACATTTGTCATTTTACTACTGTCCATTAATTACCGTGTCAGCCCACTTGTTTACCGAGGGGCGGTACAGTAAAACATCGCTAATAAAAGGGAAATTTTATTACCACTCATCCTTTATCTTTCCTAACCACTAAAATCTTATCTTCTTCACCGACGGTAAAATCGGAAAAATGGTGATGTGTTCATGCAACAGAAGGGCCGTCATTAGAACCTGGTGGAACAACACGAACCCTGCAGGAGGTTCTATGCCTGTCCAAGACAGGTTGGGACACTTAATTTTATTTTATTTTAAAGTTGGCATGTAGCGGTTTACCTTAAAATGTGTTGATTATAGTAATATATCTGTTTTATTATAATTGTGATTTTATACAAGTGGGTTTAGTTGGTGTTTATGCTGCAAACAGATGCTCACATTTTGATTATCAATTATAGGCTACAACATGTCCGTTCATTGGGTGGTACGATCCACCCATGCAAAGGAGAGCAAGGGATGTTATCATCTACTTGCAGAGGACTATCTACATAAACGAGGCAGCATTACAAGAATGCGAAGCCGCCCTCATTTCTAAGACTATGGAAGCGGTCAACGCTGGTGACCAAGCAGCCTTGGCTGATCTCCTTGTTGAGAAGGAGAAAGTTTGCCGTCTAAGGAACTTTTGTGTGTTGTCTTGGATGGTCATCTTCTTGGTTTTTCTATGGTTCTTCTATAGGGTTTAGATAGGTACTGGTTTTTGTGTTTTGAATCGGTGGTAGATGATCTAGTTGTATTTAAGAAGTTTTATTGCACGTTGACTAAGAATAGTCTTTTGGTGTATAATGTTTGGTCCTTGTACAATGGTAATATATTTCTTTGTATGCTATGGTCCTTATATTGTGCTGCTTTTACTAATAGGTCATTTGCTCCAAAAATTTATATATCACTTGCCAAATAAATACAAGTAGAATGATCAAACTCATAACACAGATACAAGTATCAAAGATGGATGAATAATCTGTGATGGATGGACAGACACCACTTTTGAGTATCAGCATAAACTTGATATGGTGTTGTTCATCCATCTTTGATCCTTCATTCATGTTTGTGATAATAGAATAACAATAACCAAACTCAAAACACATATCCAAGTTGAACAGATCCAAGATTCATAGACATAGGAAGTCTCAAAGATGGATGTATAGCAACCAATTTTGAGTATCAGCATAAACTTGATATGGTGTTGTTCATCCATCTTTGATCCTTCATTCCTGTTTGTGATAATAAAATAACAGTAAGTTTAACAGATCCAAGAATCATAGACATATGAAGTCTCAAAGATGGATGACCAGACACCACTTTTGAGTATTAACATAAACTTGATATGGTGTTGTTCATCCATCTTTGATCCTTCATTACTGTTTGTGACAATAGAATAACAGTATCCAAGTCAAAGATGGGTGAACAATAAATGACTTTGAAAAAGTCAACAGTTACTATGCGTGTGAACTAGTAACAATACGTATAAATACATGGTAAAGTGGCAAATCAATACAATCAAAACACAATTTAACCCATAGACTAACATGACATGATTTCATACATAACGCAAATGGATATTTTTCCAAATGCCTAAAATTTTGTAGTCTACAAAGTTCAAAAACATACATTGTTTAAACACAGCAAATAATGTTTAGGGGAATACATATTCGATGGAAAACATTGGCTTTCATATGCTTAACCAGCATTTTTTTGTGGTGAAGAAAGCTTTGCTGCCATAATCTTGGTCTTAGTCCAAAATTGTTTTGGAGACCCACCAGAAGCAGCATCAACTTAACTTCCAGATTGAGACTAGACCACACTTGGTTGATCATTACCTTCAAAGTTGTGACCTGTAACCTTTGCCTTCTTCTTTGCTGTAACTTTTGGCTGGGATGAACCTGTTTTTGAGACTGTTGTGCACTACCTTGACTTCCTGTTACACCTCCTTGCCCAAGACATGTTTTCTTGTTGTGTCCAGCATTGCCACAAATATCACAAACCACACTCTTACTAGACTGTGACAAGTTACTGGTTTTGTCACTATTATCATTTTCAGTAACAGCCCTGGTTCTTTTCTTTCGTGGCCTACCTAATGGTTTATGATGTTTAGGTGGAAGAATGGTTGTAGGCACTTGTGACTTATACCAATGCTCATAACCATTTATTGGCTGGATGTGGTGTTTGTAAGTTTCTTCCCAGGTCTTAAGCAAGTAACATGGATGAACCTATGATTCAACAGATCCTACTTGCATTCCATTGAACCTCATACACCGGTAGGTAGCAACAACATGTTTACATGGCATACCTATAAGCTTACATCTTCTACATGTACAAGCCCTAGCTTCAACATTCACAAAACACTTATCTCCCTATCCACTGACCTCATACTTTTCTCCTTCAACCCGTAAAACGGTGTACTTATAAGCCTCTTTCTTGATTGCATCTAACATGAGTGTTGCCTTTGGTGTTAAAGGTCTGTCACACTTATGAATCACATTTACAACGTTCACTATTCTTCTCATACAATATTCTATAATGTATTCCAAAGCAATAATTATGGGTTGGTTCCTACCTCCCAATAGTTTCCCATTGAACACCTCACACATGTTATTAAGTAATACATCTGAATGAGCCCTCCCTACAACATGTTTGGTTAGGTACCTGAAAAATGTCGTAGAACAAAAGATGTACAGGTAGACATAGATTTGGTTAGGTACCTGAAAAATGCAACCTTGACCAATGGTTTGGTGATATCTTACTTAACCAAGCATGGGCAGGTTCGCTAAACCTCTTGAATGCCAGCATGGCTGCCTCAAATTGTTGGACGGCTGTTGTTGCTGCACATCTCCACAAATGTTCCTTGTATGCTTTAGCATTCTATTGCAATTTCATATTATCATGGATGTGCTTCAAACAATATATGTGTTCAGCACTAGGGAATACTTTTGCTAATGCTGGAATGATAAACTTGCATTTATCGTAAATACAAGTGAATCTAATCAACTAAATGGTAACATCGCCTTTTGCCTATCGCTGATAAAAGTGTAGTTTGAGTTTGGTTGCAAGTCAAGATCATCTCTTAGACATTCAAGAAACCAAATCCATGAGTCTTTGCTTTCAGCTTCCACAACCGCGTTGGCTAAAGGGTATATTCCATTGTTGCTGTATATACCGACTGCTGTAAGAAGCTAGCCAGGAAAATGACCCCTCATAAAAGCACCATCTAACCCCAACAACTCTCTTTGACAAGCTTTATATCCTTCCTTAAAAGCACCTAAGCATACATACATTCTCTTAAAAACTCTGGTCGGACTTGTTACATCTGTTGCAGTTTGTACACTTATCCTAACTGTTGTATCTGGGTTTATTTTCTGCAACTCTTCAACATAGTCTCTTAAAAGGGTGTATTGCTGCTTATGATCACCCCTAATCTCATTTTCTGCCTTGTTTTTTTTCCTTAATGCCTTTTGCATAGACACCTGAACTTCAAACTGTTTCTTGGAAATGATCTTGAACAGCCTTGATTGGAATACCTGGATTGACTTGAACTTGGTCAAGTATTTGCTTCGAAAGAAACTTGTAGTCACAAGCTTTAATATCTCTTGATTGCAAACATTTGTGTTCATCCCTGAAAGTTCGAACAACCCATACATCTTTAGCTGTATTTTTGGCTACATACAACAACCATGGGCAATCTGTTGCTTGCTCCTTGCGTGTTCGCAAATATACATCCCTTTCAAGGCCTCTAGTTATCGGACCAGTTTTCCTTTTTGGGGCTTTTCCCAGCCCTGGTCCATCGGTTATTCCACAAACAGATATTTTTCCAACACACCTAACCCTAATTCTCTGTTTGTCATTCTTAATGAGTTGCAATTTCCTCCTAGTCTTTATTGAAAACAGGTAGATCCTATCTTTCACTTCTTTTGCAGTTACAAAACTTTGAAAGCAGGTAGATCCTATCTTTCACTTGTTTCAAAGCAGGTAGTCTTTATTTCGTCCTTTGTTTGTGCTGCCTCACTTAACTTTTGTTTCTTGTATGCCCTTAATTTGTTCATCCTAATAACATACTCATCATCATTCTCAGAACCACTTGCAAAATCATTATGATCTAACAGATCCAACTCACTTTTGTTAAAAAAATCATCTGGTAGCTGGCTGGTGGTACCTATAGATGGTAACTTTGTAGTCTCAGTCACTTTGAACAGACTAACATCAAAATCAGGTTCCTCAAAAGTATTAGCCTCATCGACAACTGTGTTTCCATCACGATTGTTCTCAATATCATCATTATCATTCATATAACTATCTGTCTCACTCACATTGTCATCACTTAAAGCTTCATCGATTTCACTTACCTGTACAGATTTACCTTTTTGGATATGCTCCACAGGATTACATATTTCCTCCTCATGATGACCTAACTCTTGATCATTTTGACATACCTCTTCAGGACTATCTATTTGGATATGTTCAACATGTTTTTCTATATGCTGGTTGACATCACCTACAACATCTTCATTCTGACAAACCTCTACAAATGAAAACAAGGGTTCTGTTTCTGGCATCTGACTAGATTGTACCAAAGTATTGACTTTAAAAGGTTGATGTGTAACCTGACATATATCCTCTACCACAGATTTATTAACAATGTTTTTTAAGAACAATTTTTTTGAGCAATATGGAACAATAGCAAGAGCTTCCTTTTTCTTTGTTGCATCCACATCAGCAATAACTGTCCTAATTGACTTTGGTGACATTTGATCAACATCCAATGTTGTCTTACCATTTTCAACATAAACCTCTATCATCTTATGGTCATCAACAAGATCTTTCAATATTTCTAAATTAGCACTCTCACTTAAGCTATACAAACCATCATCTAAATTACTACCAGGCTTAACAAAGTAATAGTAATTTTTTGAACCAAGCTCATAACCCAATTCATACATAAGAACATCCAACTCTTCAACTGACACACTATCAACATCAACCAAATCAACTAAATTTTCCATACCTCCAACGTATATTCTACCAGGCCAGTATTTAAAGACACCATTGTGATGAACCCTCATGCTAAACATATTAGATCTACCACCTGAAAACATGACAATATATGTTTAGGGCATTCTAAAAACTTAATTGGCACACAATAAATACCCCAATTACAAATTCCAATGACTAAAAAAAAAAAAAAAAAAAAACAGTACCTTATTTCTTCTTAGCAGCGTCGTATAGGACGATATCATCAACTGGATAACCTGGATGTCTTCTTACTTTCCATAGAGTAAAGTCCATGTTTCGGTTTTATGATTGATAAACAGGGGTTTTGTGACATGCAATTAGGGTTTGTGACTTCTGATAATTCTTGTAATGAAATTTCTGGGACGAATAATAATACAGACTATGTCCCGACGATGAAAAGGCCCAGCTTCGTCCCAACGCAAAGCGCTTTGACAAGTTTAGGGACCAACCGTGTATTTTAGTCTTAAGTATATAAGGTATCAAGTTTTTCTTTCTACTACCAATGTGGGTTCAAAAACAACTTTCTACCAAAAGAATGCATCAAACACGTGTAGACTATTTACTTACTTTTTTTTAACGAAGGTTCTTTATTTATCTCTACTCAAACTCAACTTTAACTACCTTTTTGTCATGAAAGTATAAAATTATTATTTCAGGTGATAATATATAACTAAAAAACACCTTTATGACAAACCAACATTGAACCTCTTCAAATTAAACGTAAGTTCTATTATTACTTTTTTTTTCCAATTTTATTTTGGCACAATCACACAAATTTCATATTGAATACTTGTTACTTGTTAAAAAAAATAATTAAAAAATAAATAAATAAATAAATAAATTCTCAATACTTTAAAATGTCGTGTGTTATGCACATAGACTCGAACATTATTTATATCTAGAAAACTTTGAACTAAGGACATGGAACATTCTAAGTACCAATATCCCAAGTGAGAAGCAAGAAAATGCGTTGGGCTACTATTTCTATAAATTTTCAAAATCTACTTGTAAGATATTGTCCGTTACTAACGCGTCACTCATAAGAGCAGACGGTATCGATGTAAAAAACACGCCAAATGCATCCGATGGCGCACCAAAAGCATACCAGGCTTTGAGCCATTCGTCCGCCAAACTCGTTCCAAATTGATTTGAGCCAGTTGAGTGGCTCACGCCATTCATAAAAAACCGACCATTTCATGCTTTTTTTTATTTTTTTTAAACGGTAACCATGGGCTGATCTTTTTATTCTTAGCAAAAGCATAAAAAGAAAAAGAATTTTCTGTGAAGTTTTAGTGAAGCTTTTGAAGAAAGAAATGGTGGTATGAAGATATGGGTGTTGGTGAGTGGATAATGTGTGAGAGAAAGAGAGAAAATATGTGAGGTATAAGTGAGCAGATAAAAAGAAAGCATTGAGTAATAAATTATACCTACAACTTTTGAAAACGTGTCTTTCATGACTTTACTTTGGGTAGATAGGTGGATTTATTCTTCTATTTTATATCTTATTTAAGATTAGAAGAAACCAATAAACTAGATTTATATAAAATAAATATAATGAAAAAATTATAGACTTATATATATAAATATGTATATGTGGGACCCAACAATATGTTGGTAATGTGTTATGAGGGAGGGTTGTTTATTGGTGTGTTATTGGGAAATGTATGATGTGGCGCTGAGGTGGCATACCAATAACGTGTTATTTGATCATTGCATACCTTGTGCTCTAACATGTGCTATTTGAAGCATGTTCCAGAAGAAAATATAAAATGCACGTTGATTTTGATCTAAGGCCTACGTTTATATTTTGTTCAATTTTGTGAGAGTTCAAGAGTTGTGGCTCAAAACTTTGTAGTTTTACTTATATTTACTATAAAATGTTTATCATATTTGATACATTTTATGAGACAAAATAAATACAAATGTGGCCCTCGCAAAGTAAATAATACTCAGTATATCATTTGTCTCTATGAATTTATTTAAGATCTGATCAAATACTGATGAAATCATTACATCCTTAATTAGCTATAATCTGTTGCATACGTTTTATCTTTGGACGATATATTTGATTTACTATAAATTTTGATTCTTTTGAAATTTCTTAATGTTTGTAACTGTGTAACTATATATGTAGATGAAGAATAGAGGTTTCAGGCAATTGCTGCAAGGATACAACATCGGCAGAAAATGGAACAAATGTTAGCCATGGAATGATCTAAGAATCAAAATATTCATGTCAAACTTGAATACTTTAAAGCTCATACATTCGCAACAAACATGTAAAAGTTGGATGCTTTAAATCCAACAAATAAGAAGTTTTTTAATCATGAAGCGATCTAACAATAAAATAACATGTAAAAGTAAATGCTTCAAGTATCATAAATAAAAGCACAAAAAGTTAATGAATAATACAAGTTATTCTTCTAATTGCAAACAAGCCAGTTTACTTACCGGAATATTTGCGTTCACAAGAATAAGCTACCAACGTTTTCTTTCGATTATCTATGTGGGATAATAAAAGACAACTTTCTGTCAAGAAAATGTGTCAAACATATAAGCTTTCTCTCTTTCTTTTCTTTAATGATGGGTCTTTATTTACCTCCATTCAACTCAGGCTTAAAAACCTTTTATTTAGAAACTTGAAAACCTTTATTTTTGGTGATAATGTTTAACAAAAAAAGCTCTTTTAACTTGGGGTTGAGTCCATTCCTTTTATTGAAGACCAATGTAACAAACATGCCCTGAATTCTTTTGTACTGAATATGCTATCGACACCTGAGGTATCTGATTGAAGTGCTAATAGATTTTTTTAAACTAACATTGTTAATGATCGTGTGCGTGCCTTATAGATAAATCCCAAATGTTATTATCATTCTTTTCTTGCTTGGATAAAAGTTGTTAAGTTTTAGAGAGCAATTTAGTTTCTGTAAGCTATACCATTGTAACATTATCAATTTATCATCATTAATATCTCTTTTATAGAAAACCATAAGACGCGGCACCACTTATATATCCAACTACGCGATTTCAGTATTATCAAGATTTAAGGAATTTCTAGCAACAGTACGCGTTTGTGAGAAATTTGATTATAAAGAGTTATTTTCAGTCACAACCGATTCAGAAGAGTTAAAAATTGACTTGGTAAGTTTTTTGTTTTTTGCTTTTTTGGAGACTGCAAGCAAGTAAGATGCATCAATTGTCATTCACTAACTCTTCTATCTTACTGTGAAATAATATCTAAGTGAAGAGTTAGTATATTTGTACTATTTGTGAATTTCTGCTAATTTCGAGCCTATTTATAATAGGGCAAATCGCATAAAAAGGTATTCATCTTATGTCTAATTTCAATTAAAGGTACTATTCTTTTTTTTTCTCAATTTAAGGTACCCGACTTTTTTTTTGGACCGATTTAGGTTTTTCTAACCGTTAACTATTTCGTTAGTAAATTACATGTTTGGTCCTTTAGTTTGTATAGGCATTACATGTTTGGTCCTTCAGTCCGTTTTGCACATTTTCAAAAAATATTTTTCAAAAATAAAATTTTTTTCAAAAAAATTTCAAATATTTTTTCCAAATTTTTTCAAAACAATTTTTCGAAATATTTTTTTCCAAATTTTTTCAAAAAACTTTTTGAAATATTTCAAAAAAAAAAATTAAAAATATTTTCGTCCGTTTTTGCACGAAAAAAAATTTGGAAAAAAAATATTTCGAAAATTTTTTTTGAAAAAAAATATTTCGAAAAAATTTTTTTGAAAAAAATTTGGAAAAAAAATATTTCGAAAAATTGTTTTTGAAAAAAATTTGGAAAAAAAATATTTCGAAAAGTTTTTTTTGAAAAAAATTTTATTTTTGAAAAATATTTTTTGAAAATGTGCAAAAACGGACTGAAGGACCAAACATGTAATGCATATACAAACTCAAGGACCAAACATGTAATTTACTAACGAAATAGTTAACGGAAGTTAGAAAAAAACCTAAATCGGCTCAAAAAAAAAGTCGGGTACCTTAAATTGAGAAAAAAAAAATAGTACCTTTAATTGAAATTGGACATAAGATGAGTACCTTTTTATGCGATTTGCCCTTTATAATACTATAATGGTTAGTATATTTGTAGTTTCATGCTATCTGATTATTTTCAGCTTGAAATAATTGGACTTTTAGAGTTTTAAAACAACAATGAGCATTCTTTTAGCACCAGGTAAAATGGGAATGTTTGTGTTTAAACAAATTTCTTTTTTGGTTGTTTAAAAGTTACTTTACTACTAATAGCCAAGGTTTTATGGTAAAAACCGTTGGCTACTCGTAGAGAGATGGGAGGGTTAAGCAGGTTGGGTAACGGATCAAAACGGCCCATGTTAAAACAGAACTTTTTATTTCGCTCAAGTTGGGCTGACCCATAAACAACTCTTTCTGGTTCATTGATTAGATTCTGTGGTAAATAATCGGATCGTTTTGTAGTGAATATGATCTTGGAATAAACTGTTCTTGGAGTTTGTATACTATAAAGATAGACAATTAGACTTTCAACCCGAACACTTTTCAGCTAAAATTGTATTTGACCAATTTGAGATGAAACACAAACTAATAAACCCATTTACTAGTAACTGGGTTCAAAATAGACACCTTTAAACATTATTATTTCTGAGTTCCAGTTATTTGCGATAAGAGATTAAGATATTGACTTGATGCAAGAACATATCATAACAGTGTGCTATATTTTTTTGTAGGTGGTTTACGAGGAAAATGAAATTGCATATCAGATTGGCAACATAACTGAAATACTTTCAAGAGGTCGCGTTTGTGCAACACCTCATTGTGTTCGTGTACGTTCACATAATTGGTTTACATCTCTTTTATTTTATTTGCAGGCACCAAAAGGCGAGAAAGCAATGGGACTTGAAAGATCCACATTTGCACTATTCATGTAACCGGACTGGTTGGCTTCTCACCTGCAATAACACTATCAAATCCTTTTATATAATGCAACTGGTTGCTAATCTTTCGGTTTGTCTCATTGCTCAAATTTAAGGGATGAAAAACTTAATTTTCCCGAAACAGGCTATGTCAATCAGGAGGTGCGTAACAATCCTATATATGTTAATTGGTTAAACATATTGTTGGGTTTTACAAATCATAACAATTACAAAAGCAAGTAAACATCATCAAAGCATGCAGCGGAAGAATAGAAATAATATATGTAAATAATTAACCAAATAAGAATATGCGTACCTTTTGGCAAATCAAGAAACACACGTTAATGTGAATGAGGAACAAAAACCAAAACCCTAGATTAGGGTTTAACCAAATCCGACCCACAAAAGTCGACCACCAAGAATTCCCACAAACACAAATGTATTTGTCCTTCGCTCTTGTACACACGTACTAATATCGAATTGAAGTGAAAGACTAGGTTCTTGATCACAAACAAACCAAACACTTAATCTTGAGTTGGAAAATCGAAACCCTTGGGTGGGTTTGGAACCGATCGACCAAGCACAAGAAAGAGGAAAAGAGGAAAAGAAATTAGGTTTGCAAGTCACCAAGATTAGTTTATGAATGAATACAAGGGTTTGTATATATATGTAACCAATTTTGGAGAACAAGTTAAGCCTCCCTTGGGCTTTTTCCTTACCCACGACCGGCCTAGCATCCCTAAGGGGATTCTAGATCCTTCTTGTCCACTTATTTCATCTTTAGTCCTCGTAGTTTATATTTAACGACCGTTAGTCAAACCTCGTTAAATATTAACTATCGTTAAGTGTTTATTTCGTGACTAATAATTAATAATAATAACATTTATATATATTAATTATATAACATCAATTCTCATACGTAATGTGTGCAATTCCGAAGTCTCGAGTTCGAATCCGGTCATACGTATATTAAAATATCCATAAAACCTTTCAGCTCCCACTTGGATATTACTTAATATAGTAATGACATTGGTTTAGTCTAGCCTAACACGCCAATGCCCCAGATCGAATCGAGTATGGTATCCTGGAAAACCATTTAATGATTCATCATTTTTACTTATCCTTTTGCTACTAATACTACATTAACTATGAATATGGATCAAGTCATTTCATTAGTTAATATTCTGCTTCTCGTTATATCTGATTGAACAAGATTACCAAATCATCTGAACGTATTTCAGATTGATCTTGGGTATGGCCATACAAACATCTTGTCAACCCTACAAGGGGCCCAAAATAGTATTATGCTTTGAAACAAATTCAAATGAACAAATTCTCATGACTACAAACATAACTCATGAACTTTGTAACACTTTTGAAAATAGCCCTTATAACTACCAGTTACGGATAGCGTTAGACTATCTCACACAAATGCACTACATTCATAACAGTTATTTGGTATCTCAAGTCTGAGGATAAACACTTCATGATTTACTTAATGACAAAGATCCATAAGTATAATCATGTAAAGTTGGGATCTGTCCTATATTCAATTCATTGAATATCATGTGAATCTGGTATGTCTCACGCATCAATATACTATAAGTATATTCTACCAAAACTCAGATTTGTCTTAATTCAATGATATTCCCACATCATTGATCGACAACGGACTGTTTAAAATAACATAAGTCATTCACGGATTAAACATGCAAATATAGGATATAATATTAAGAAAATGAAAAATAAACATAAACCAACTATTTTATTTCATTAAAAATAATATTTGTTCATTAACATCCTTTATCCAGATACTAATCACAAATCTGCATGAAACTACTAGCTAAACGAAGTCCTATCCCATCAGCTTGGTGAGTAAGTTTTTCCTTCGGCAAAGGCTTCGTAAAGGGATCAGCTAGATTATCATATGTATGAACTTTGAGTAGATTGATTTCACCTATTTCGACTTGTTCTCGAACATAGTAATATCGACGAGGAAAATGTCTGGCGCCCTTCATGACTCCAGGCTCATTGGCAAATGTTATTGCAGCAGAGTTGTCACAATACACATTTAAAGGTAATTCAATTGAGGGCATTACTCCGAGTCCCGAAATGAATTTCTTAATCCAAACAGCTTCCATCGCAGCTTTCGAAGCAGCTATGTACTCAACTTCTGTAATAGACATCACAGTCGTTGTCTGTTTCTTACTCTTCCAGTTAACTGCTCCTTCATTAATGACAAAGACGTATCCCGTTTGAGACTTCTTATCATCTTTATCAGTTTGGAAAGACGCATCGCAAAAACCTATAACATCAAGTTTTGCATCTGGATTTGTTGTTCCCCGTTCACTATCGTTTAAAACAGTTTAAGAATCGAAAACAAGTTAATAGTGAACAATGACTGAAATTAACTTAAGTAAAACACACAAAGTAATTTTCAACATCATATTCTTTATTAGAAATTAATAAAAAAGAATACGTTACCCAAGTACTTGCGGAATAGTACTTGGGATTGAAATAACAAAGTTTGGTGACTCCTCTCTAAGCTCAGGTTAAGTCTGAGCACAACTCTTAGAGCTCACTGAGCTATCTATGGAACTAAGTTGTATTTGGAGGAGTGAAAAGATGGCTTGCGTGTATGTGTGTTTACAATTCATAAGCTTAACCTTTTCACTCCATCTCTTATGCTATTTATACATGTATGATTTTTAACTCTTTCCTAAGTGACAAACTGACATCATACAGAAGACAAAATACTGATGTATTTTGTCTCTGTTTACAAAGACTATTCTAGGTAAGAGACAAGACTACTTTCTTAAGTTCAGTGATGACACTGAGCCTGATCTTTTGACATTCAGGGAAAGTTGACTTTGGTTGATAAGGACTTCGTCTTATCTGTTTCAAACTTATCCCGCCTTGTCCCGCTCATTCTTCAGTCTTTACATCCTTCAGTCTTCTACTTCAGTTTGTCTTCAGTGTAAGTAGTTGGAGAGGAGTCTTAGGGATTCAGTGAGTTATTGTCATCACTCACTGAATCCACCATCTTCTTCTTGACTCAGTCTTCACCCTTTAAGTTTCGCCTTGCTGAGTAGAGAGACTATCTTGTTGCCTCGTACTGAGTATCCTGAAGATGGCTCACTGAGAGACTATGCACTCAGTGACCTGATGATGTTTAATGGTCTAAATACTTGGGCTATTTTCTATTCAAATCCTAGATTAAGGGGTTTGGGTATTTATTGAACCCAACAGTCTCTCCCTATTTGGATATACAAATAGCCTAAGTGTTTGATCAGTGTAAGTGAGCAAATGGCTTCTTCTTACACTAAATTTACTAATGAATACAATCAGACCACGAGTAATTTAAAAACATACATTTTATTGATCAGATTACATGGCTCCTATCACTAGTACAAAAACATAAATCAAAATGGTCAGTCTAGATGGATTCCCAGTGCTTCAAGCTTGACTTTCTTTGTGATCAGTGTTTCCCTGTCAGGATGCTCTCTTATCTTGGCATTTAAGTCACCACAGAATTTGATATTTGCAGGAGTCTGAATTTGAGAAGCCACAGGTATGTAGCTCAGCATTATTGCCACTCCAGCCTTATCAATATCGCTCCACCTTTTGAACGCTGGGTTTCCATATTGTTAATACAAATAAGCCGTAAAAACGTTTATTTATATTTTACGATCTTCTATTGTTTTGTCGATAACAAATGTTAAATCATATTAACGAAACAAACAAAATACGTAAATGGTTTGAACTAATAGTTTCTAACATATTCACATTTTCACATAAAACACTAAAACAAGTATAAGTGATTTTATGATTTAGAAACATATGTACAACAACTAGTGTTTACATATTGGGTTAACATATACTTAAACTAAGTATACTAAAATGGGTAAAAACATGTAAATACTAAAATGGGTAAAAACATGTAAATACTAAAATGGGTAATAAACTAGCAAATGGTATTGACCCATAACCCATGGTTTTATATATACCACTTAACCAAGTTCATTGTATCCTTAAGATACATTGTATCTAGAAAGAAAACCATGGATCAACCCATAACCCATGACCCATGACCCATAACCAAAAATACCCATGGGCAAAGAGGAGGGTTCCACGGATCCCTGGATTTGTGCTAGCCGGATCCCAAGTGGAAGGGATCCGTGGGATCCGGGGAATAGTAGGAGTTTTCCTCTATAAATAGTGAGCCATTTCTTCATTATTCCTCATCCCTTTCCAACACACCTTCCCCCTTTGAGTTAAATCTCACTAACCTTAGATCCAAGAGATCTATGTTTGTAGTTTTGTTTTTGTGTGATCTTTTAGGTTCCTCTTAAAGGCAAGATCACCACCTTTGAAGTCGAGCAAGCTCAAGTCCATGAGTTTCCATGCTTCCTCATCATCAAGGCTACTGAATTCTTCTTGTTGATGATTCCTTTTATTCTTCAAAGAAGTGTAGTGTTGAAGACTGATAACGCCTAAAATGAACATGTTTTTAGTAGCGTTATTGTTAGTTTTGTGCATAATAATCGGCTATATTTACTCATAACTGTTTCAAAAGTGCAAAGATGCGTATTATGTATGTATATGTAGCTAGGTATCACGAATAGTGAAGAAATGAAGTTTTTATGCACATTTGGAAGATTCTCGAGGAAGGAAGTTGAGTTAGGAAGCTTTTGGATTCAATGATTGGGAAGCACAATGATTTCTAAGTATCTACAGCAAGGAAAGATCAAGTTTTTCCTTGGAAATCATCAGCGAGAGCAAAGAATGAAGCGTATAGGCAAAAAGTCAACAAAAAGTTAAAACAGCACAAACCCAGCCGTTCGGTCACAACCCGTAACCGGATCCGGCTGGGCGTTGGGTCAAAATGCAACCGATCCGGTTTCTCGCGCTGCAGTTACACAAAGTTGCATTTATTGTTGCCTTAACTCCCCATAATCATTGGAGTCCGATCATTTCTTGATATTTACTTGTTGGGAACGTTTTTGGACAGTTGAGCAAGCACATTTGGCTATATATTGAACCTAGTCCTAGTCTACTAGGTGTGACGCAACCAAAATTGTATTAGTTTACACCAAAACTAATACCCAAACATATTATTCTGCCTAAAAGCTTAGTTCTTACTGAAAAACGTTCAGGAGCAAGGAGGGAACAATTCTCATCCATAGTTTTGGTAGTTTGGAGTTGTACAGTGAATCTAGGTGATTGGAGGCGCGTGGTTGCTACAATCCACGAATTCTAATTCTTGTAATCACAAAATTTTAGGTATTCTATGAACTTTGTTATGGAATTCTATTCTCTTGAATTGTTGGAATTACTTTGTTATGACTTGTGTTTAGTTATTATTATTATCATGGAGTAGTTTTGGGATATACTTGTGTGTTGGGATGTAGTTAATCATATTAGTGTTCTCAAAATGTGATGCATGTATATATGATCTTGTTTAAATAAGTTTGTTGGAAAAATACTAGTCTTGGTTTGATTTGTTGATAAAACATGTTTTAAGAAAAAGGACCGAAAGGATTTCTCTTGTGTTTTATTCTAAAAAGTGAGTGACAAACTAGTATGGGGATATGGTGATTGACAACCACCATGTTTCCTTATTAAAACAAGACTAGGAACATTTTCATCACGAAAAGGTCAAAAGATTCGTAAGAACAAATTTAATAAGAACATGTTGCAAACAAATGGGATTTCTATAGGATAATCATTGGGATAAGGACCGAAAGGAATACCTAAATGTTTTTGTTCTTAGAATGATTTTTACAAACATATACCATGGTTGGGGAATCATTTGCTTATGATTTGTGCATCACATTAAGAGTATACACCAAACCTTCAGGAATACTATTTATGATTGATTATAGACTACACACAAGTATATATATATTTCTTATTGAATTTCACTAGAACATAATTATTTGAGGAAGCCTTGACAAGCTTTCTTGTTGGAATCTTTTCAAACAAATCAATTTCAAACACAAAATCCCTTGGGACGATCTCGACTTACCAAACTTTGCTATTGCGGACGAGTATACTTGCTCGTATGTGTTAATAGGTTAGACGGTTAAATCGTGTTTATAAATTTTTAAAACTTGCAACAACGTAGCACATCAAGTTTTTGGCGCCGTTGCCGGGGATTTTGTTTAATTTTCTTTAAAATTGGTAGTATTGGAATTAAATTTGTTGAAAAAAAAATTTTTGTTACAAACTAACCGATTCGGTTGGTGATCCAACCGGATCCGGTTAGCCTTTCTGTGTAATTTTTAGATTCTATTTGCAGATTATGTCTTGTAGTTTAATTGTTTCTTAGATTCATTTTCATTTTCTTTACATTTATTTATATATTAGTTAATTAAGTTGTAGTTTAATTTCAGTTTTAATGGTTAATGATTAGATAGTAATATTTTTCAGTTATATGTTTAATTGTTTTAATGATAGATTTTAATTGGGAGATTAATTTAGTTTTAGTTTAATGGGTTTGTTATTAAATTATTAAATTGTTGGTTTATGAAGAGTTTATTAGAGTTTAGTACATCTTAATGACTCCTTAATTGCATTTAAAATTCGGTTTAAAATATATATATATATATATATATATATATATATTTCGATCAAACCGATCGGTTGCAACCCGCAACCGGATCCGGTTCGACTTTCTGACTTAGTTATTTCAACCAACCGATTCGGTTGGTGAGCCAACCGAATTAGGTTGGAGTTTCTGTGTTGATTTTTATCATTTTTAGATTTTGAGTTTTAATTTATGTTTTTAGTTTTGTTAAGTGTGTTAACTTGTTTAGTATATGTTTCTATAGTTTGTTCTTATTTTTACTAACTCTAACGCTAATAATTCGGATTTTGTTTTGTCTTGCTTTGTCAAGTTTGTCTAGTAATATGGATAGTTTGAGCGGAATCTCGGAATACCTTCGTACTTTGGATGAAATGTTCAAGGATACCGGAAGTTCACTGAAAAAGATTGGAGATATCTTAGAAGAGAGTAAGAAAGATTTAGGGATTGATATGGTTAATATGGAAGAAACGGGTGAAAACAAGGTTCAACTACCCAAGAAGGGAAGAGTCGTAGTGTTCACACAAGCACCTTTAACGGTGTATGATTCGCCGCTAATGAGGTTTGGAACGCCTTGTAGTGTGGAAGGAGTAAGTGCTTGGGACGCGCAGCTTAATATGGCTTATGGAGAAAACTACATTTTGGAGAAGGTTCTTGACGAAATTGGTCATGTACGTTTGGACTATGAAGCATATGGAAGAAGGATGGTCAAAAATCTGAAGGTCAATATTCATGGACACATTTTTGAAACGGATTTTGTTGTGTTAGAAGAAGGGAATGCGGATGAACCTAATGTGTGTTTTGGTCGAGATTTTCTTGTCACGACCAAGTGTCAAGTAGATTTTGCAATGGGAGAAATGAGGATTAATATAACTGACTTGGAAGAAGGAAAAGGAGTAAACGAGATGCTAGTGGAAGTTTGTGCAAACATGGAAGAGAAAGAGGTGGAAGTAGTTAAAATGGGAAAGGAAAATCGGAAGAAAACTTCATCAAACAAACTAACCCCAACAACAACCTCCACCACCAAAAATGATTCCACACCCTCATCACCTACCACTACTTTCAAACCCTTAACCGACAAACAAAAAGAAGCTATTTTAGAAAACCTAGAACAAAAGTTTCTTGAGCTTAATGAAAAGAAACCGGTGATAGAAGTACTCCAAGATTATGTGCTTTACCGTAAGAAGTCGGATGCATTAATGCTAGCGAGGGCTAGGTTGGAAGATAAGAATCTCACGGAGGAGGAGAGAGATCGAATTTTGTTTAGAGGCATGCCAAGGAAGGAAAAGGATCCAGGTAATTTTGTGTTGCCAATCAAAGTGAATGGGACTACACCAGTTTATGCTTTAGCCGATACGGGGTCAAGTGTTAATGTGATGCCGTATCCATTGTTTAAGACTTTAGGGCTAAGTAATCCGCAACCTAATCATTCGAAGCTTACTATGGCGGATAATTCTCTAGCGAAGGCAATGGGAGAGGTGAAGAATGTGAGAGTGCAAATTGGCTATCAACCGTATTTGGCCGATTTCCTTGTCCTAGATATTCCGGTGGACAAGAGTTTACCACTACTATTGGGGACACCATTCCTAAGAACGTGTGGTGTGATTATAGACATGGGAAGAGGCACAATGACTATTGATGATGGGATTTCAAGGCAAACATACTACCCAAAACCAAGAGGACCAACTTTGGAATTTATGGAGGATTTGGAGTTCATGGAAGCAAATGATAATTTGACATATTTTGAAGTGGGACGTGATGTCCAAGGTAACCCAATGTACGGACCGTTAGCTCCACCTTATTTTGATATAGAGGACGAAATGGAACGTGCGTTAGCGGTTGAAGCTTTCTATAACCCATTCAAAAACATACTAGTTTACAAAAAGTTGACCGAATTTTTAGGTTTTTTACCGGTGCAACTTAAGAATTTGGAGTGGAGACCCGAAGGGTCAGGGACTTACAAGAGACAAACCGGAGATGGAGCATGGCATGTTAAGTTCGATATACTATGTCCGGACGGAAGAAGATTCATGAGAAAGTTCAAAACTTTTGAAACGTTCCGTGAGTTGACCGAAAAATTTCAAAGTGAAGACATCTTGAGACAAGAGTATTTAGAGTAATTCAAGGATATGGAAATCATTAAGGATGATAGAATGCGATCTAGGAGTGGATTGGACTTAGAAAAACTCGAGTGTATGAGGGTTTTATAGGCAAAAGCCTTATGCAGACTGCATAACCGATTCGGTTGCGCATTGCAACCGAACGGTTGGATTTTGGTCATATGAGTAACCGATTCGGTTTCTCAGAAACCGAATCTGGTTACGGTTTCTGTGTTAAATTTTTTTGAAATTTTGAAATGGATCTTAGAGGGTTCCATGAACCTTCTTGTTTGTTCTAACACTCTTATATGGTCTTATATTTGTGATTTCTACAGAGAATTATTGTAGGTAGCTCGAGCGAGGAGGCGATTCCAATGAACCCGCTTGTTACGAAGTTTTGTCAAAGGAACGAGAAGAAGAAAGTTAAGTATAGTGTGAAGACGGAGGCAAATGCCAACTTAAAGTTCAAAGATCTCACCGACGGAGAGAAACATGCTTTTCGGGAAAGGTTGTCGAAATTGCAACGTAGGACATGTTTGGTTCCGAGGGTGATTGATTGGGATTTGTTTGTGGAGTATGATTGTGAAGATGAGTTAAGAGGAATGATGCGAACATCTTATGTGTATTCAGGGGATGGTGATTCGTTCAATGATTTGTCATGGGAAAGAGCATTTAGCGTCGATGAAGTGGTCTATCGAGAATGGTGTATGGAGTTCTTTTCAACCATGTATTTTGAAAGAAAGGTGAATGTTCGGAACTTGATGAAGGAAATTTGTGTTTGGTTTAGGCTTTGTGGAAGGGATCATGCTTACACTTTGCCAGCTTTTGGTGTGGCTCTTGGTTTGTATGAGCCACATGAGGTTAATCATCGATTATTTGAAGCTCACTTTTCAAGGCTTCGGAGGTTTGAAAAAGACTATCCTAGTATTCCCGCTTATTGGAATCAAGTGGGAGATCCTTCTTGCGCTAGGAGGAATGCCTCAACCATCAGGAATCCATTGATGAGGATACTTCACAAGTTGATAGTGACCGGGCCATTTAATAGATTTGGAAGCAGGGACAAATGTCAGAAGCCGGACTTATGGGTTATGATGTTGCTAGAAGAAACTAAGGATGGTAATGCAGTTTGGCAGATAGCCGAGTATTTATCTAGGAGGGCCCCGGGAATCAAGAGCAATAGCTACATTTGTGGAGGACATTTTGTGACAAGATTGGCGAAGAATCTTGGGTATTATGTTGATGAGGAATTGTCTAAGTGTGGAGAGCCAAAGTATAGTGAGGCGTGGACTGCACAAGGTTTTGGTAACGCTTTGAATAGGAGATTGAAAACTTTAGGGTTATGGATTGAACCAAAACAACAACAACCACCACCACAACAGCAGGGGAGTATACCAATGGAGAACGTGCAAATGGGTACGTCCAGTAGTTTTGATTCAGGTTGGGGAGAGTGGAACCAAGATTTAGATGAGATTCAATGTAGGGATGTATGGAGAGACTCGATGATGTTGAGAAACAACTACATCAATGATTATTCAATGCCTATCTTTCAACACATGGCTCGTGAAGCCAATTACGAGTTGCCACCCTACAATCCACCCAATATTCCACCATATCCTTTCCCTTACACTTCTTATCCTGGACCCTATCCGTATCCATATCCTGGGTACGCACCATTTCCTGATCCAGTACCCCCATATGGTCGACTATCTAAGGTTGGTGGAGCAAGCTACGATGTTGGAGGATCGTCATCAGGAGTTGGAGGAAAGAAGAAGAAGAGGAGAGTTCGTTCGGAGATTGTGGACGAAAATTACGTAACCGAAAGTGATGATGATGAGTATGATGATGAAGAAGGGGATGACATGAGCGAGGACGAAGAGTGATCGAGGATCATTCGTGAATTCTGGTTTCAAAGACAATGGTTGTGATGTGTTAAACAATATTATTTCTATCTCTTTAGGTTGTTTAACATATTTTGCTTGGTTTTATCTTGTTTTTAGTAGTCTTTGGATTGTTTGTTTTGTGTATTGCATGTTGCAGTTTTTGTTTGCAGGATGGATGTGTCGGAAGCTTATTGATGGTCAAATGTTTGGAGTTGGATAACTCACATGCTTTCTTATGACCCAATATGCGTATTGCATATTCTATCCCGTGGTATTTTTTTGACTATTTCTTTTTCCCATTTTCTTTACTTTGAAGTTCATTTTTATTACATTGAGGACAATGCAAAACTTAAGTATGGGGGAGGGAAGAAAATAGGAAAAATGATGCGCATTTTTTTTATAATATTTTTTTTAGATGACTTTTGGATGCAAGTGATTAGAAGAAATTCGCCCTTGATGGTCTAGTTGTTTTCACGCATTATTGATAAATATTGAAAAATAATAACGGAAGTAATTCATTTGGGAATTTCAATGATAAAATGAGTTTTTTGAAATTTTTTGGATTTGAACCAAATTACGGAAGTAATTCATTTTGGATTCGATAGCATTTTCTAGCATGCATAATAGGGTTTTCCACGCATTTGTGAGGTTTCTTTTTGTATAAAACACATCTTTTGTTTTATATTTGCTATGAGTGTGCCGGTGATTATGTCGATTCTAGAACTTGTACTGGTTATGCATTACGGTTAAAATCACTTTCGAGTGATCTAAATATGTTCAAGTGATAAGAGGCGTCGTAGGATTTAACCCAAATGGCCTTCCATTTTACATCTAATGATATATTAGCTAACCACATCGGTTAGTTAACCACCCTTATATGGACCCATTTGTTAGTGCTCATCTTTAGCACTAGATACCCTTAGTACACCCCCTCTGAGCCATCCTTTTCGTCTTTGTTAAATTCAGAAAAATACAAAAATATTTTACACTTTAAACTTTAGCCAACCCTTGTCATGTCTATTGGTTTGTTGCTAGTTGCTTGGTTGTTGGATTGTTTTTTGATGATTATGAGTTAGCCGCACTTTGCCATTCGTGTGTGCCATTCCTTCAAAGATGAAGAGTGCACCTTCTTATTTGTATTTTTGTGGTGTATGCTTATACGAAGTGTGAGGGAGATGTGATGTTTGAAAAAAAATAAATAAATAAATAAAATAAAATAAAAATATATGTGATGACAATTATAGCCAATGTGCTATATTATTATGTAGATGAAGGAAGATGAAGTATGATTGAGATATCGATTAGCCAATGTGCTAAGACGTGATATAATATATATGTATTTGGTGATCGATATTTGAAGAGGAGAAGCTTGTAACTATAATCATTTTCGGGATTGTGGTTTGTATGATGGCTAGCAACATGGAGGTTTAGACTAGATTTTATTTTTCTTTTAACACCAATTTCATAAACTATCCCATGCCTTATCCATACCCTTTATTCACCCCGAAGCCTATCGTTATAACCCGAATAAAAGCCCTCTTTGATGAATTTATTTTCTTTGTTTTGATACTTGTACAAGCTTATGGTAAAAAGCATTGATCATGACTAGGCATTGAGTGATTTACATATACCCACCAATATATGAGTGTTGAGTGAATTCTTAAAATCATTTCGTGAGGTGTTCTAGTTATGTCATCTAAAGTGTTTGGTTCATTTTTAAAAGTTTTCATATATTATAAGCAAAACAATGATTATCTCTTTTGGGATGATTGTTACATTTTTGGAACCATGGTGTCAAGACCATTTAAATCAATCTTTGCAAATGTTAGACCTACTCGAGGGCGAGTAAAGCTTAAGTGTGGGGGAATTTGATAACGCCTAAAATGAACATGTTTTTAGTAGTGTTATTGTTAGTTTTGTGCATGATAATCGGCTATATTTACTCATAATTGTTGCAAAAGTGCAAAGATGCGTATTGTGTATGTATATGTAGCCAGGTATCACGAATAGTGAAGAAATGAAGTTTTTATGCACATTTGGAAGATTCTCGAGGAAGGAAGTTGAGTTAGGAAGCTTTTGGATTCAATGATTGGGAAGCACAATGATTTCTAAGTATCTACAGCAAGGAAAGATCAAGTTTTGCCTTGGAAATCATCAGCGAGAGCAAAGAATGAAGCGTATAGGCGAAAAGTCAACAAAAATCAAAACAGCACAAACCCAGCCGTTCGGTCACAACCCGTAACCGGATCCGGCTGGGCGTTGGGTCAAAATGCGACCAATCCGGTTGGAGTCAAAACCGATCCGGTTTCTCGCGCTGCAGTTACACAAAGTTGCATTTATTGTTGCCTTAACTCCCCATAATCATTGGAGTCCGATCATTTCTTGATATTTACTTGTTGGGAACGTTTTTGGACAGTTGAGCAAGCACATTTGGCTATATATTGAACCTAGTCCTAGTCTCCTAGGTGTGACACAACCAAAATTGTATTAGTTTACACCAAAACTAATACCCAAACATATTATTCAGCCCAAAAAGCTTAGTTCTTCTTGAAAAGCGTCCAGGAGCAAGGAGGAACAATTCTCATCCATAGTTTTGGTAGTTTGGAGTTGTACGGTGAATCTAGGTGATTGGAGGCGCGTGGTCGCTACAATCCACGAATTCTAATTCTTGTAATCACAAAAGTTTAGGTATTCTATGAACTTTGTTATGGAATTCTATTCTCTTGAATTGTTGGAAGTACTTTGTTATGACTTGTGTTTAGTTATTATTATTATCATGAAGTAGTTTTGGGATATACTTGTGTGTTGGGATGTAGTTAATCATATTAGTGTTCTCAAAATGTGATGCATGTATATATGATCTTGTTTAAATAAGTTTGTTGGAAAAATACTAGTCTTGGTTTGATTTGTTGATAAAACATGTTTTAAGAAAAAGGACCGAAAGGATTTCTCTTGTGTTTTATTCCAAAAAGTGAGTGACAAACTAGTATGGGGATATGGTGATTGAAAACCACCATGTTTGCTTATTAAAACAAGACTAGGAACATTTTCATCATGAAAGGGTCGAAAGATTCGTAAGAACAAATTTAATAAGAACATGTTGCAAACAAATGGGATTTCTATAGGATAATCATTGGGGTAAGGACCGAAAGGATTACCTAAATGTTTTTGTTCTTAGAATGATTTTTACAAACATATACCATGGTTGGGGAATCATTTGCTTATGATTTGTGCATCACATTAAGAGTATACACCAAACCTTCATGAATACTATTTATGATTGATTATAGACTACACGCAAGTATATATATATTTCTTATTGAATTTCACTAGAACATAATTATTTGAGGAAGCCTTGACAAGCTTTCTTGTTGGAATCTTTTCAAACAAATCAATTTCAAACACAAAATCCCTTGGGACGATCTCGACTTACCAAACTTTGCTATTGCGGACGAGTATACTTGCTCGTATGTGTTAATAGGTTAGACGGTTAAATCGTGTTTATAAATTTTTAAAACTTGCAACAACGTAGCACATCAAAGACATTAGTGAAAGATGTCTCAAGAGTCAAGACGAAGATATTAGTGAAGGGTATCTATCGTCTATAGTATAAAGCACTTGTGGTAGGTGCTTAGAAGTCAAGACAAAGAAGTATTAGTGAAAGGTGCTTAGAAGTCAAGACAAAGAAGCATTAGTGAAAGGTGCTTAGAAGTGAAGACACAAGACATTAGTGAAAGGTGTCTTGTAGATCTAGTCAAAGGCATTAGTGAAAGGTGCCTTAGATGTACATTCGATATGGTGTGTTTCGATGTACAAGATAGAATAGTATTAGATCCAAGGATATTGATATCCTTGATGATGTTGTAAAGGAATAGATCTCCTTTGGGATTAGTCGTTGGTGTAGTGTGGTAGTAGTTCCTCCATTGCAATGGAACTAGGTGCTTAGCCTAGTCCCTAATAAAGGGTAGGCGACGTTGTGAAGGTGTAGTTCACCTTGGTGTGAAAGAACTAGGTACTTAGCCTAGTACCTTATAAAGGGTAGGCGACGTTGTGTAGGTGTGGTTCACCTTGGAGTGAAAGAACCCGGTGGTTAGCCTAGTACCGGAAAAAGAGTAGGCGACGTTGTGAAGGCTTCTTCGCCATAAGGATATTGGTGTAGTGATTACGAACTCTCGAGTAGGTGACTCGGGGAGTGGAGTAGGGCAAGGAAGGTGACCTTGTAGCCGAACCACTATAAATACTTGCGTTGTGGTTTTATGCTTCTTACTCTTATCTTTTCATTACTTACCTTTATATGTTTGTTTATCAACATCCAACACACACATCCAAATAGATTGACATAACTCGATCTAAATAGATTAAAATGTAGTTTTAATTGGTAAAACTATTCAACCCCTCCTTCGAGTTTTCCACACATATTCATCAATGAAAAATAGCCCTCTTTCAGGCTTCTCAATCACCAAACAGTTAACAAACTTAACACCTTCAGGTGGCTCCCTGTTGCATTCAAAGCCAGGCACTTTTATCTCAGGCTGGAACTCAACTCTCTTCCTTTTGCCAGTGGCTGATTGTGGTTGAGATCCTTGAGGTGCGATTAAAGGCGGTGAATCCTCGGTTGTCTCTGGTGCATCCCTCAGTCTTTCATATCTTTTACTGAGCATCTTCATGAGCTCCTTAACCACCGCATTCTTCTTCTTTTCAATAATTGGACCAAGCTCATCGAGTTCAGTGATCCCAAAGTCAGTGAATTTTAGGGGATCATGAACTTTGAAGTGTCTTTTCTCATCCCTTCTGTAAACATTCATGGCCAGTGGTTTGGTATTGGGGATGATTTTGACATCTGTGATTTTTTCAGGTAGCCTTCGCTTGTCAATGTCGGTTGTAATGCTCAATTACGCTTTGCTGATGGCTTCAGTTTTCTTCTTCTTTTCTTCCAACTGTTTTCTCATTTGACCATCCGGCGGCGTGAGCTTCCTTGAACTTTGTCTGCTGACCCCTTTTAAGCTTCTTAGCATCTATTCCAACGTTTTCAGCTTCTTCAACAACTACCTTTACCAGTGCCTCTCTGCTTTTTCTTTCTTCCTCAGCAAGTTTCTATTTCCTTTCTTCTTTTGCAAGATAGGCACTTAGCTGTTGTGGTGTAAGCAGGTATTCAGTGTCGCCGATCTTAAAGGGAATCTTCTCAGGCTCAGGAGTTGTCATTTTGCCTTTTCCTTTATCCTGGCCTGAGGAAGATGATGCTACCAGGGGCGGTGTTGTTGTCATGATAGGTATTGTGACTGTCAGTGTTGTTGTTGTTGATGTTGTTGGTGGTAGTGATGAGAGAGGTACAGCTAGGACTAGTGGTGATGATGATACTGGAGCTACCGATACTGGTGGTGTTGGCTCTCCCTCAGTGTGAGAAGGTTCTTTAGAAATATTCTCCCCCTCAACTGTTTCCTGAGTGTCAGTGAGGGCAAGAGTTGGTGTTGGTGCTGAAGGGGACGGAGCTGCTTGACCCTTGAAGGCCTGATAAATTTCAGTACCTTATAAAGGGTAGGCGACGTTGTGTAGGTGTGGTTCACCTTGGAGTGAAAGAACCCGGTGGTTAGCCTAGTACCGGAAAAAGAGTAGGCGACGTTGTGAAGGCTTCTCCGCCATTAGGAGATTGGTGTAGTAATTACGAACTCTCGAGTAGGTGACTCGGGGAGTGGAGTAGGGCAAGGAAGATGACCTTGTAGCCGAACCACTATAAATACTTGCGTTGTGGTTTTGTGCTTCTTACTCTTATCTTTTCATTACTTACCTTTATATGTTTGTTTATCAACATCCAACACACACATCCAAATAGATTGACATAAGTCGATCTAAATAGATTAAAATGAAGTTTTAATTGGTAAAACTATTCAACCCCCCCTTCTAGTTTTCCAAAATTGGCATCCGAGCTTCGTTACCAAGTTTCTTGAAGTATATTGTACTTTAAAAACTTGATACGATCCATGGTTAATTGAAAACTACAAAGAAGGTTTTTCATAAAAGCAAACACCATGTCTTTCAAAACTATATGTTTGGATGTTGAGTTGATAACAACATTTTTTTTTTCATTTAAATGCACTAATCTTCTTTGTCATGTTGATTAGTCAAAGCTCATACCCACCAAGCTTTAGGAGTCGCTTGGTAACAAGAATACCTTCCTTAAGAAGGTCACTTAATCGCAAAGGAGCGGGAATCGTCTAAGTGACATTTATTGTGTCATTTGTAAAGACATTCCTAAGTGCGCTAGAGGTATGATTTTCTTTTCATTTTGCTTGATAATTAAGTATGCCTATTTAGGTATTTATATGATTATCTTTTGTGCTTATACACGTTTTACATGAAGTTTCATTAGGAAGCCTTTTTCTCACATACGTGTTTTACTTCTCGTCTAAAGTCATGGTATATAAAACTTATGTTTTGTCTCTTTTAAATCCAATAATAAAACAAAACACGAATTTCAAAAATTCCTCCTTCCCTATAAAACTCCACCGTCGACCACTCTACCAAACTCTCACTTTTTCAAATCCTCCCATTTCAAAATTTTCTCTTACTCAAAAACTTCATCTTCCTCCTCATTTCATCTCAACTGAAACCAAGAAGATCCGTCATCAACATGGTTTACATCGCACTCGTGCTCATCGCTCTAACACTCATCGCACTTGTGTTCCCTATGATGAAGTTCACATATGGAGACATTTACTTTGTGTTGTTAATCTACATTGGGATCATATACCCAATCCTTTGTATCGTTCTTAGTATTGAAATGCAATATTATTAATAATCTAGTTTATCTAGGTTATTTTTATCATAATGCGTTTGTTACTTATTTTGTTTTATATGTTTTTTTTTCTTTCGTGATACATTAGAAGTCATGTATGCATGCTAAAAGAAAATATAGGATAAAACATGTTTCGTGGTATAAAAACTGTAAAATCTATGTTTTTATAAAATCTGTTTCTGTTACTACAGATCCACGGATCCCGGAGGATATACTAGCCGGATCCCTTTTGAAAAGGAACCGTGGGATCCGTCCAACTGGAAAACAGTTTTTCATGCTAATCAAAAACCTCTTTTCTTCTAAGAGTAAGACTCCACTTGTATGTCAAAACCATAAGTGAGTTAAGTATATTTCCTGTTAAAAAATCATTGTTAATAAAAATCTAGTAAAAACATTAGATTATCATAAGTTGACCACAAACATCTCCTTTTATTAACTTGTCATTTCTATAGGTTCAACTATGACGCATGAATATGAGTTTGATTTTTCACTCACTAGCGTCTACACTCCGAACATCTCTCTCGAACCCAACATGCCTGGCAATCATGTCCATGGGTTCAATAATCTCGAAAACGTCACTTCCACGAAGGACGTATTGTAGACACCTCTCTACAATTCGAAGAAGGTATCAATAACTCCTTTCGAGCCATAGGACTAGAATGTCTTCTTGAAATCAACGAGAAGATATGTCCAAGGTTCATAATGGAATTCTTTCGTCAAGTCGAACTCGTTCGTAACGAGGATCGCTCTTTATCTCTTTGGTTTTATATCAAAAACCAAAATTTCGCTCTAACCCTTGGGCATTTTGCTCACATCCTCCGGATTCCAAATTATGGACAATGTGCCTTCACCGAAGATTGGTCTCTTGATTCTCTCTTCAACTTTCGTGAAGAAAATAGTACATATTGTTCACACATACCCTCTCCGGAAGATTTAAATCGCATGATATGCAAACCTCGACCATATTACTCGGATCCAAATATTATCTTTACAAGGGATATCCGAGAAGAGTACAAGCCTCTTGCACTCATCCTACGTGAAAATGTTTGGAGTCTTAGGGGAAATCGAGAAACTCTTCCCGCTTGTTGTGCTCACATGTTGTACTGTTTGCTAACACAACAACCATATAATCTCGCCTACTTCCTCGCAAGGCGAATTGCAAATCTTCAAGGCTCCAAGAATAAACTCATCCCTTATGGAATGTTCTTGACACGCCTCTATCATAATGTTATGCACTTCCATCCTCAATTTCAAAGTCCGTTGTACGTACTTGTGAACAAGATGATGGAACCGCTAAACATATCTCTCATGAAGACTTTCTTCATTCTTGATTCCACCAACACTCATTAATCACATAATGATCCTCCTATCGAAAACACTCAAGCAAACTAATAGTATTCCAAAATAGGATCAAATCTCTTGTACTCGTGGTTTATCAATGTAATCCAATTTCCTTCATGAAATAAAACATTTTACATTTGATATCTTGGTATTAGAACTCTCTTTAGACTATCTTTGAGATATAATGCATTGTCAAGATCATTGCATACATTTAGTAAAGGTCCTGCTGAGCAGATGGGCGGATCCCAAAGATTGTACTAGACGGATCCCTACTCTTAGGGAACCTTGGGATTCGGCAAACAGAGAATGCAATTGCAAGCATTATATTTCAAACATATCCTTAGAACACCTCACACACTAAGCTAAGCATAGTGCCTTAAGGCAAAATTAAGTCCTTATCAAGATAGGTTGATCGTTCCTACTCATACATAACTCACCTAGATCACACTCTAAGACGATTGTAAATCTACCTCTTCGTCCTTAATCCACTACTCTTCCGCTCTTAAACTCACACTTCATTTTTGTTTTGTTTTCTCCCATCTAGTGTTAGAAAACTTTAGACTATGGAAAAATTGACCATAAATCATCATTACCTCAAAATTGATCAAAGTTGATCAAACTCTACTTTTTCCATTTCAAAGCTTCTAGGATATGTTCTTAAACACTATCCTAAGTCACAACCTGATCTCTAAAGATCATTTAGCTTCAATTGACACTCTAAAATCTTTAGTGTCACTCTTGCTCATCCATTGGTACTCTTGAAAGTTCCAAAGCTTTCCATAAAAGATAATCATTAGCTACATCATTCATTACTTTCAAGTACTCAAACACCTCTTCATTTAAAGCACTTAGGAGGACTAAAACACTCAAGGGGTTATAGGTCTTAGATCTTAGAAACATCATTTCCACTCTTTCATAGCTGCTGAGAGCCGGATCCTTAGGATTAGCCTAGACGGATCCCTCTGAGGAGGGAACCGTGGGATTCGGATGACAGGTTAGGTCAAATCTTGCTAAAACAATCATTTCAACTCATCTTCCTAACTCAAACACTCCATCTCATCTTAAATGAGTTCCTAGAACAGTGCAAACTCTGAAGTTGACTCTTGTGCATGTTAATCATCACATCCCAATGAATCTTAGTGGCTTAAGGCTTAAATGCACTTGCCAAATCTCTTGGCTTATAAACCACCTTGTTAGGACCTCCATAGTCATCACTCTCATCCTAACTTTCAGCTCTTGGAACCTCTTAAAATCATCTCATCATGAGGAAAACCCCAAGTAGTAACCTATCTACCAAAGAACCACCCATGAAAAAGGCTCGTGTTATACACGAAATCTCTTCAACCGAATCATCTCCGGTCAAGCCAACAAATGATAAAATTCCTCATCATCCAATCAAACCAATTCCTAAAAGGATAGTACCCACAAAACTACCTATGCCAAACACCATCATACCTCCTAGGCCAAACAATATCATCTCCACTAAACCATCACCATTGGTTCCTAGAGCTATTTCATTTACATCCCCACTATCATCACCACACCTCTACAATTTAGAGGACTTGCCTCCTAGGCCATCTCATCCGCTTCCGCCGACAACATTATCCTCATTAGGAGGAATAATGGTTCAAAATTAAGGTGTTGAGTCAACACTTGCTCCGGCTTCCTTTTCGCCGTTTCCATCATATAATCCCATTTGGATTATGAGAAATCATCAAAGTCAACCACCCGACCATATGGAAGTTGACACTTCTCTACCACCACCATCATTTTTGGTTGAGTCATTCTCAAATGCACCTCCACCAATCCCTCCATCGTTTGAAGCTCCACAAGCCGCTTCACTTGATCCTTCGCATCAAGCCATTTCATTTCCTCCACCACCACTACCTAGCCATGACAAAGATTGCTATCATTGTCAACATGTTGAAAGTTTGATACATGAAGTACGAGAAGACCAACGTTTCATGTTCTATCATCTCCTCGAACGTTTCGACGAGATCAAACCTAAACAAAACTTGAGCTAGAAGATTTTTAGTGGTGTCCTAGCATCAAGCGATAGTTGGTTTAGAAATTTCTAGTAATGTATTTTCTTATTTTCTTAGTTTTTAGAGTCATGTATATCATAACTCTATTTTATTAAATGGAATTACATGCTACTTGCTATTTTTCTGAGCATATGATTACCTTGTATTCATATCTCATTTATGAGATAACATTACTTGTTATATCACCTTTCTTTGAAATTGAACTAAAACGGATCCCTCAAAATTGCCTAGACGGATCCCTACTAGGAGGGAACCACGGGATCCGTGAGACAGAAAGCTTTCTTTCTACTAACTTGAATCACATTTGCAGGAAATTGTGAATTATACTTGATTTCTAACCTTTGTTTTGTAGTTATTCAATTTACATATGAAGACTTTGACATCCTAAAGCTAGGGGGAGCTTTATGTCAAAGCAATACATTGCAAATTACATGCAATACTAGGTTTACATTTTGTGACGTCCCTTTGCAATAATTGCAATCATCAAGAGGGAGCACATTCGTCTCGTAGACGATATCTTTTGCAAACTTATTTGCAAATAAACTAGATTAGTATCATTTACTTGACGCCCTTACATAGGGATGGACTCGTCAAGGGGGAGTAAAGACGAGATCCTTTCCCGTTATTTGCTCTCTATTTTTTTTACTTTTAATTCTTTCACATGTTTTTCTTAAAAACAATGTGTTGCCTTCCTTCAAACACTTTTTGTTTTGACAAAAGGGGGGAAGAAAGTAAAAACTACAAATTCAAACTTTTACGAATTTTAGCTTTTCCTTAAAATAATTTTATGTTTTGTCATCAACAAAAAGAGAGAGATTGTTAATACAAATAAGCCGTAAAAACGTTTATTTATATTTTACGATCTTCTACTGTTTTGTCGATAACAAACGTAAAATCATATTAACGAAACAAACAAAATACGTAAATGGTTTGAACTAATAGTTTCTAACATATTCACATTTTCACATAAAACACTAAAACAAGTATAAGTGATTTTATGATTTAGAAACATATGTACAACAACTAGTGTTTACATATTGGGTTAACATATACTTAAACTAAGTATACTAAAATGGGTAAAAACATGTAAATACTAAAATGGGTACAAACATGTAAATACTTAAATGGGTAATAAACTAGCAAATGGTATTGACCCATAACTCATGGTTTTATATATACCACTTAACCAAGTTCATTGTATCCTTAAGATACATTGTATCTAGAAAGAAAACAATGGATCAACCCATAACCCATGACCCATAACCAAAAATACCCATGGGCAAAGAGGAGCGTTCCCCGGATCTCTGGCTTTGTGCTAGCCGGATCCCAAGTGGAAGGGATCCGTGGGATCCGGGGAACAATAGGATTTTTCCTCTATAAATAGTGAGTCATTTCTTCATTATTCCTCATCCCTTTCCAACACACCTTCCCCCTTTGAGTTAAATCTCACTAACCTTAGATCCAAGAGATCTATGTTTGTAGTTTTGTTTTTGTGTGATCTTTTAGGTTCCTCTTAAAGGCAAGATCACCACCTTTGAAGTCGAGCAAGCTCAAGTCCATGAGTTGCCATGCTTCCTCATCATCAAGGCTACTGAAGTCTTCTTGTTGATGATTCCTTTTATTCTTCAAAGAAGTGTAGTGTTGAAGATATTAGTGAAAGATGTCTCAAGAGTCAAGACGAAGATATTAGTGAAGGGTATCTATCGTCTATAGGATAAAGCACTTGTGGTAGGTGCTTAGAAGTCAAGACAAAGAAGCATTAGTGAAAGGTGCTTAGAAGTCAAGACAAAGAAGCATTAGTGAAAGGTGCTTAGAAGTGAAGACACAAGACATTAGTGAAAGGTGTCTTGTAGATCTTGTCAAAGGCATTAGTGAAAGGTGCCTTAGATGTACATTCGATATGGTGTGTTTTGATGTACAAGATAGACTAGTATTAGATCCAAGGATATTGATATCCTTGATGATGTTGTAAAGGAGTAGATATCCTTTGGGATTAGTCGTTGGTGTAGTGTGGTAGTAGTTCCTCTATTGCAATGGAACTAGGTGCTTAGCCTAGTACCTAATAAAGGGTAGGCGACGTTGTGAAGGTGTAGTTCACCTTGGTGTGAAAGAACTAGGTACTTAGCCTAGTACCATATAAAGGGTAGGCGACGTTGTGTAGGTGTGGTTCACCTTGGAGTGAAAGAACTCGGTGGTTAGCCTAGTACCGGAAAAAGAGTAGGCGACGTTGTGAAGGCTTCTTCGCCATAAGGAGATTGGTGTAGTGATTACGAACTCTCGAGTAGGTGACTCGGGGAGTTAAGTAGGGCAAGGAAGGTGACCTTGTAGCCGAACCACTATAAATACTTGCGTTGTGGTTTTGTGCTTCTTACTCTTATCTTTTCATTACATACCTTTATATGTTTGTTTATCAACATCCAACACACACATCCAAATAAATTGACATAATTCGATCTAAATAGATTAAAATGAAGTTTTAATTGGTAAAACTATTCACCCCCCCCCCTTCTAGCTTTCCACACATATTCATCAATGAAAAATAGCCCTCTTTCAGGCTTCTCAATCACCAAACAGTTAACAAACTTAACACCTTCAGGTGGCTCCCTGTTGCATTCAAAGCCATCTCAGGCTAGAACTCAACTCTCTTCCTTTTGCCAGTGGATGATTGTGGTTGAGATTCTTGAGGTGCAGTTAAGGCAGGCTGAATCCTTAGTTGTGCTGGTGCATCCCTCAGTCTTTCATATCTTTTACTGAGCATCTTCATCAGCTCTTTAACCACCGCATTCTTCTTCTTTTCGATAATTGGACCAAGCTCATCGAGTTCAGTGATCCCAAAGTCAATGAATTTTAGGGGATCGTGAACTTTGAAGTGTCTTTTATCATCCCCTCTGTAAACATTCATGGCCAGTGGTTTGGTATTGGGGATGATTTTGACATTTGTGATCTTTTCAGGTAGCCTTCGGCTTGTCAATGTCCAGTTGTAATGCTCAATTCTGCTTTGCCTGATGGCTTCAGTTTTCTTCTTCTTTTCTTCCAACTGTTTTCTCATTTCAGCCATCTGAGCAGCGTGAGTTTCCTTGAACTTTTGTCCTGCCTGACCCCTTTTAAGCTTCTTAGCATCTATTCCAACGTTTTCAGCTTCTTCAGCAACTACCTTTACCAGTGCCTCTCTGCTTTTTCTTTCTTCCTCATCAACTTTCTATTTCCTTTGTTCTTTTGCAAGATAGGCACTTAGCTGTTGTGGTGTAAGCAGGTATTCAGTGTGGCCGATCTTAAAGGGAATCTTCTCAGGCTCAGGAGTTGTCATTTTGCCTTTTCCTTTATCCTGGCCTGAGGAAGATGATGCTACTAGGGGCGGTGTTGTTGTCATGATAGGTATTGTGACTGTCAGTGTTGTTGTTGTTGATGTTGTTAGTGGTAGTGATGAGATAGGTACAGCTAGGACTGGTGATGATGATGATACTGGAGCTACCGATACTGGTGGTGTTGGCTCTCCCTCAGTGTGAGAAGGTTCTTTAGCAATATTCTCCCCCTCAACTGTTGCCTGAGTGTCAGTGAGGGCAAGAGTTGGTGTTGGTGCTGAAGGGGACGGAGCTGCTTGACCCTTGAAGGGCTGATAAATTTCAGTGATCATTGCCCGGATGTCTGAAGTATCTGTTTGAATACCAGTGACTTTTGCTTCCAGATTGGCCTGAGAGATTTTCAAGGCAGTCATTCTTGGCCCAAGATTCTAGGCTAGAGATGAGGTTTCCTGAGCCAAAGTTGCCACCTGCGTATTCAAGGAGTCCAATGTAGCTTGAAGAGACTGGACTGAGGATGGAAGACCCTGAACTTTAGACTTGAGCATATCGGCGTTCGGTGAGGCGGAGGATTGTTTCAAACGCCTCGGTAGCCTTTAGCACTTTAGAGTTGAGTCTTTGGGTCTTCTTTGACAAATTCCCTGATTTCATCTATCTTTGTACCTACACCCTGAAGGTGCCTGAGGAATTTAGCCAAGTTTTCATCCAGTCTGTGAAGGTTGTCATACATCAGATCCCTGTACTCATGAACGTTTTCATCAAAAGTCTGTACTTCAGCTTTCAGATCATCATAACTAGCACCAGCCTCAGTGTGTTGTTCCCACAATGTTTCAGTGACTCCTTTATACAGTTTCCTTGAGGCTCATGTGATCCACTGAACCAGCTGTCTTTCAGTAAGTGGAAGAACATTGTCAAATTGCTTGAACTCATCAGTGGAGGAAGAGGAGTCAGAGTCAATATTGTCAGGCTGGAATGGTGATTCAGTCTGCTCCTGTGGATTAGGCTGAGGTTCTTGTTCAGCTTGAACTTCAGCGTCCACTTCTTCCCCAGCTGATAAAATGTCATCTTCACTTTCAGCAGGTTCATCCTCAGAGAAGAGTATTCCAGTAACATCAGCAACATTTAACAAGGGGTTGGTGATGGGTTCCATATCAGCGGGTGGTATATATCCCTCTAAGTATTTGTCCCCCGTTGACCCCTCGGACACTGGTGGGCGTTTCCCAGTGCCTTCGCTGGAGTCAGGATTGGTTTTGGGTTCCATATCGGCGGGTTGTTCCTTTTCCTCCGAGTCTTTGTCCCTCTGAGACCCCTGAGACACTGGCAAGTGTTTTCCAGTGCCTTTAGCGGAGTCAATGGAAGTGATATCCCTATCAGTGGGTTGTTTTTTTCCCATGAGTCTTTGGGATCAATCAGTGTGCCCTCAGACAAAGGCTTGGATTTGCTAATGTCATCACGGGGCGTTGTAGAAGGCGCTCCCTTACCAGCGGGTTGTATGTTTCCCTCTGGATCTTGGGGAGTAGTTGTTGGGACCAAGGGCACTGATAGTGATTTATCAATGTCCTTCGTTGTCACCAAGGTGGATGTTGCTTGGTCACCAGTGGGTGTCTGTTTAGTCTGGGGCTTTTTGTGCCTCTTAGGCTGTGTTCCAGAAGCCTCAGGGCCCTGAAACTTGGGTTTAGTCTTAGTCCTAGTCTGAGACTTCCCCTTTCTCTTTTTAGGAGCAGGGTTTGGAGAAACTGATCCCTCCTGGTTGTTTACAGCAACCATATGGGCCGTCAATTCAATGTTATGGACTAGGGATGGGTCTATTTGAAAATTTGATTTGCTCAGGACGCCAGGTAAAGTACCAAAATTTTCTTCCTGAGGGTAATTGCAACCCAGTAACACTTTTAAAGCACATGAGACAAATCTAGGATATGAGACATATTTTGCCCTAGATTTGCTCTGTAGCTTAGTTACGAGATCACTGTAAATGATATCCCCAATGTCGACATTTACCCCATTCATCAAACAGTAAGCCATCATCAACTGAATAGAATTAACTTGTTCAGTTGATGAGTGGTTCCCGCCGAGGACCTGAATCACAAAAGTGAATAAGATCCTCCAAGCCACGGGGAATGAATTTTTGGTGACTGGGGTTCTGTCCAAAAAGTTTGGTTCTAAAGCAATTTGTTTTAACCCATATTATAGTCTAACCCTGAAGAGGTGGAAAACGTTTTGTAATCCAGGTGACTGATTGTTTCCCATCAAAAAGACTGAACTTAATGAGATACTCCCTTAGTGTTCAGTAGGTCGGTCTCATTAGTAGTGTGTCGGGTCATAGGCCACGATGTTGACCAAAACTCCACGAGGAGGTTTTGGTAAACAATAGAGGGACCCTGAACAAAGGCATTTTTAGTGGACAATTAAACAAAAATTTCATAATGTCTTTATAGGCTGGGACATTTTGTGGGTATTCAAAATTGCCTATGACATTATTGGTTTTAAATTTAACATTAGTAAGATCCCACTTGCTTGTTGTGCATATTGAAGAGATTGAGTTCTTGCCATTTCCATTTGAAATAGTTTTTAAGGTTTTGAGAAAAACTTGACAAGAAACGATCAAAAGAATTTTTGAATCTCTGAAGTTTTGATGAAAAATATTTTGTAAATGTTTACAATGAAAGTTTTTCTGAAAGAGGTTTGAAGAACACAATGATTTCTGGGTTTGAAAGAGATTTTGACAGAGTTTTGTTTGCAGAAATCAATTGTGTGGGTTTTAATGTTTATGAGAGGGGTATTTATAGAGTGGTGAGAGGGGTGGTTTTTGCATAAACGTGAATATGTAAAGACGGTTTTTAAAAAATGTTTGAATTTCCACATTTAATGCCACCCACCACTACCCGCAGTAAAATCCCGTATTTCAAGGGAACAGTTGAAGTGCACAGTAATAGTGCACTTTTGCAGTAATAAAATATCCATAGGATATTTTGTGTGAGAGAAGGCATTTAATGCCAAGTGGGATGAGGTAAGTGAGGAGACTCCTGACAGTAAGACATATATTCCTATATTAAATTGGCATAGTTACCAACCTAGGACATTTAAGTAACTAATACTTGGATCATTTAGTTACTCATTCAATGCTCAATAACAACTGTCAGGGTCCCTGAATGAGTCTTACTCATTCAGTGAGAGGATGTTTTGTGGGTGTTCAGGGAGGAAGAACCATTTCAGAGAACTTACTGAGATTAGTTTTCAGATGCCAGAATTTCAATGTCAAGCATTCCCAATTCAGCTTCGGTCTCTGAAGGTAGGTTTATTCAAGGGTTTGGTGAAGATATCAGCCAGTTGATATTCAATAGGGATGAAATGGAGTTCTATGTCTCCTTTAATTATGTGATCCCTGATGAAGTGATATCTGATATCAATGTGTTTGGTTCTTTGGTGAAGGACGGGGTTATTGGAGATTGCAATTGCACTTGGTGTTGTCACGAAGATGGGTACCATTTTGTAATGGATGTCATAGTCACCGAGTTGACTTTTCATCCATAAAACATTGGCACAAAGCATCTGCGGCAGCCACATACTCGGCTTTTGAAGACATAGCCACCGATTGTTGCTTTTAGCACTTCAACACACCGTTTTCCTTCAAGAAATTGACAGGACCACGAGGTACTTTTTACGTCCATGTTGCGCCCGGCATAATCGAATCGAGTAACCTTTGAGATAAAAACCTGAGCATTTTGGATAATAGAGTCCAAGATTTGGGGTTCCCTTCAGTACGGAGTATTCTTTTGGCTGCGGTGAGGTGGGATTCTTTGGGATTGGTGATATCTTGATATTAGGACCGAGAATTGTATGTCCGGTCTAATAACGATTAGATACATCGGTGAGCCTACAATCCCTCTGAAATGAGTTTGATTGACTGATTTGCCGGTGAGATCAGGTCCAAGGTTGTTTGGAGGGACCATTGGTGTCTTCACTGAGGCACAATCAGATATCTCATATTTCTTCAAGAGATTTCTGGTGTATTTCTCTTGACAGATGGAGATTCCTTTATCAGTTTGCCTGATTTTTAATCCAAGGAAGTATGTGAGTTCACCCATCATGCTCATTTCAAAATTCTTTGTCATCAGTTTTTCAAACTGTTTGCAAAGTTTATAGTTTGTTGAGCCAAAGATGATGTCATCAACATACACTTGGACCAGTATCACATCTTATTTTGTTCTATAGACAAATAGTGTGTTGTCTATCTTTCCTCTGACAAACTTGTTTTGTATCAGGAAGGTTGAGAGTGTTTCATACCATGTCCTAGGAGCTTGTTTAAGTCCATAAAGGGCTTTGTCAAGCTTGCAAACATAGTCAGGGAATTCACTACTCTCAAAGCCAGGAGGTTGTTGAACATACACATCTTCCTTTAGATCACTATTTAAGAATGCACTTTTAACATCCATTTGGTAGACCCTGAAGTTCATGTATGTTGCATATGCAAGGAAGATCCTGATGGCTTCCATTCTTGCAACATGAGCAAATGTCTCATCATAGTCAATGCCTTCTTGTTGACTGTAACATTTGGCTACAAGTCTGGCTTTGTTTTTAATGACAGTGCCGTTTTCATCAGTTTTGTTTCTGAAAACCCACTTCATTCCTATGACTACAACATCCTGAGGACATTTGATCAAGGTCATGACCTTGTTTTTATCAAACTGTTGTAGTTCTTCTTGCATAGCCTGAACCCAGCTAGGGTGTTTTAGAGCCTCAGTGACACTTTTGGGTTCTATTTCTGATAGGTAATCGGCATATAGAAATTCATTGGTGAAGCGCAATTAATTTAGCGACCATGCTTCTAGTGAGCATGCCCTCTGTGGGTTCACCAATAATGTTTACAAGCTCAATGTCCTGAGTTTTAGTCCACTTACTTTGTGGTCTAGGATCTGAGCTTGAAGAGGTCACTGGAGGTTCAGGAGTGAGCTCAGTTTCAGGAGTAACATGATCATTTAGATCATTTGTTGAAATGTCCTGTTCAGGTTGGGGTTCTTGAATCACGGGTTCTGAACATTTGGTTCAGATATTACCTATCCCGGGGTGATTGATTATCAATGAATTCACTGATAGTTGGTTGTGGTAGGTTGTGAGGTAGGACATAATATGAGATGTCGGCATCGGCTTGGTATGAGGAATTAAATTGATGTTGTACTCATCAGGAGGATATCTTGATGAGTCATCAATTCCTATTTCCTTCACTGAGGTGTTGGTGAACTGATGCTTTCAGAACTTTCATCAAAGGTGACATGAAAGGTTTCCTCAACTCGTTGTCTCCGTGTGTTAAAAACCACGAAGGCTTTGGAGATCAGTGAGTAGCCTAAGAAATATCCATCATCGGCTTTTGCATCAAACTTGCCTAGATGATCCTTGTGGTTATGAATAAACACAGGACATCCAAACACATGAAAATAGCTGATATCAGGAAGTCTACCTTTGAAGATCTCATATGGGGTTTTATTATGTCTTTTGAAAATGATTGACATGTTTTGAGTGTAACAGGCAGTTTTGAGCTTCGAGAAATGCTTTGAGAGGGCTGAGCCATTTAACATGGTTCTAGCAGCCTCAATGAGAGTTCTATTTTTCCTTTCAGCAACCCCATTTTGTTCAGGGGTATAAGGAGATGAAAAATTTTGAGAAATTCCTTTTTCATCACAGAAATTCTCAAGCTCTTGATTTCTGAATTCATTACCATTGTCGATTCGATTTGTTTAACAGTAATGTCATTCTGGTTTTCAATCTTCCTGATAAATGACATTATTGTATCATTCTGGTTCTCATGCTGGATAGATCAGGGACTGACAGGTCCAAAGAGATCCATGTGCAGGAGGTGAAGGCAGCTTTTGATAGAGAAGTTTTGTTTGGTTTTAAATGATGCTCTGTGGTGTTTACCTTTTTTACAGGCAGAGCAGGGTTTATCTTTTGCAAAAACCAGTGATGGTAAGCCAATGACCTTATTTTGTTTTGCTAAGTTGTTGAGGTTTTTGAAGTTTAAGTGTGAGAGTCTCTTATGCCACAGCCAATTGATAGTTTCAGTGGCTTTAGCAAAGAGGCAAGTTCCATCTTGGGAGAGTTTTGACATGTCTAACACATAAACATCATCTCTCCTAGGAGCTATCAACACAACTTCTTTGTTGGCATTAAAGATGGTACCTTGTTTGTCATTGAATTGCACAATGTACTTAGCATCACATAGTTGACTGACACTGATGAGATTGTATTTTAGACCATTGACATAAGCTATTCTAGAGAAAAATATTCCATTGCAGTTCTTGAACCATAACCTTCAGTGGGATATGATGAGTTATCACCAAATACTACCTTGGGTCCTGGTTCCTCTACATACTTGTGCAGATACTCCTTCACACCGGTCATGCTTCTTGAACATCCACTCTCTAGATGCCAAATAGGCTCCTTGGCGTGTCTCTGCACAAGTAGTAAACTGAATTAGTTTCTCTTAGTGACCCACATACTTGTGGGCTTGGGCCTAAAGGTCTGTTTGAATTTAGCAATTGACTCATGATCAGTGGTTGTGTGCATTGTGCTACCACAGGTTTTACATTTAGAGACTGAGGATGACTCAGTGATTTTGGGTTGTTTTGTACTTCTCCTTGCATGAATGACACTGTCATGTTGGGATGTCTCATGAGCTGGATTACCGCATATATCACAGCATGTGTTCATGAGACAATCATCCTGATGATGGTCATTGAAGCCACAGTGTGGGCGAGGAGGAAAGGGTTTTGCTCTAACTTTTTGAGCAGAATTGGAGGTTGAAGCATACTGACGACCAAATTTGGTATAGTTTGCTTTACTGTGTGAACTTACATATTGTAAGTGATCAGAAGTTCTGTGATCATCCTTTTGCGATCATACAAAAAGGATTCTATAACAGTTATCAGTTGTATGACTGGTATAGTGGCATAGATCACACTTCTGCTTGGGTTTGGTGGAGGATTTTGACTTAGATGAACTGGAGGAGGCTGACTTAGTTTCCTTGATTGATGAATCAGGAGCTTTTTCGATGGTTTCCATCTTTTCAGTCAGTTTCCTCACAAGTTCGATCGATTCTTGAATTTGGTCTGCTTCAGTAGGAACTAAAGATGTGGAAGTCTCAGTGGGAGTAGACTCTTGTTGGATTGGTTTTGTTGGTCTTTTCAGGATGGTTCTACCAAGTCCAGACCTTTCTTTTGGTAGTGAGGATCGAATTGTAATGGAGTAAGCTCAGAGCTTGGAGCAGCACCCTGAAGAGGTTTCAGTGGTGGAAGCGGTGTTTGAGATTCGCGGACTCGAGATGTGTTCAGTATCACTGGGCACATCAGGGAGTCCTAGCATGCTCTTAAGAGCTTGGCTCTCAGGCTCAAGAATCATTCCATAATCGAAATTTGGAAGCTTACTCTCAGGATTAACCCATTCAATCCAATCACTGGGTTCGGGAATAGTCAACATATTGGTAATCATGCCACCAGAAACAAATGTTTAGGACCCTGGTCTTTGTTATGAGAGTCAGAAAGATGATCTTCACCTAATACTCTCTTTTTGCTACTGGGGGCTCCCACAGCATCAAAGACCCTGGGATTCTTAGCAGTCCAACTATCAAGGATATCTTGTACCTTTTTAAGTTCTTCTTGAAGAGACTGATTTCTTTTAACTAGTTCAGTGTTTTGAATTTGCAAAGTGACAGCCTCAAGCTTGGCTTGTTTTAAAATAAGCAGTTCATCTCTACACTTGTGTAATTCCAAACTTAGCTTGTTGTATTTTGAAAAAAGATTCAGTCTTTACTCTTCTACGAACTTAAGGTCAATATTAAGATAATTCATGTAAGACTGCCAATCAGAGTCATCATCCATAGAAAGTAGAGTATTTACCTTCTTCATTGTGATGTTGACCCATTCCCCATTTCTGGCATGATTCTTCCCAACAGCTAGCTTGTCCTCTTCTGAGAGGGCCATCAGTGCACTGACATGCACCATTTCATCATCATATGAGACTGGCTCTTCATCCCAGTCGAAGGTTTCAGCAACAAGGCCCTTGTTTTTACCTTGCACAGATTGAACACTTTTTGTTGTTTCTGAGGGACTGGCCTCAAGCAATGCAAGCTTAGCTTTTGCTTTCTTATACTTAGCTTCATAATCAATGGATTTGTTATTATAAGATTTGTTTTGAAAATTTTGATGAGATTGATATATTTTTTGTTGAAATTTGCTAAAACCTGATGACTGATTTGACCCTGATGGTTTATAAGAGGGTTCTGAAATTGTTTTAGAAAAACAGTCTTTTGCAAAATGACCCTTTTTGTGACACTTAAAGTATTTAGTGTCCTCATTCGCTTTAGCATTTGAAAAACCTTTGTTTCTTTTTATAAACCTTCGAGAGTTGGCAAGGAGTGAACTTTCCTGAAATTCAACGTTCAGGTCATTTAGGTACTCCTCACTTGATCTCTCATCAAGCTCATCATCTGAATTTTCTTGAAAATCTTGAGCCACATTGTTAGAGAAGAAAGCAGTTGATATGGGTGCTGAAGTGGTGATCAGGGACTTCTTTACTTCCTGAGACTTCTTTAAGTCAGGGTATCGTCTGTTAATGAGGTTTTCCTCATAGACAAATTTCCCATAAATTTCAGGAAGTTCAAGATTCTGGATATGATTAGCATTCCTAAGTCCCTGAGAGAAATTTAGCCACTTCTCAGGGAGACTATTGACAAAACCAACATTGATTTCATGTTTGGACAACTTAACACCGTCATTTGAAAGTTCATTTAAAAGAGTTTTGTATCGGGTGTAAGTTTGAGACAGAGTTTCTGAGTCCTTAGCCGTGAAGGTGTTGTACTCAAGTTTCAGGTCCATTATCCTGTTTTCCTTGGTATCAGATGGGCCTTCATGGCTATGAACTAGGTCATCCCAGGTGTGTTTAGCTGTACTACGACTTATAAGCGACTCCATAATATCATCAGGAAGACATGATATGATGATACTTTTGAGTTTTTGGTCCTGGTTGACCACTCTTCTTTCATTCTGAGTCCACTGAGCTTCAGGTTTAGACAAACCTTCAGCAATCTTTGGGACAAATGGACCTTCATTTATACACTTGATATAATAAGGTTCCATCCCAATCAAATAGCAAAGCATGCGCTTTTTCCATTTGTTGAATTTGCCAACTTCAAGTCTAGGGCAACAATTTGAATAAGCTCCACCCTTTTATCGACTAGTTGGGGTACATCAATTTCAGCCATTTAGGATCCTAATTTTAAAACTTTTAGAGCGGCCTAAAAACGAGTTTTATAATTAGCCTTGCTCTGATACCACTTGTTGTTCCCCGTTCACTATCGTTTAAAACAGTTTAAGAATAAAAAACAAGTTAATAGTGAACAATGACTGAAATTAACATAAGTAAAACACACAAAGTAATTTTCAACATCATATTCTTTATTAGAAATTAATAAAAAAGAATACGTTACCCAAGTACTTGAGGAATAGTACTTGGGATTGAAATAACAAAGTTTGGTGACTCCTCTCTAAGCTCAGGCTAAGTCTGAGCACAACTCTTAGAGCTCACTGAGCTATCTCAGGAACTAAGTTGTATTTGGAGGAGTGAAAAGATGGCTTGCGTGTATGTGTGTTTACAATTCACAAGCTTAACCTTTTCACTCCATCTCTTATGCTATTTATACATGTATGATTTTTAACTCTTTCCTAAGTGACAAACTGACATCATTCAGAAGACAAAATACTGATGTATTTTGTCTCTATTTACAAAGACTATTCTAGGTAAGAGACAAGACTACTTTCCTAAGTTCAGTGATGACACTGAGCCTGATCTTTTGCCATTCAGGGAAAGTTGACTTTGGTTGATAAGGACTTCGTCTTATCTGTTTCAAACTTATCCCGCCTTGTCCCGCTCATTCTTTCGTCTTTACATCCTTCAGTCTTCTACTTCAGTTTGTCTTCAGTGTAAGTAGTTGGAGAGGAGTCATAGGGTTTCAGTGAGTTATTGTCATCACTCACTGAATCCACCATCTTCTTCTTGACTCAGTCTTCACCCTTTAAGTTTTGCCTTGCTGAGTGGAGAGACTATCTTGTTGCCTCGTACTGAGTATCCTGAAGATGGCTCACTGAGAGACTATGCACTCAGTGACCTGATGATGTTTAACGGTCTAAATACTTGGGCTATTTTCTATTCAAATTTTAGATTAAGGGGTTTGGGTATTTACTGAACCCAACAGGATTTCCACCATACACTAGAAACATTTCTTTAGTAGCCCTTAGATACTTAAGAATGTTCTTAACAGCATGCCAGTGTTTCACACCTGGATTCTGTTGATATCGACCGGTGATATTTTGTGCAAACGCCACATCAGGCCTTGTACATCTCACAACATACATGATAGATCCTACAGCCGAAGCATAAGGAACTTTTCTCATGTGTGCCACCTTTTCAGGTGTTGACGCGCATAGTTCACTACTTAAGCCATGTTCAGCTTGCATCGGCAAATATCCCTTCTTGGAATTTTGCATATTGAATCTCTTCAATATTTTATCGATGTAAGTACTTTGACTTAGTCCAATCAACCGCCTTGATCTATCTCAGTAGATCTTGATTCCCAAAATAAATGCTGCTTCCCCTAAATCCTTCATAGAAAAGCACTTTCCAAGATAAGACTTTACATCTTGCAAACTTGGAATGTCTTTTCCCATGATCAATATTTCATCGACATATAAGATAAGGAAAATAAAATTACTCCCACTAGCTTTGTGATATACACATGGCTCATCAAGATTTTGAGTGAAACCAAATTTCTTGATTTCCTCATCAAACTTCTTGTTCCATTGCCTTGATGCTTGCTTCAACCCATAAATGGATCTTTGAAGTTTGCATACACGCTTTGGAAATTTTGGATTCACAAACCCTTCAGGCTGCGCCATATAGATGTCCTCATCTAGGCGGCCATTTAAGAAGGCAGTTTTGACATCCATTTGCCATATCTCATAGTCATAGTACGCAACTATGGCTATAAGAATCCTAATTGCTCTAATATCTGCTACAGGAGAAAATGTCTCCTCGTAGTCTATCCCAAAAGTTTGAGTAAACCCTTGAGCTACAAGACAAGCTTTATAGGTGTGTACATTGCCATCCATGTTAGTCTTTATCTTATAGAGCCACTTACTTCCAACTACTTTAGCATTCGGAGGTAAGTCAACCTCTATCCAGACTTCGTTATCTCTCATGGATTGCATTTCCCTATTCATTGCGACTTGCCATTTATCCTTTTCAGGACTCATCATGGTAGCCTTATAGTTAGCAGGTTCACCAAGATCCCCTAACATATATATTTTCCTCAGCTTCTACGTTGAGACATAGATGCTTAGGTGCACGCGTAGTCCTTACAGATCTACGAATGGGAACCACTTCAGCTTCAGGTGGAACACTCAGACTTTCAGGTTCTACTTGAGGTTGGCTAGTGTTTTCAGAAGGTGTTGTATCTTCTTGATCATCTTCCAGATCATAAACTCTCCCACTGAATTCATGAGATATGAGATCCCTTTCAAGGAAATCTCCATACCTAGCAATAATTACTTTGTTTTCAGGTGGAAAGTAAAAGTAGTAACCCATAGTTTCCTTCGGGTATCCTACGAAGATACACTTAACAGATCTTTGTTGCAGCTTATCAGCAGAGTCACGTTTAACAAACGCCTCACAACCCCAGACCTTTAAGTAAGATAAGTTGGGAGCTTTCCCTTACCACACTTCATAAGGAGTCTTATCAACCTTCTTAGTTGGAATCATATTTAAAATGTGAACAGCAGTTTCTAAAGCATAATCCCAAAAGGATAAGGGAAGAGTTGTAAGATTAAACATTGATCGCACCATGTCTAACAATGTACGATTTCTTCTCTCAGATACACCATTTTGTTGTGGAGTATATGGAGAAGTGAGTTGCTGGACAATCCCACACTCAGCAAGATAATCTTTAAACTCTTGGCTTAAATATTCACCACCTCTATTGGATCAAAGAGCTTTAATCTTCTTTCCTAGTTGCAGTTTTACTTCACTCTTAAAAACCTTAAATGTTTCAAAGACTTCATGTTTATGTTTAAGTAAATAAACATAACCATAACGGCTGAAATCATCTGTAAAGGTTAAGAAGTAGCTAGCACCCTTCCTTGACACATGTCTTAGTGGTCCACATACGTCAGTATGTATCACACCAAGAAGATCAGAAGCCCTTTCTAAACTATTTGTAAAAGGTTTCTTGGTCATCTTCCCAGATATGCAAGATTCGCATTTATCAAATGATTCATCATTGATGTCTTGTAAAAGCCCATCGAGTTGCAGCTTTTGCATGTGTTTCTTGCCTATGTGAGCAAGTCTACAATGCCAAAGATATGAAGAATCCAAATCACTTTTGATTCTCTTATTATTGATGCTAAAGACAAAATTATTTTTATCAATCACATTATCATGCAAATCAATTTCAAACACACCATTTACTGGAATAACATTAAAGTAAAAAACACCATTTAAAGAAACCGAAATTCCATAATCAGTAAATGTATGAATAAAACCAATATCTTTTAACAAGGAAACAGAAACGACACCCCAAACAATAGAAGGCACGTAATGACAATCGTTCAAAGACAGTACTAAACCCGAAGGTAAAACTAAATCAAACGTGCCTATAGCTTCAACAACTGCATGTGCTCCATTACCCACGTGCAGGTATTGTTGTCCATAGGCGAGCTTCCTTGCACCTCTAAGTCCCTGCAGTGTATTACAAATGTGAATACCACATCCAGTATCATATACCCAGGAATTTATTTTATGAGGAAAATCAAATAATTCTATCATCAAAAGAGTACCTGAAGTGCTAGCAACAGTGCCAGCATTCTTATACCTCTTAGTACGCAACTCGTCAAGGTAGAGTGGACAGTTCCTCTTCCAGTGTCCTACCTCCGTGCAGTGATGACAAGCCTGATCCTTCTTAGGATTCTCACGCTTTTTGGGAGGGTTCTTCTTGGGTTCTTGTTGATAAGCCATAACTTGTTTTCCCTTATCAACTTTACCCTTACCTTTCCCTTTCTTGTTCGCTAGCGGCTTATTAGGCTTAGAAATCCTACCCTTTTGGATGTTAAGAACCGTAGGTGTAGGAGCCTTCTTGGGAAAACCTTTATCGTAGTCAATGAGCATTGCATGTACCTCACTGATTGTCTTCCCCGTGCAATGCATATTGTAATTGCGCATGTAACCATCAAACTCCTTGTTAAGGGATCTGTTGATAAGGCCAATTTGTATGTCATTAGGGTAGTTGTAATTGAGTCTCCCGAGCTGGTCCATGTAACTCATCATTTCTAGGAAGTGGGCACTCACAGGTTTCCCGTCCCCTTGCTTGCAACTATGTAGAGCATCTATTAAATCATACAGCTCTACTGTCACAGGCTTTTCAAACAGCCAAATAAGTTTGGCGAGCATGAGATGAGGAAGTAGTTTTCAAATTGTTTTTGCAAAGTGTGGACCATACTTCCGAGCATAATGCAGGCAACCTCATTATACTTATCATACTCTGTTTGCCACGAAGCTCTTACTTCAGCAGTAGCATTAGCTGCAGGTTCAGTAGGACAAGGCGTAGTCAAATAATCTAGTCTTTTGGCAACCCTCAAGACAATTCTGAGTTGCCGATACCAATCATTGAAATTCGCGCTACCAGTCAATTTCTCTCGATCAAACATAGATTTGAACGACGAGGCTAGTGCAGTAGATTCAGCTTGAGCCATTTCTACAGAAAATTAAAAGTTCAAAAGTTAGTACTTTCGATAAATAAACATTCAAGAAAATAAAATACCCTTTGGTCAATATTCATATTAACCGTAGAATTTTCCTTGAATTTAGGACCCTCATTATCATAGTTTCACCACATCAGTTGATCTGCTAGTGGTGAAAGTATAGAATAGGTAATTGTTGAAAAACAATAATTGACATTCAAGTTTTCAATTCATAAAACACATGGGATTTACAATTTTGCCAAACAATTATGCAAAACGTAAGCATGTTTTATCCCATCTTATGCCTTAAGTTATAGGTCTCACTAACTAACTTAATTAAGTTGTCTAATTTAGAAACTGCAAATTATTAAGTTGAGGCCTCACACAACATAAAGATTCACCTTGTTATCGTAATCTAGCTCAAGGTCTCACATAACTAAATTACAACTTCAAGTGTTTCATATCATTAGATGGCATAAACTTAAATTTTAAAGGGTACAATTTTTGACGTGTAATCAAAACTTATGTATAAAGAAGCATGCATACAACTCTATAACATAAATTTTTTGAAAAAACTTACTAATATTTTAATTGCTAAAATTAAATTCTACAAAATTTTAATCGATGCGTTGAGAAACTTACAACTTTGCACTAAGATGCTTCGTACATAGAATGGTTATACTAGGTATAGCTCCAATCGAACGCGACGGGCAGAGGACCAGGTAAGCGCTGAAGCATAACCTTAGACATCTATTCAGTGTGACTGTGCGCACTTCTTTAAACCCCCTTTCTAGTTTGTTCTAATGGGTGAGCCGTTCTAACCATTTAGTACAATCGCATCAGTCGATTAAAAGTTCAAGATTTAATGCTTAGAAAAACAAATCAATTTCGCCATTATTTAGTCCATTTAATTTTCTATTCATAAAAAAACTTTTTGCTTACTAACATGTCATACAATAAATAAACAAAAAACCACTTTAATAAAAATTAAACAAACTCAAATAATATAAATATATAACTAAACAATTTTAACATATGTAAAACAATTAGCCACATGCATAATTATTTCGATAAAGCTAATAAACAATTTTAGGCGTAAAATTAATGCATACATCAACTAGGGCTTTCACCTACAAGGTAGATGAGCCACATGCATCGACAAGTCGATTGCGTAAGCCAAAGTTAATGGTATACCAAATAGCACATAATGAATTTTTATTAGATATATTGAGGTCTTCCTCAATTCAATAATTATCAAATAAATAAACATGTGTATATCATCCAAACAATTTAATCAAAACAATAATACATAGCAAAACATGCATGTTGGATTCATCTTAACAATTATATCCCAAGATACGCATAATACATGGCACATAACAATTATTCATTAAAACCACATAAAATTTACATGCAATCCTAGGGTTTCTACAAATTTACAAAATTAAAACCTAATTAAATAAAAATAGGGTAATCGACCCAATTAAAAAAAATTAGGGTTTCCAATTTCAAAACCCTAGAAACCAATAAAAGCATGCAATAATCGTAAAGATTCAATTTTTATGTGTTTCGTTAATTAATTACATCATATTAACGGCTCGTGATGCCACTGTAGGGTTTTACAAATCATAACAATTACAATAGTAAGTAAACATCATCAAAGCATGCAACGGAAGAATAGGAATAATAAATGTAAATAATTAACCAAATAAGAATATGCGTACCTTTTAGCAAATCAAGAAACACACGTTAATGTGAATGAGGAACAAAAACCAAAACCCTAGATTAGGGTTTAACCAAATTCGACCCACAAAAGTCGACCACCAAGAATTCCCACAAACACAAATGTATTTGTCCTTCGCTCTTGTACACACATACTAATATCGAATTGAAGTGAAAGACTAGGTTCTTGATCACAAACAAACCAAACACTTAATCTTGAGTTGGAAAATCGAAACCCTTGGGTGGGTTTGGAACCGATCGGCCAAGCACAAGAAAGAGGAAAAGAAATTAGGTTTGCAAGTCACCAAGATTAGGTTATGAATGAATACAAGGTTTGTATATATAGGTAACCAATCTTTGAGAACAAGTTAAGCCTCCCTTGGGCTTTTTCCTTACCCACGACCGGCCTAGCATCCCCAAGGGGATTCTAGATCCTTCTTGTCCACTTATTTCATCTTTAGTCCTCGTAGTTTAGATTTAACGACCGTTAGTCAAACCTCGTTAAATATTAACTATCGTTAAGTGTTTATTTCGTGACTAATAACTAATAATAATAATATTTATATATATTAATTATATAACATCAATTTTCATACGTAATGTGTGCAATCCCGAAGTCTCGAGTTCGAATCCGGTCATACGTATATTAAAATATCCATAAAACCTTTCACATATCCCTTTGATGAAAATGATTAATCGAAACTATATGAAAATGCTAATCAATGATTAGTTACATGGTTTATATTATTTGTAAATATATGGTCAGATGAGTCGCTCCAATTATATGCCGTGGTTCAGTTGGTACAGGCTAATGATCAATCGCTTAAGTTTGGGGAGTACACAGAGAAGCTTCTTGACAAATATTATCATCTCAAAAAGTAGTTGCAATGCATTTGGGTATAGTTCGATACTTCACGGGTACTTGGCATAAATAAATAGTACTCGTTACTGCGTAACATATTTGTTTACACTTTCCATAATCACCTACGTATGGAAATAAACTAATTTTCTCTTTGGTCTTTACTGGTTCGAACTAGTATTGCCGTTCGTCGGTCCTATTTATTCAATGTGTACATAATAGCTAAACTATTGTAGTTCTTTCAAACATATTAATGACTGGCTTGTTATAAAAAAATCTAGAAAATATAAGCCAAAACCATGTACAGATCAACTAAACCTGGTCCAACTTGTTTGTACTGCTCATAGATTTTTAATGATTTTCATTTTGAAGGTTCCTATGTAAGAAGGTTCTAAATAGAATGGTCTTTGGAACTTCAACTTCTAGAAGGATGCAAAATCTAAATCTTCCTTGGACCTAACACAGGATTGTTGTCATACGTTAGTCCTTGGGAGATGATTTGCACACTCTAATAAATGATTAGGACACTCAAATTTTAACCCGTTTAGTATGGGTGTATGGGAATGGTGGTATGGGTGTGAGAATAATAAAATGTGTTTGCTTGATGATATGGGTATGAGAAAACCCTTCAAACAAGGGTATCTAGATAGGTGGTTATTTTGAGTGGTTTGAGGATACCCATTTTCTTTCTATCACAAAATCTCTCATTTATACTTTTAATTATTTTTTTATTTAAAGTCATTCCATTCCAAATCTATCCTCAAATCATATCCATAGTGATTCATTTAAGCAAACCAAACGGGCCCTAAATGTTTGGATATTTATACCTTACATTATTTTTATTTATGTATATATCCTGTAAAGGAATAAATGTCTAAGCATTCAAACTTAGAGTGTCCTAATCATTTATAGCAGTGTGTAAATCACCTCCTTAGTTGTTTACCCTCATTTAACGACTTTTTAAATCATATAGGTCAAAATCAATATGTTAAAAAAATTTATTAAAGCGTTGTTTTTATTTATGATTTAAGGGGTTTTAAGATGTGTGCCTAATTTTATTGAGAGTACCATCGGGGTGTTGTCCTAGTGGTATCACTCCATAAAGCAAATGTTTGTTTATCGGTCAAAAGAGGTTTTGTGAAAATAAATCATGGGTTCAAGAAAACTTTTAACTACGAATCACTGAAACAGATGCCTACTGCTTGAGGTTAAGTTCTTGAGGGATGGTCGGTCGGCACCCAACGTGTGCATGGATAAGAGTTTCTCTACGGAGCCTTTATGGGGTTTCTATGTGAAAAATGATTGAGAGACGACCTAAAGATATGTATGGTTTGTGTCTAAATATCAATGATAACATCACGTCAGTTGCATTTAATGGATCCATCATTCAAAAATTAATAAAACACTGACACACAAATTTAAGAACAAATTTTAGAATGTCTTTATGTCTTATGGTTAACAAAAATATACTCTTTAGCCTTTTTATAATCATGATATCTATGGCTGGGCAGTCGTGACCTACCACGACCTTGCCACATTAACTTTCTCTCTCCGACGATTTGACGGCGATTAAGTTGTCACATTCGATGACCAAGTTAAAAAAAAAAAAAAAAAAAAAAAAAGTCTGTAAAATATCGGTCGAAGTTTCGACCGATTTGGAGAAATGTGTTGCTTGACCGACCCATGACCAAACACCCACAGTTGACGTGACCGATGGTGACCTCGGTCGACCAATCCTCCTCAACCCTCGACTGTGCATAGCCTAATAATCAAGTCATCTTTATAAGTTATAATTAATAGCTTTTAGTATCTAGTACTACCTCCGTCCCATTTTTATTGTCCCCTTTGACTTTGACCAGTCTTTCTTGTTCAACTTTGACCATTAATATATTTATTTGTGTTATATAATACTTGATGAAAATTATACCAAATAAAAATACATTTAAAACATAATATATTCATATATTTTTCATCAAGTATTATATAACACAAACAAAAATAATTATGGTCAAAGTTGAAAAAGAAAGACTAAAAAAGTCAATATGGGACAATAATTTTGAGACGGATGGAGTAATACATAGTTGGTGTGGATTACCTATAACTTCTTCTGAAAAAGTAAGTAAACACCAAATCAGAAAGATGAAATTTGTAATGTATGCATATTGATAGGTCTTAAAAAAAATCATTTCAACAATAACATAAGACATAACTAGATGATTATTAAACTTAGAATATCTGAAAGCCGGCTAAGGTTGGGCACAGTCGTGACCCAGGTCACCAGCGTCACGTCAGCTTTCTCTCTCCTGCGACTAGATATGACCAGGATGTCACAATCGATTACCGACAATTTATTTATTTATTTATTATTTTTTTATTTTTTTATTTTTTTAATTCAAACATTTTAAACAACAAATTTAAATTCATTAAAATTAAAAGCATTACAGTACGAAATTCAAATAAATATTAAAAACATTACGTAACTTATTTAAATAACGTTAAAAACATTACAAAAATTCTTTATCGTCACTATCGACTTCATTCTCTTCATTGACATGATCTCAACGATTTCTCCAAATGTGTTTGACCAAATCAGATTTTAAGTTTTGACGAGTTGATGAGTCCATTAGCTCCTGAGTAACAACTAACGATTCTTCATGCGTTCTTAAGAGATCATGATCTTGGTGTCCCTCATCTTCGAACCATGTAGGACATATCGCTCGATGCTTGTGTCGAACGATCATATATATTATATAATATGATACATGTATACATAATATCTTGGTTGTCCTTTTTATACAACCCTCGAACAGGAACTTTAAGCATTTTTCACTTCTTCTTCAACACACCAAAAGCCCATTCCACATCTTTCCTTGCTGCCTCGCGTATGCTCTTGTACAATATTCTTTTATGATCACCCGTGGGAGGATTTGAAATGGATTTCATAAGAACGGACCATTGTGGATATATCCCGTCAGTAAGATAATATCCCTTTTTATAAGCCACACCGTTAGCCTCGAATTCAAGGTCTGGTGCTCTCCCAGATTTGATATCATTGAAAACAGGGGAACGACGTAAAACGTTTACGTCATTATTCATTCCGGAGACACCAAAGAACGCATGCCAAATCCATAAATCTTGGGAAGCGACCGCTTCCAATAAAATGAATGGATGTGGCTCGTTATCACCCCTACAATCTTGAGCTCTCACACTATTCGGGCAATTCTTCCACTCCCAACTTGTACAATCCATGCTTCCCATCATCCCAGGAAAGCCATGCTTATGCTCGTGATGAGCATATATTCTTTCAAGGTTAGAATACGTGGGCTTTCGCAAATACTCACGACAATATAACTCCATGATAACCTCGCAAAACTTACGGAGACATTCACGGGATGTTGTTGCACCGAGTGCCAGATTCTATTCAAGAGAATCAGGAACGGCGGCGTATCCCAATTGACGAATGGCCGCAGTACGCTTGACCAATGGGCTAATACTAGGTACGCCCCTAGCATCAAGAGTTTGTCGAAAATTAGGAGAGTGATCGGTTACCTCTCGAACAATTTCTGTGAATAGTTCTCGGCTCATTCGGAACCGCCGACGGAATGTTCTTGCGTCGAACTGCGGGTTTTCGGAGAAGTATGCCGCCACTAAACGATTATGAGCACCCTCATGATCCCTACGTATGTACCTTCGTCGAACTTTTGGCTGTGATGCTTTGTAAGCCTTCCAAGCAAAATCCGCAAACTCCACAAACTCACTAAAAACTTCTTCATCGTCGGAAGACGAAGAAGAACCGAATAAAAGCTCGAACGACATATTAAAGATTGTGTTTCGTGGCTTTTTCGTTAAAATGGTTGATTGATATTGTGTGTTTTAGAAAGGTGTTTGAGTTAGTATTTATAGAGTGGTAAAGTTTTTTTTTTTTAAGTTTTTTTTTTTAATATGCAACGGTCAATTTTTTTTTTAAATTCAATGCCCAAACGGGCAAATAAAGTTGGAAATGGAACGTTTTGATATCGGTTGAATTTTAGCCTAATATTGGCTTTTTTTGCCCCACGATCGATGTGTCGACCGAGTGCCACAAACGACATGACCGATGTAAACATCGGTCGACCATACAAATTTCGGTTGACCAACCGATGTAAAAGTCGTGATTGTGCCAGGCCTAACTTTACCACTATATAATGAGTGTGACTAGTCATATTTGGCTAGGCTTCTTGATGAAATGCAAGGTGACAATATTATATTTAATACGAAATGAAATTATAGGATATCTCTTTAAACGTATTTGTATTTGTCTCTGAAAAATGTAAGAAAATATAAATACATGATTAGTAAGTTTATTTAGCTAATGTTAACAACCACTTTGTTACCACTTAGTTTAATACGGCGTATTTATATTAACTCAAGGACAATATGCTAGAAGGTCATGTTCAAATGTGACTCAGTGAATCATTTTCTTTACAACCAACTAGTGATGAATCCTCACGAGAAGAGGTCTATTGAGTTTCTCCTTCCTTTCGGTCTACTTTGAACCCGTCCTAGTAACAAACAACTTCACCGTACCTGAGTTACTATACACGTCTTAAGAGTATCCTCAAAAGTTATTGCATGCGAGATTTTAACTAGAGTCTACAACGCAAGCACTAAGCTACACCTTTAAAAAACATTAACTTACAATGTGATATGCAATTTAACACGTGCCTAAGCATATGTTAAACAACAATTAGCACTACTAAAAATAACAAGAAATAAAATAAAAACTGGACCCATGAGATAGTATAATAAATATAGTCAAAAAGGGTTGGAGGACCATTAACTAAGTTATATAAATTCATAGACTAGCGTGCTCTATTGCAAACTCATTTTCATTGTGCTACTACTATAACAACCACCATTATTCCTTATAGCCGATCACCAGTAAAAAACACAACAAGAAATGAATACGTATTCATATTTGGTCAGATCATCCTCTCAGTATCGTAGACGACTAGGAAAGAAGCCTACTTGCTCGCGACGTTGTTTTACTGTGGCGAAACAACAGAAGACAAGATTATATATACTAAGACGTTGTATATCGATGCTTATGTGTTGGAATGATAAGTATGATTAATGTTTGATCCAGTTTTGCAAGAGAATTAGGTTTTTGTTAGAAGATATGTAAGAAAGAGTCATTTTCTTTATTGTACATATGTAATATGAAGAAATTTATGATTCAGAGAATGATAATATCTGTGTGTTGGTTTTATGGATACAAATTAGTAGACGTGAGTTAGGATCGAACTCGAGATCACGGGATTGCACACTTTACGTATGAGAATTAAAATTAATAAATTAAATATAAACGTTATATTTATTTATTGATTAAACGAAATAACTAACGAACGTTAAGTAATTAGTGTAATGGACTAACGGACGTTAAGGAAAAATATTTGGAAAAGGACTAGAATGCAAAAGTTGGGAAGGTTCCGGAATCCCCTTGGGGATGTATGAACCGATCGGCCAAGGAGGACCCAAACCCAACCCATATCAAACTCTAACTTGTCCACCAAGTTTAGTTTAGTATATATACAAGGCTAGGGGTCTTGTGTTTTGCATCTCTTATATTCATTAAGCTAAACCAAAATTGTTTGTGTGTGTTTGCTCTCTAAAGTGGTCGACACCCATTCTAGGGGATCGATCCTCAACCTTTTTCCAAACCAAGTTATTCGTTTACTAAAAACTAGCATTACTTTAATTCGGTTTAGTACGTGTGTACAAGAAAGTGGTACTAACACAATATTGTTAGTATTCTTGGATTGAATTACAAGACGGTAAGGGGTAATTCATATAATCCTAATTAAATCAAATTAGGGTTCTTCCATTGCTAGTTTGTGGATTTGATTCTTGTTCGGCTAGAATCAAGTAAGGTACGCATACTCTTTTATGTTAATTAATTATTCGTTAATAAATCCTATACGCTTCCGCATGTATACTTTGATGTTTTGTGATTGTTTATTGATTGTCATGTTATATAAATCCAATAGTGGCATCACGAGTCATTGGTTTTTAATAAGTAATTAATTACATAAACGCGTAATAAAACAAATAATTGTATGTTGTTTGATATGGTTAATCTAGGGTTTTGTTTTTTTTGTGGGTCGATTTTTTTTAATCATATGGGGCGTACCCCAATTTTTTTATTATTGTCGACACATTAAAATTATTTAGGGTTTGAAAATTGTTTGCTAACCTTATCGAAACCTAAAATTAATATATATGTTACGTGATTAATTCATGAATAATATTTTATGTGACATGGAATTTTAATATGCGATCTTGTGACTATTTGTGTAATTGTTATGATATATCCATGGTGATACATGCATGTTTGTCATGGATAGTTGCTTGAATTTTGTTTAATTGTTAAGATATATTTATCACATGTTTATTTACGATAAATCTTGAATTGGGAAAGACTCAAATTATATACATTAATGAATCAATTATGTGCTAATTGGTATATTTTAATTATGAGTTTACGCAATCGATTTATCGATGTATGTGGCTCACTTTCTATCGCTGGAGCGAAAGCCCTAATTAATATATACATTAATTTAACCTAGACATTGATTATTAATAGGTTTTATCGAATAAGTTGCATCTGGCTACTTGTTTACACGTATTAATTTGTTAGTTATGTGCGCATTGTTTTTTAGTTGTTTATTTTTTATTTGTTTACTTGTTTGTTTATTATGTATGACAGTTTTAAGCAAAGGGTAATTTTGAATAGAAAAATAATACGGACTAAACAATGGCGAAATTTGATTTGTTTTTGAAGAGTTAAGTTTTCAATAGTTTAATTGATTGATGATTTTGGTACAAAAAGTGAAAACGGCTCACCCAATTTGACGGACTGTGTGGGAAGTATTAGGAGGGGAGCGCATTAAATTGTGACCCTAAAGAGGGAGGTTATTGCTTCAGCGCTGACCAAACTCTCCGCTTGCTTGCGAGTCAAATTGGAGTTACCAAGTAGGCTATGCGTACAAAATCATCTTAAGGGCGAATTAGTTTAATTCCATGCGCCACTTTGTAGTAATTACCCGAAACACTAAGTGTTTACACTTATGCAAAAGTACGGTATAATGGACGATAATTAACGCTAAATTCCTTGATTGGTGAACCCAATACCTCAATCAAAACTTTGATAATTTGATCTTTATGAATAGGTAATAAAAAGTTTTTTATTAAAATTATGCTACAAGATGAATGCATGACATCTTTGTACATATTTGATTTGACCACATAAAATCAAAACTAGTACCCTGATAAATTAAGTTATATGCCATCTAATTAAAGGGACACTTGAAGTTGCAATTTACGTCATGACAGTACTTGGTGAGATTGTGATGGAGAGGTAAATCTCTATGTAAAGTCAAACATTACATGGACATATTTGCAGTTCTTTAAGTTAGACACTTAAATTGAGTAGGAAGTGAGAACTGGACTCAAGGCATAAGATGGGATGAAACATGTTTATATTTGCAATAGCATTGGAAAATATAAATCCCATAATGATCTAGGAGTTGGAAATTGTTTGCCAATTATTGTTCGACAGATTACCTTATTATGTACTTTCGTTACTAGCAGATCAACTGATGTAATGAATCTATGATAATTTGGATCATAGTTTTCGAGAAAATTATATGGTTATATGTTTATATTACCTTGGGTATATTTTATTTTCTTGAAAGTGTATTATCGAAAATACTAATACTTGAACTTTTTTCTATAGAAATGGCTCAAAACAACGATAACACTAACACTGCACTAAGTTCTGCGTTCAAAAGCTTTTTTGATCGGGAAAAGTTGACTGACTCTAAGAATTTCAATGATTGGCTCCGCTATTTGAGAATTGTCTGTAGAGTTGCTGACCGGTTGAAATATTTGTATGAACCTTGTCCTGCTGAACCAATAGCACCTGAAGCTACTCAAGCTGAGATTGATGCTTGGAAAATTGAGTATAAGCGTCATAATGATGTGGCTTGTCTTATGTTGGGAACGATGGAATCTGCTCTTCAAAAGCAGTTTGAAAACTACTTCCCATATAACATGCTCAATGAACTTCGAACCATGTTCAAGAAACCAGCTGTTGTCGAGATTTATGACTTGACCGACGCATTACACAGTTGTAAGCAGGGATAGGGTAAACCCGTAAGTGCTCATGTACTAGAAATGAAAGGTTACATGGACCAATTAAGGGCACTTGGCAAAACTTATGACGATGACATGGCTGTGAATCTGATTAATAGATCCCTTAACAAGGATTTTAATGGTTTTGTCCGGAACTTCAATATGCACTGCTTGGGGAAGACAGTTACTGACCTGCACGCATTGCTGATTGATTATGAAAAAGGGTTACCTCAAAAGGTGACTACTCCCCAGGTACTGGCTATTCAGGGTAGTAGGATTAATAAGCCAAAACCACAGCGTGCGAACAACAAGAAGGGGAAGGGTAAGGGTAAGGGAAAGGTTGACAAAGGTAAACAGGTTATGGCCTATCAACCTGAACCCAAAAGGAACCCTACGCCTAGGAAGGAAAATCCTAAAAATGATCAAGCATGCCACCACTGCAAGGTCGTTGGGCATTGGAAGAGAAAATGTGCTCTCTATCTTGATGAATTGCGGGCAAATAAGATGAAGTACGAAGGGTCCTTGGGCGCCGGTTCTTCAGGTAATTTATTTGTCATTGAATTATTTACTCTAAATCATAAAAAATCCTGGGTATATGATACTAGATGTGGTATTCACATTTGTAATACACTGCAGGGGTTTAGAGTGGAAAGGAAGCTGGCCTATGGGGAACAATATCTGCACGTGGGAAATGGCGCACATGCAGCTGTTGAAGCCATAGGAACGTTTAGTTTAGTATTGCCTTTGGGCTTAGTACTGTTATTGAACAATTGTCATTGTGCACCTTCTATAATTAGAGGTGTTGTTTTCTTTTCAGTTTTGTTAGATGATGGTTTTACTCATACTATTTCACGTAATGAAATTTCTGTTTCTTTAAATGGTGTATTTTATTTTAATGCGATTACTATGAATGGTGTGTTTGAAATTGATGTGATTGGAAATGAATCTAACAAATATAATAATTCGATGTTTAGCATCAATAAGAAAATAAAGTTGGACTTGAATTCTTCTTATCTTTGGCATTATCGACTTGCTCATATAGGCAAGGCTCGCATGCAAAAGCTGCAACAAGAAGGGCTTTTGCAAAGTATCAATGATGAATCATTTGATAAATGTGAGTCATGCATGTCTGGGAAGATGACGAAGAAACTTTTTCATAGCAATATGGAGAGGGCTTCTGATCTACTTGGTCTTATTCATACTGATGTGTGCGGACCACTTAGACATGTGTCAAATAGAGGTGCTAGCTACTTCTTAACCTTTATTGATGATTTCAGCCGTTATGGTTATGTTTATTTACTTAAGCATAAACATGAGGTGTTTGAAACATTTAAGGTTTTAAAAGCGGAAGTAGAACTGCAATTGGGAAAGAAGATTAAAGCTCTTCGATCCGATAGAGGAGGTGAATATTTAAGCCAAGAGTTTAAAGATTACTTAGTTGAGAATGGAATTGTTCAGAATCTCACTTCTCCATATACTTCACAACAAAATGGTGTATCTGAGAGAAGAAATCATACATTGTTGAACATGATACGATCTATGTATAATCTTACTACTCTACCTTTATCCTTTTGGGATTATGCTTTAGAATCTGCTGTTCGCATTCTAAATATGGTTCCCACAAAGAAGGTTGATAAGACACCATATGAAATATGGCATGGTAAAGCTCCTAACCTGTCTTATTTAAAGGTCTGGGGTTGTGAGGCGTATATTAGACGTGACTCAGCAGATAAACTCCAACAAAGATCTGTAAAGTGTATCTTCGTAGGATACCCTAAGGAAAATATAGGTTACTACTTTTACTATCCAACTGAAAATAAAGTAATTATTGCTAGGTATGGAGTTTTTCTTGAAAGTGATCTCGTATCTCAAGAATTCAGTGGGAGAGTTTATGATCTGAAAGATGATCATGAAGATGCATTACCTTCTGAAAACACTAACGTACTTCCGGTAGAACCTGATAGTCTGGGTCCTCCACCAGAAGTTGAAGTGATTCCCGTTCGTAGATCCATAAGGACTACGCGTGCACCTGAACTTCTATGTCTTACCGTAGAGATTGAGGAAACTATGTTAGGAGATCTTGGAGAGCCTACTAGTTATAAAGCTGCCATGGCAAGTCCTGAAAAGAAAAAATGGCAGATTGCAATGAATGGGGAAATGCAATCCATGAGAGAAAATGAAGTCTGGGAAGAGGTCGATTTACCTCCAAACGCCAAGGTGGTTGGAAGTAAGTGGCTCTATAAAATTAAGACTGACATGGATGGCAATGTACACGTCTATAAAGCTCGTCTAGTTGCGCAAGGTTTTACTCAAACTTATGGCATAGATTACGAAGAGACCTTTTCTCCTCTAGCGGACATTAGAGCTATTAGAATTCTCATAGCTATAGCGGCATACTATGACTATGAGATATGGCAGATGGATGTCAAAACCGCCTTCTTAAATGGTCGCTTAGATGAAGATATCTATATAAAGCAACCTGAGGGGTTCGTGAATCCACAATTTCTAAACCGTGTATGCAAACTTCAAAGGTCCATTTATGGATTGAAGCAAGCATCAAGGCAATGGAATAAGAGATTTGATGAAGAAATCAAAAGGTATGGATTTATTCAAAATCTTGATGAGCCATGTGTATATCACAAAGTTAGTGGGAGTGATGTAATTTTCCTGATTCTTTATGTCGATGACATATTAATTATGGGAAAAGACATTCCAAGTTTGCAAAATGTTAAGGCATATCTTGGAAAGTGTTTTTCCATGAAGGATTTAGGAGAAGCTGCATACATTCTGGGAATCAAGATCTACCGAGATAGGTCAAAGCGGTTAATTGGTTTAAGTCAAAGTGCTTACATTGATAAAATATTGAAGAGATTCAATATGCAAAATTCCAAGAAAGGATATTTGCCGATGGAAGTAAAGCATGGCTTATGTAGCGAAATGTGTGCATCAACACCAGCTGAGGTGGCACGCATGCAGAAAGTTCCTTATGCTTTGGCCGTAGGATCTATTATGTATGTTGTAAGATGCACAAGGCCAGATGTAGCGTTCGCTCAAAACATGACCAGTCGATATCAACAGAATCCTGGTGAACTTCACTGGACTGCTGTTAAGCATATTCTAAAGTATCTTAGGAATACGAAAGATATGTTTTTAGTGTATGGTGGAAATCCAGACACAGAGCTTGGTGTTACAGGTTACTGTGATGCGTCCTGACAGTGTGATAAAGATGATACGAAGTCTCAGACGGGTTATGTCTTTGTCATCAATAGAGGAGCAGTTGACTGGAAGAGCAAGAAGCAGAGCATGATTGTGATGTCTGCGACAGAAGCCGAATACATAGCTGCTTCGGAAGCTGCAATGGTGGTTGTTTGGATTAGGAAATTCATTTCAGGGCTTGGTATTATGTCTTTAATTGAATCGCCTATTGATATGTATTGTGACAATTCTGCTGCAATCATATTTGCCCATGAACCTGGAGTCATGAAGGGCACCAGACATTTTCTACGGAAGTATCACTATGTTCGGGAACAAGTCCGTGAGGGTGAAATTAATCTATTGAAAGTTCACACAGACGAAAACTTAGCTGATCCTTTCACTAAGGCTTTGGCTATAGACAAGATTTTTGGACTTGCCAATGGAATTGGACTTCGTTTAGCTAATAGTTTCGTGCATAACTGTGATTAGTATTTGGATAAAGGATATTGTAAAACATTTATTATTTTGATGAAATAAAATTTTGATTATGTTTATTTTCATTTATAATATTGTTGTCCTATATTTGCATGTTTAATCCATGAGTAACTCAATTATTCTAAATTGTCCGTTGTCGATTAATGATATGGGAGTATCATTAAATTAAGACAAATCTGAGAGATGTGGTAGAATATACTTGAAAGTATATTGATGAGAATGCATACCAATTTCAGATGATATTCAATGAATTGGATATAGGACTTATCCCAACTACATAATTTACTTGAGATACCAGATAAGTGTCACAAATGTAGTGCATTTATGTGGAACAACTTAACGCTATACGTAACTGGTAGTCATAAGGGTTGTTTTCAGAAATGTTGCGAAGTTTGTGGGTTATTCTTGTAGTCAAAATAGAATTTGTTCCTTCAAATTTATTTGGAGTTTAATACTGCTGGGCCCCTCGTAGGGTTGACAAGAAATTTGTGCGGCCGCACCCAAAATCTCCCCTAAATATGTTTAGAAGATTTGGTAATCTTGGTCAATCACTTACAACGAGAAACAAATTAGTATTATAAAGAATGACTTAATTCCATATCTTTATTTAACATGGTATTAGAAACAAAAGGATAATAATAATGAGAAATCATTAAAAGGTTTTCCAGGAGCCTTACTCGAGTCGTACTAGAAGCATCGAAGTGTTGCTAGACGCTAACCGATGTGATCACTCTATTAAGATATATCCAAGTGGGAGTTGTTGATTTTATGGATATAAATTAGTAGACGTGAGTTAGGATCGAACTCGAGACCACGGGATTGCACACTTTACGTATGAGAATTAAAGTTAATAAATTAAATATAAACGTTATATTTATTTATTTATTAAACGATATAACTAACGAACGTTAAGTAATTAGTGTAATGGACTAACGGGCGTTAAATGTATTTGGAAAAGGACTAGAATGTAAAAGTTGGGAAGGTTCCGGAATCCCCTTGGGGATGTATGAACCGATCGGCCAAGGAGGACCCAAACCCAACCCATATCAAACTCTAACTTGTCCACCAAGTTTAGTTTAGTATATATACAAGGCTAGGGGTCTTGTGTTTTGCATCTATTGTATTCATTAAGCTAAACCAAAATTGTTTGTGTGTGTTTGCTCTCAAAACCGGCCGACACCCATTCTAGGGGATCGATCCTCAACCTTTTCAAACCAAGTTATTCGTTTACTAAAAACTAGCATTACTTTAATTCGGTTTAGTACGTGTGTAGGAGAAAGTGGTACTAACACAATATTGTTAGTATTCTTGGATTGAATTACAAAACGGTAAGGGGTAATTCATATAATCCTAATTAAATCAAATTAGGGTTCTTCCATTGCTAGTTTGTAGATTTAATTCTTGTTCGGCTAGAATCAAGTAAGGTACGCATATTATTTTATGTTAATTAATTATTCGTTAATAAATCCTATACGTTTCCGCATGTATACTTTGATGTTTTGTGATTATTTATTGATTGTCATGTTATATAATTCCAACACTGTGAACATATGATTATACGCGTGATTTAAAGTAGTGAAGATTGTTGTATGAATCATGCTCTTGTGCTACCATTCTTGGGTGTAAATGCGTAGTTGACCTCATTAAAGTGAGTCTATTTGAGAAAACGGGCAATCCCAACTGCGCCAACCGAACATTTCTTCAAGCTGGTCGTTGGGGGAGGGTCAGGCTTAATTCGTCTATTTGAAAAAATTGCATGTAAATATGTAACTTTTAGATCAATAAATAGCTTTTCATTTTTACAGAATACTTATGATATTCATATTCTCCTCTTTTTAATGATTGATATCGATGGGTTGATATAGGTGCATTTCTAATACTAGACGAGTACCCGCGCCTAGCGGCAGCGACGTCTAGTTTTCTTCAAAATTCCGACGACCCATAAGTTTCTTTCAACAAACTGTATTTGTAGCATTAGAGAATCATTTTCGAATAACTACAATTCTGATGCGCGGTTGCATAGCAGCATAAATATATAGTTTTTAAAAAAAATATGTGGAGTCGATCAAAGTGTGGGAGTATATTTTCAAATAAGATTGTTTTAAGTTATTAAGATTTTTAGTAATAATAGATTCAAGCATTACAAAAAGCAACGGTATTATGTAGTTGACAATATTATTGTAGCTTAAAGACATAGCCAACACGTGTGACCATTTTTTCTTGTTTTGTCGCTAATTTAAGCAGTGATCACTGTTTTTTTTACATGTGTAGCGTTTATCATTTGGTGTGTGGCTTTTAAAATTGTAACTTTGCAAATTTGATATCACCATAATAAGGTTATTTTGTACTATCAATTTGCATAGATATTTATGCATTGTTCGAAACTATTTGTTTGATGTACAAATAATTATCGCTAAAGATAACAATAATATTTAATTTTTGTGATTTTAATAAACTTACATAACATTATTGATATACTGGACAAAGGGCTATACAATATATATTAACTTTTAAAAGACGATTCATATATGCTAGTCCCTTAAGTGGTGCAAGAGCAACATTTTTCAAAATAACATTATACAAATGACAAATTACATGTGTCAAAGCAAAATAAACAAAAAACTACAATTACTTGGTCTCTCCTTTAAAAAAATTGTCACGTGTTCCATAACTACTTTTCATTTCTCATATAATTTTGTCAAATTTGAAACCCGATTTGACCCGGGTGGTTCAACCGGTTGAACCGTTCTGATCGAAAAACATGTCGATTTAAACCGAGTCAAACCGATAGGTTGGGTCGAAAACATGTCAAATTAAGCCGGGTCAGCCCGCCGGGTTTGAAGCGTCCCGGGTCAACCCTGTATCTGTCTCAACGGGTCCTCTCTGGTTCGTTTTCGGATGGCTTTAATTGGTTAGCCGAACCAGTGGTGACACCGGTTCCCAGTTGAACACGTTGGTCTGGTCTGGTCCAATTTTTAAAACTATATGTACCATCAACTTTTTACCTTGTATGAAGCTTTGCGTGTTTTATTAATATGTACAATGTGTATAATAACATTTACTTTTAATTTTAGGGTGTTTAAAAAATAATATTAATTAGTGTGTTTAATTATTTTATATTTTGTATTATGTTGTAGCTTCTTTAAATTGTACGTTATATTACAATGTGAATAAATTATTGTACTTTTAAATAATGAGGTGTTTTAATAAAAGTATTAATTATATTATGTATTTCTCTCTCCATTAACCATGTTTTCAACATTCAACTTTCAACATTTTCCACTTTGACATTTTTTCCATTTTATATAGTATAGATAAAAATTAGACTAGTCCAAGATATATACGTGGACTTAAACCTAAGTTTTGTTTCTTTACATTAATTTTTTCTTTACTAATGAATACTGCATTTTGCATTGTCACTTCTTTGACGATTGATCAAACCCGTTACCATCGTGTTACCATCAATACCATATACCGCCAAATAAAGACCTCGCAAAAACCTGACACCACTTGCAATAATTGGTCTTTAACACGGCTTCCTTACAATAACCTGATGTTCGAAATGTGTTTCATCGATGACTTGACAAATGATTGAAAATAAACGTTCGAGAACCGGACGAAAAGACACGGCCTTTCTGGTCGATAGTCTTGTCTAGTTTGTGAAACTCCGATGCATTAGATCTCATTATGTTCAAAATATACATACGCAAGCTGGATAAATAAATCCAACAATAAAAAGCTTTTTAACCATGAAATGATCTAACATTTAAAATAACTATAAATACTTTGAAAAATCATGAACAAAACGGTTTCTTAGATACACAAAAAGTTTATAAATCACACAAATTATTGATGCAACGGTGACTGAAAAGAATTTTTTTCTAACAAATTGTCGTTATACCAATAACATAATATTAATAATCAACTTATTCAGCCAACATGACTTTAGTATTTATGCTATCAAGTTTTTCTTCCTACTACTAATGTGGGATTAAAAATAACTTTCTACCAAGAAAATGCATCAACACATGTAGACTATTCATTTACTTTTTTTTTAAAGAATGCTTTTTTTATTCATCTCTATTCACACTCAACTTTAACTACCTTTTTGTCATGAAACTATACCATTATTATTCCAGGTATTAGTATTAAACTAAAACACGCCTTTATGCCAAACCAAACCTCTTCAAATTAAATGTAGGTTCTATTATTACTTTTTTTTTCAATTTTAATTTGGCACAAACCCACAACTTTCATATGAAGTACTTGTTACTTGTTAGCATTTAAAAAAAATAGCATTCTCTAAAATGACATTGTGAGGCGCATTGGTTTGTTATGCACATAGACTCGAACATTTTTTATATCTAAAAGACTTTGAACCATGGTCATGGAACATTCTATCTGCCAATATGCCAAGTGAGAAGCATGGAATTGAGTTAGGCTACAAATTATGTGATTTGTCGATACCAACTTCTAAGATATTGTCTTTACTAACTAACGCGCGTCACTCATAATTTGTACTATTTATAACATGTTCTAGAAGAAAATAAGAGGTACACGTTGATTTTGATCAAGGAGTACGTTTGCTTATTTGTTCAATGTTGTGAGAGTTTAAGGGTTTTGGCCCAAAATTTTGTAGTTATAATTACTTTTAAATACTTATCATATTTGATACTCTCTCCGTCTCTTAATAAGTGTTCATTGTTGACTTTTAAAGTCTTCTTCTTTCAACTTTGACTTTAAATTATTTTATTTGTGTTATGTAATACTTGGTGTAAAATATATGAATGTATTGAGTTTAATATGTATTTTGATTGGTATAATTTTCATCAAGTATTACATAACACAAATTAAATAATTTAAGATAATAGTTGAAAGAAGAAGACTTTAAAAGTCAACAGTAAATATTTATTTAAAGACGAAAGTAGTACATTTTATGAAGAAAATACAAGTGTGGCCCTTAAAATTCAATGATATAAATCAACACTTCTCTAAAAGGTATTTAAGATCTGTAAGATATATTGTCTTTACTAACTAACGTGTGTCACTTATAATTTCTACTATTTATAACATGTTCCAGAAGAAAATAAGAAATACACGTTGATTTTGATCAAGGAGTACGTTAGCTTATTTGTTCAATGTTGTGAGAGTTTAAAGGTCTACTGTTGACTTTTAAAGTCTTCTTATCAACTTTAATTTTAAATTATTTTATTTGTTTTATGTAATAGTTGATGTAAAATACAAATGAAATCATCACAGCTTATCTAAACTACTTATAAAGCATTTAGCACTTTTTCTTTTATTAATTTTTAATATTTTTAAGCAAATACAAGTAAAAAAGCATAATTTACAAGTAGTTAAAGTACAAATAAAACTAAAAAAACACTACTCAACACATATAATTAATGCGCAATTTAATTCACTCATTCACCAAAATATACAAATATTTAACCACAATGTATAATCTGAAATCAAGCGGCCCAAAACAAAATAATAGTTGTTTGCTGCAATAGCTTTATCTTTTTTCGCGAAATGCTCATTTTTCAACGCTCTATGGTGGGTTTGGTAAAAGTAACTGTGAGCAGTAGCCACAACTCACCGCTCACCGCTCACTGCTTCTTAAAGAAGCATTGAAAAAATGAGATTTCCTAAAAAATAGCAAAGCTCACCGCTCTTTTGTCAAACGAACACTAAAGATCAAAAAGCTCATTGCTCACCGCTCATCTCCCCAATAAGCTCCAAAAAGCTCAGCGCCAAACATAGCTTATGAAGTAGCATTTAGGAGCTGTTCTACACATTATCATAACACTTACAACTATGCTACCGCAAACAACTATTGCTCATAGCTATTTGTCACGGACTTGTCTCTACAAGGTCTTCCGTGCGGCACTTAGTCTCAACTAAGCTCAGTCTTGCTCGAACATTCAACGATGTATGCAACGAAAGTAAACTTCAAAGAAAGGAACAAGTGGAATATAAAGAACACTTTGTATTACTAGAGAGCTTTACAAGTTTTCTTACAAGAGAACTTCTTGGATGCCATTTACAAATGAGGCTACACCTATTTATACTACTCTATACAAGCTTCTACAAGGTTCTTTGGAAGCTTCTAGCTTCTAGGATTTCCATAAGCTTCTAGTAAGTTTCTAGAGCTTCCAACTTATTCTAACATATTCCAAAAGCTTACAAGATTATCCATATTCTTCCATGGCTTCTAAAATGTTCCAAACTTATCCAAGACCTCCCAAGAGAAGTGTAGAATAATCCAGAATCCCGATCATACTTGAAAATGATCTAGTCGAGTAGGAGGGTCGTGACATCCTCCCCCACCTAAACTCGCAACGTCCTCGTCATGCCATCCTCGTGATACTTCTTGATCTTGTCCGCAAATTGCCACAACAAGTCTTCGGCTTCCCAACTTGCTTCACTATCAAGAAAATTACGCCACTTGATCAAGTACTCCTTATAGCTTGCCACCTCTCGTCTTCGTATCGTACGATCTGACAAGATCTCCTCAACCTCTCGATCGTACGAAGTAACAACCGCTATCGGTGCCCGTTTGGACACCCCTCATTCAGAGTCTTCCTCGTCCTCATGGTAAGGCTTGAGAAGGCTAACGTGGAACACCGGATGAATCTTCAACTTGGGCGGCAATTGAAGTCAATACGATACCTTCCCAACACGTCCAATCACCGGGAAAGGGCCTTCATACCTCTGTATCATACTTTTGTGCACCTTCCTTAGTGATTTGAATTGTTGAGGCAAGAGCTTCACCATTACTTGATCTCCGACCTCGAACTCGACGTGTCTCCTTTTCTCATCCGCCCACTTCTTCATATTCTTAGCCGCTTTATCCAGCTAAGCTCGGGCCAAGTATGTTTGTTCATGCCATTCCTTCATTGTTTTGTAAGCGGTCGGGCTACTCCCCTCGTATGATGCGGCTAAGGCATTCGGAGTCAATGGTTGGCGCCCCGTGACCAACTCAAAAGGACTCTTCCCCGTGGCTTCACTCCGTTGCATGTTGTATGAGAATTGAGCAACATCAAGGAGTTTAGCCCAATCATGTTGGTTGGCACTTACGTAGTGTCGAAGATAGAGCTCTAATAATGCGTTTACCCTCTCCGTTTGCCCGTCCGTTTGGGGATGGAAACTCGTAGAGAAATTCAACTTCGTCCCCATGATCTTGAACAACTCCGTCCAAAAGCGCCCCGTGAATCTAGGATCTCTATCGCTAACGATCACATGTTGCACTCCCCAATACTTCACCACATTCTTAAAGAAAAGCTTAGCCGAATCGTCCGCTGTGACATCGGGTGGTGCGGCAATGAAAGTTCCATACTTCGAGAATCGATCGACCACCACTATAATACTCCCACATCCTTCCGACTTCGACAAGCATGTGATAAAGTCCATGGAAATGCTTTCCCATGGTCCTTTGGGCGTAGGTAGAGGCTCCAACAATCCTCCGGACTTCTTTTGCTCTATTTTGTCTTGTTGGCAAACAAGGCACATCCGTACGAATGTCTCTACGTCATCCTCCATCCTTGGCCAATAATAAGTGCCCTCGATCAATGCCAACGTCCTCTTAATCCCCGGATGACCGGCCCACTTCGAATCATGACACTCTTTCAATACTGCCCGTCTAAGATCACCCCACTTAGGCACGTAAAGCCGATCTCCTTTTGTGAACAACATGTCTCCCTTAAGCCAAAATCTCCGAGTTTTTCCTTCTCTTGCTAGGGCCATGAGCTTCTTGGCAAAAGGGTCATGTTCCAATCCTTCCTTGATTCGATCTTGGAGGAAGAATTGCGCTTGGGTGATTGCCGCAAACTCCGCCTTGCGACTCAATGCATCGGCTACCACATTAGCCTTCCCCGGCTTATACTCCATGTGATAGTCGAACTCGGCTAGGAAGTCTTGCCACCGAGCTTGCTTAGGACTTAACTTCTTTTGGGTTTGAAAGTAACTCATAGCAACATTGTCCGTCTTGATCACGAATCTCGAACCCAACAAATAATGCCTCCAAGTCTGTAAGCAATGGATGATCGCCGTCATTTCTTTCTCTTGCACGGTGTACTTCCTTTCCGTCTCGTTTAGCTTCCGACTCTCGAATGCGATCGGATGTCCTTCTTGCATTAGAACTCCTCCAATAGCAAAGTCTGATGCATCCGTATGTAACTCTAAAGGCATAGTTATATCCGGTAGTCTCAACACCGGTTCTTCCATAACCGCCTTCTTCAAACTCTCGAACGCCGCTTGGCACTTTTCGTCCCATGTCCAAGCTTTGTTCTTCTTTAATAGGTCAGTCAAGGGAGATGCTATTTCCGAATATCCCATGATGAACCTTCGATAATAGTTCACCAAGTCAAGAAAAGATCTCAACTCCGTCACCTTGCTTGGTGGTTCCCACTCTTGGATAGCTTTTACTTTTGCCCCATCCATCATCAATCCTCCGTCTTTGATCTTGTGTCCCAAGAACTCGACTTCGTCTTGGGCGAAAGAGCACTTCTCCAACTTCACATAAAGTTCGTTGTCTCGCAACACTTGGAACACCTGTTTCAAATGTAAGACATGCTCCTCCAAGGTATGATTATAAACAACGATATCGTCCAAGTAAACCACCACAAACTTATCAAGAAATGGGTGAAATAGCTTATTCATGAGGGTGCAAAATGTAGCGGGAGCATTTGTTAAGCCAAAAGGCATGACTAAGAATTTGTAAGAACCATACCTCGTAACACACGTCGTCTTGGCTTCGTCTCCCTCCGCTATCCGCACTTGGTAGTACCCCGATCTCAAGTCTAACTTGGAGAAGTATCTCGCCTTTCCAAGTTGATCGAACAACTCCGCAATGAGAGGAATCGGGTACTTGTTCTTGATCGTTGCCTTATTAAGTGCTCGGTAGTCAATGCACATCCGTAAGGATCCGTACTTATTCCTTTGAAATAACACCGGTGCACCATACGGGGCTTTCGAGGGTCGAATATAGCCCGCATCCAAAAGATCCTTGAGTGGTTTACAGAACTCCTCCAACTCGGGCGGTGGCATTCGGTAAGGGGCTTTGGCGGGAGGTTTGGAACCCAGTTCCAACTCGATGGTATGATCCACCTCTCTCCTAGGTGGTAGCTTCTTGGGCAACTCCTTTGGCATCACGTCCTTGAACTCATCAAGTACTCGCTCAATCTCCTTCGGTACCTCCGTTTTTCCCGACTCGCCATCCATCTCTAGCCTTGTTACCGCCAAATAGCAAGGCTCGCTCTTGTTGTACCTTTTTTTGAATTGCATAGCCGAAAGGGTCTTCACTCCACACTTAGAATCCCGCTCCGTGCTAACCATGCAAGTCTTTCCACCATCTAGGATACATAAAGAATTATAAAATGGCATAGGGAAAGCTCGTACCTTATCGAGGAACTCCAACCCAAGAACTACATCGAAATCATCCATCGGGACCACCGACAAGTCAATTTTCCCTTCCCATTCTCCAATCTTTGCCTAAACGTCCTTGGCCACTCCTTCCATCGGCTTGGCCTTCGAGTTTACCGGCTTGAACATTTCACTCCCTTTCGTAGCGCTAATCCTTAGCGGTTTGGCTTCATCAACTGACACGAAATTATGAGTGGCACCGGAATCTACTAGAGCACGTACCTTGATCCCATTGATGGTTGCTTCCAAAAATTGCAATCCTTTACCAACAAATTTTGGCACCTCCGTCTTGGCCTTGATTGCATTCAAAATCCTCATCGAGCTCATGCATCCACCATCACTTGGGCCTTCATCTTCATGAGCCATCATTCCATTAAGGCTTGCTTTCTTGGGGCAATCTCGAGCTCTATGAGGTCCGTCACATATGAAGCATCCACCACTCTTGAAGGCCGTCTTCACTTCTTTGTTCTTCCCGGTGGGTGGTTTATGTGTATTATCAGGCTTTGCTTGAGCGACTTTCTCATGGCTCACCTTTCTCATGGCTCACCTTTTGATCCTTCGGATTACACGTTTCCCTTCTCGTACTAAAGTCAATCAAGCCTTCGGCATGGGCGATAGCCGTAGCAAGGTCTTGAACTCCACGTCTTTCTAACTCCGTCTTAGCCCATCCTTGCAAACCATCAAGGAAATAAAAGAGAGAGTCTTGTTCGGAAAGATCCGGAATCTCCAAGGTTAGTGTAGTAAATTCCTTAACATAATCCCGGATCGTTCCGGAATGCTTAAGTTTACGAAGCCGAGTCTTTGCTTCGTTCTTAGCATTATCGGGATACAATTGCTTCTTAAGTTCCGCAATAAAATCAGCCCAAGTATTGATATTACACGTACCTCGTTCGATATCTCCATATCGACGTCTCCACCATAACGCCGCGGTATCCTTCAAGTATCGGGTCGCCATCTTTATCTTTGATTCATCATCCGTAATGTTGACGCCCTCCAAGTATTGCTCCATCTCCCACAAGTAATCATCAACCGCCCTAGCTTCTCGCTTTCCCACGAACGGTGATGGTTTTGGAACATCGATCTTCGGAGCATTATTACCAACGTTGCCACCTCCATTCGCCATGGATCGCTTGCATAACACTACATCGGCTTGAAAGTCTTCGATTATCTTTTCAATGTTGGAGATTTTTCCTACGAACAACTCTTTTAGGCTATTGATTTCACACTTAAATTCACCACTAAGCGTATTGACGACCTCCCAAAAGTCATCCTTCATGGTTATGAACTCGGTTTCTAGACCATCCAAGCCCTCAACTTGGGTCTTCAACTCCGACACGGATGTCTCAACACCCGTCAATCTCTTATCAAAGCTCAACATAATGTCCTTAGACGCACCTCTCTTCTTCGGGTCTTGACGCTTATCATCGCGACCTTGCCTCTCGTCAATGACCGCACTTCCACTAGCACCAATCTTTTCTGTCTCGCTTGCCATCGCCTTGAATCAACCTGGCTCTGATACCACTTGTCACGGACTTGTCTCTACAAGGTCTTCCGTGCGGCACTTAGTCTCGACTAAGTTCAGCCTTGCTCGAACACTCAACGATGTATGCAACGAAAGTAAACTTCAAAGAAAGGAACAAGTGGAATATAAAGAACACTTTATATTACTAGAGTGCTTTACAAGTTTTCTTACAAGAGAACTTCTTGGATGCCATTTACAAATGAGGCTACACCTATTTATACTACTCTATACAAGCTTCTACAAGGTTCTTTGGAAGCTTCTAGCTTCTAGGATTTTCATAAGCTTCTAGTAAGTTTCTAGAGCTTCCAACTTATTCTAACATATTCCAAAAGCTTCCAAGATTATCCATAATCTTCCATGGGCTTTTAAACTGTTCCAAGCTTATCCAAGACCTCCCAAGAGAAGTGTAGAATAATCCGGAATCCCGATCATACTTGAAAATGATCTAGTCGAGTAGGAGGGTCGTGACATATTGCTCACATCTATTGCTAACAGTTACCGCGCACAGCCACTGCTAACATCTACCGCTCATTTTACAACGCTCCATGAGTGGTGCGGAGCTTTTTGGGGCGACTAGCAGTGAACAATTAGCATTTTAAATTTTAGTGGTCGTTTAGTAAAATTGCGGTGAGCTTTACTAATTTTTAGAAAAGCTAATTTTTCAATGCTTTTTAAGAAGTGGTGAGTTGTGGCTACTGTTCACAGCTACTGCTCACTGCTACTTTTGACAAACACACCCAGGGTGTGTTTGGTAAAAGTAATTGTGAGCAGTAGGAGTGAGCTGTGAGCAGTAGCTGTGAGTAGCTCTATTGTAAAAATCGGCCCAGGCGACCGATTAATCCTCGCATAATTGTTGATCGCTCGCTAAGCGTCTCGATTTATCATAATCGGCCTATTTAATCGGTTTGGTCAAACATCGATTAAAAATCGGTCAACAAACCGATTAATCAGACAAAATCGAACAAAATCGGTCTAATCGGATTAACCAAACAAAATCGCTTAAAAATCGATCAACAAAATCGCTTAAAAATCGGACAAAATCACTTAAAAATCAGTCAACAAACTGATTAATCGGTCAAATATCGCTTAAAAATGGTCAACAAACCGAGTAATATATATGTTTGACTTTGAACTTTGAAGAATTATGTATTATGTTTATATTTAGACACTTGAAATATTTGAACTTTGATGCACTATGCTTATCTCATAAATATAATATAATATAATGTCTAAAATTACAATTTTGTGCATGAAAATTACAATCCGATTAATCCCAGATTAATCTCCGCCTAACCGATTAATCGCTAGGCCCTACCCGACCGCCTCACTATTAGTATTATTGTAGTATGCGTAATATGAACAATGACTCTCAATATTATTTTGACTCTCAATAACTATTATCGTAGTATGCGTATTATGTTGCTGGTTTTTAATTATTATATTTTATCTCGACTGCTGTTTAAATTGGATACCAACTATATTTCATTGTAGCTGTGACATGGAAGAAAAGAAGGATGAAGAAGAAAGAACTTTAAATGAAGGTGAAGCTGAGTTGCTATAGCCCATGCCAAAAGACTCATTCAAAGTGGAGTGCTTCTGATATTGGAATCATTAACATTTATGTTTATTGGCTCTTTTGCGTTTTTATGTCCCTACCTCACCGCTCACTGCTCACTGCTCACTGCTTCTTAAAAAAACATTAGAAAAATGAGATTTCCTAAAAAAATAGCAAAGCTCACCGTTTTTTTATCAAATGAACACTAAAGATCAAAAAGCTCATTGCTCACTGCTTATCGCCCCAAAAAGCTTTGCGCCAAACATAGCCTATGAAGTAGCCTTTAGGAGCTATTCTACACATTATCATAACACTTACAACTATGCTACCGCTCACAGCTATTGCTAACAGTTACCGCGCACAGCTACCGCTCATTTTCCAACGCTCCATGAGTGGTGCGGAGCTTTTTGGGGCGGCGAGCAGTGAGCAATGAGCATTTTGAATTTTAGTGGTCGTTTAGTAAAATTGCGATGAGCTTTGCTAATTTTTAGAAAAGCTAATATTCCAATGCTTCTTTAAGAAGCGGTGAACTATGGCTACTCCTCACCGCTACTGCTCACTGCTACTTTTGACAAACACACCCCTAATACTTACTATTACTATTACTATTACTGCTCATTGCTATGCTACTTTTATCAAGCATACACATAATCTCCGATCATAGTCATAGTATAATCAATTGTTTAGAAATCAAATACAGATGAAATCATCACATCCTTAGCTATAATTTGTTGTATACGTTTTATCTTTGAACGATATATTTGCTTTACAACAAATTATTATTTTTTTAAATTTGTTTACGTTTTGTAACTTTTATGTATATATATGTAGATGAAGAATAGAGGTTTCAAACCATTGATGCAAGTGATCTAATGCTCAAAAAATTCATTTAAAATCGGGATGCTTCAAACCTCATTGCATTCAAAATAAACATATAAACGTGTGATGCTTTAAATCCAACAAATAAAAAGTTTTTGATCATGAAACGATTTAACAATAAAATAGCATGTAAATGTAAAATATCTTAAATAAAATCACAAAAAGTTAATGAATAATACGAGTTATCCTTCGTGATAGCAAACAAGCCAATTTACTTACTGGCATAATTTCTACGCGAAGAATAACATAATATTAATCTCTAAGACACCCAACAAACATAACTTTAGTATATAAGCTACCAAAGTTTTCTTTTAATTACCTACGTGAAATAATCAAACACACCTTTATATATATAAAAAAAAATGTATCAACACATATAAGCTATCTGTCTTGTTTACCTCCACTCAACTCTAGCTTAACTACCTTTCGTATTGAAACTGACAACTTTCATAATGTTTGACCAAAAAGCTCTTTAAGCTTATGATTTGATTTAAAGTTGTTATTAAATATCATCATCTAAAGGCTATTTTCTGATTGTGCATATTTGCTAAAACAACACTTTTGCCTTTTGTCACATTTGCGTGGGTTTTATTTATTTTTATTTTTATTTTTTTAATTATTTAGTATTGCATTTTGCATTGTCACTTCTTTTTTATCAAACCGGTTACCTTCAGGTTACCATCTATGTTCTAAAAGAATATAGAACCATCGTTATGCTAGTGAATCAATACTTTATCCCACCAAATAAAGACCTCGCAAAAACCTGACTCACCACTTGAAAAAATTGGTCTTTAACACGACTTCTTCACAATAACCTGATGTTCGATTGATATGACTTGACCAATGGTAAAAAAAATAAATGTTCGAGAACAAGATGAAAAGATACGACCTTTTTGATCGATAGTCTTGTCTAGTTTGTGAAATTTCGATGCTTTAAATCTCATTATGTTCAAAATATACATATGCAAGCTAGATGTTAAAATCTAACAATAAGAAGCTTTTTAACCATGAAATGATCTAACATTTAAGATAACTATAAATACTTTGAATAACATGAACAAAAAGCTTTTCTTAAGTGTCCACAATAGAATCTTGGGATGTCCCAAATTAAGTGTCCATAATGTATTCCAATCAATGACATGAGACTTTAGTGGGTAAAAATGATATTTGATTGGTGGAGAGTGTAGTTAATGGAATTTCTTAAAAGTTTGTGCACTTAGAAAGTGGACACTTAATGTGAAACGGAAGGAGTACTAAATAACATGTTATGCTCCTAATGAAGAGTGCTTAGAATTTTATCCTAGGTACTAGCCAGGCGTATAAAATAACATTGAATTTATTAACTAATCCATCCAATATGACTTTAGTATTTAAGCTATCAAGTTTTTCTTTCTACTACTAATGTGGGATCAAAATCAACTTTCTACTAAGAAAATATATCAAGACGTGTAGGCTCTTCATTTTTTTTTACAAAGGTTTTTTATTTATCTCTACCCAAACTCAACTCTAACTATTTTTTTTTATCATGAAACTATACAATTATCTTTCCGGATAATAATTTTTAACTAGAAAATGCCTTTATGGCAAACCAGCCTTGAACCTCCTCAAATTAAATGTATTGTTACTATTTTTTCAATTTTGATTTGTCACAAACATGATGAGTAACCCAAATGGAGAAGACATGGCTTTCCAATATTTGTTGGTATTTAAAAACCAAAGAAGGATTCTTAAATGACACTGAGAGGTGGGAGGTGGATCAGTTTGATTAGCACATAGATTCAAACATTATTAATATCTAGGAGATTTTCAACTATAATGGAACATTCTATGTAACAATATGTATGTCAAGTAAGAAGCATAAGATTGAGTTGGGATACTAATTCAATAATTTTATCAATACCAACTTCTAAGAGATTGTATTTACTGCTCAATCCGTTACTCTACTTTTGCTAAACACACCCATAATCTCCAAATTTGATCATAGCCATAGTATAATCAGATGTATAAGAAATCAAATACATATGAAATCATCACATCCTTAGCTGTAGTTACTTGCATACAGTGACAGAACAAGGGTGGCACCTCGGACAGTCTTGAATTTTTGTGGCGTAACATTATGTTTGCTATAAAAAAAAACTTCAATTTTTTTTTTAAATGCACCCGGTTTCTTACATGCACCTTGTCACTTTGTGTCGTGGTTCGGTCCCTGGTCCCTGTTTTATCTTTGTACGATATATTTGCTCTAGAACCAATTATTATTCTTTTGAAATTTCTGAATGTTTGTAACTTCTATGAAACTATACATATAGATGAAGAACAGAAATTTCAAACAACTGCTGCAAAGACCTAATACAATCTTAAAATAAAATAAAAAATAGCCATGAAATGATCTAACTCTCAAAATATTCATCTAAAATCGGATGCTTTAAATCTCACTACATTCAAAATAAACATATAAAAGTTTGATGCTTAAAATCCAACAAATAAAAAGTTTTTTAATTATGAAGCTATCTTAGGTTAAAATAGCATGCAAAAGTAAGTGCTTTAAATATCATAAATAAAACCACAAAACGTTTATGAATAATACTAGTAATCCTTGTGAAAGAGAACAAGCCAATTTACTTATTGGCCGTTGCTTTCATAAGAATAACATAATATTAATCTCAACGCACTCAGCCAACATAACCTTAGTATATAAGCTACCAAAGTTTTCTTTCTATTACCTATGTGGGATAATGAAGTCTTTATCTAACTCTTCTCTTTTACTATGAAATAATTTCTAGTGAATAGTTAGTATATTTGTACTATTAGGAGGGTTTGTTTGGGCTTATATAGTTGGCTTGTGGCTTATTTGGTTTTGGGCGTATGTTTCATAAGCACAATTTTTATGGCTTATTTTGAAACTTATTTGCTTATATAAGTGTATCATGTCATAAAACCTCCTGAAAAGGGAGAGCTTTTCCTGGTTTGAGTCTGTATGGCGGTGAGTTCAAACCCCATGGATTCGGCCAAAATGTCGGAAACCATGAAACATAAGCCCAAAAGCAAAAAGCCATAAGCTGGCTATATAAGCCGAAACAAACACCCCCTTAGTGATCACTGCTTATTTCGAGCTAATTTATAATACTGCAATGGTTAGTATATTTGTAGTTTCGTGCTATCTTATTATTTTCAGCTTTGGAATTTGAATTTTTGAGTTTTAAAACTATGATGAGACTTCTTTAGTACCAGGTAAAATGGAAATGTCGGTGTTTGAATAAATTTCAGTTTTGGTTGTTTAGTAACTTACTAAATTAGAACTTAACTGAACTGCTATCATGGCAGCTTGGTGGCTTTAGCAATAGTTTTCAGTGGACATCAATGTTGACCATGCGCGCTACCTCCTAGGAAGATGATACAAGATGGAACTATCTAACCGATAATCAGAAGCAAGGAATCTATAGACCAAAGCTTCCTGAGCCTACCTCCATACAAAAGTCATACATAACCAAATTAGACTTATGCATGAACAATAAAAACCAGTAGCCACCATTTGCTATCGAAAAACATCTTCTGTTGTTAAAATACAAATACACCAGTCAAGAGGCTAACCTTTTTTTTTTGACAGTACCATTAACTGAAAACTGGATGCTCATTGTCCAAAGTCCAAAAGAAAACCTTTTATAACTTGCAGATTTTAAATCGGATCCGAGCACCAATCTACCCATGATGAAATTGCTCCTCTTGCTCTTTCAGATATAAAAAATATGTAAGAACTTATGGATCATCACAAATTGTAGTAAGATTCAAAACTTTATTTTCAAACACCCTCTTGTTTCGTGAGCACCACACAAGATATTGCATCAACCAATGCACCGCTTGCCAAATAGATTTTTGTTTCACGTTAAGACTATTATTATCGTTGTGACAAATTATATCTTGGATAAACCCAATACTAAAACTTCCCAATTTTCAGCAGTTCAAAGCTTTATTCCGAATATTAAAATGGACAATCTTATGAGGATGTGTAAGCGCCCTTCTTTAAAATTCTTGAAGGACTTGATCATGTTGCTAATTTGTTCAAGCAAGAATTACTTTGCTCTTTGGTAGTAGTCTAAGAAATAGTCTTATGCTAATACTTTAGGCGAATACAAAGAACTAGCTCATTCATAGGACAGGCATTAGATCTTATGCATTAGTATTGTATATCGCCATATGTTAACATATTTTGGTTTACACTAAAAACAACCACATCAAAAATAACAGTGGGATTATTATTAAAAAAAATTGAAGAATAAGAAAAACGAGCATGTTATGATTGCATCAATGTCATAAATGAGACCAAAAAACCAAGGAAGTAGAAATTAACATAAGTACATCATTAAGTATCAAAAAATACCCACTGGCATGAAAGATCATAATCTTCAAGCTCTGAAAGATCATTCTCTAAGGCCCTCACCAAGTTCTTGAAAACATTACCAGCCCCTTCAGTCAAATTCATTAACTTTTCCTTAAGAATATGGACATTTTCGTTGGTGGCTGCTTCTTTCTCCCATGTTTCAATATAAGTTGATGCTTCCTTTTCGGCACAATAATGAAGCCTTTCTAATGCATTCTCTGCTTGACCCTGCAGATATTCATAAAACTCCTTTTTAGCTATAGCCTCTTCGTATGTGGGTATGTAGTATCCATATGCATATGTCCACTTCAATACTCGCCTGCATTCAACAATCTGCAACCAAGCTGCAATGATAAATTGTAAAGCATTCTCTTTTTGACCATTATTCATACAAAGTGTCTCGATACGAGTTTGATTCTTGTGAAGATCCGAAAGGGCTTGTTTCCTTGACTTTTCATTTGCAGCCCAACGTTCATAGTAATGTGTGTATCTCTCAATTGATTTCTTAGCTAGCTCACGTTTTTGTTCCCCTTTATTAACTTCATCCGCTTCTCTGTACCTATTACAAGCTGTACTATTATGTCGTTCCAAAGGACCAAGACACAACCAACAAAAGTGATGTCCACATCTACACGACATATGCATACAACCAGCATTCTTCTCAATCGACTTCTTACACTCCGGACAGGGCTTTGTATATGCAAGAATCCAGTTAGTATTTTCAGCCTCAGCCGTATTCTTTAAGACCCACTTACCAACAGTTTCACAATCTAATGGACTATGAGCATCATCCGTACACTTCCAACAAAAAACATACTTACAACCACATGTAACATCATAATATTTAGGGTTGCATTTTTCATCAAATTCAGCAGCATAATCGCACCCCGGACCAGGACACCATTTAATCTTTTCATTATTCTCGACATATGACCCAAGCCAAAACCTATCATACTTTTTCTTTTCTTTTCCCCCAACCAACACTTTAACCATATCGGGACCAACAGCAACACCACAAGACGGTTCAGGACACTTTAAACTCAAACATCCCGGACCATCATTAATAGCGGTACTAACATAACTTATCCAACACTCCTTACAAAAAACATGACCACACCCACAATTTGCAGTATCCTTAACCATAACAGAATCAAAACAAATACCACAATTAACTATACTTCTATTTATTTTAGGAAACTTAACATCATGATCAACGTCTAACATACCAATCGATTCTCTAACTTTAACTTCATCTCCAAACCAAGCTTCATAAATAGTTGTAACACGCCACTTGTATTTTAACAACAGCATGAGAGCATCATTATTGGATATCGATAATATAATAGAATTTACCTTATTGATTTCATCTTGTTGACGTTGAATTAGATCATCTTCTTTTAATATAATGTAACTTTTTTCTTTTCTAGTAACATCATTGATCGGAACATCATGCCTACCGTCATTGGAGTCATCGGAGGCGTAGCTATTACTGCATTCCATGTCATCGCCATCATAATCATCATCTGATGGAATATATTCCGAATCATGGTTGAAGCTCATGATGAATTGTGAGGTCAACTAGGGTTTTTTTAGGGTTTAAGAAGGGTTATGGGAAGGCCGTATATATAGAGTGGTACATATCCATCTAAACCTATAAATCTATGATATATGCAAATCTATTACAGTAAATCTATTTAAGGAATAGATTTGAAACTTATTGATAAAGTTTACAGAATATTGGTGTGTAATTAAGATATATGCAAATCGTGGTTATTGGTTAACAGATTTTGCATATCAGTTTAATATTGGCAGATATCTTGTCTTGGTGAACAAGATAGGTTTATCTTATATAATAAACGACCCCTCGTTTAGTTTTCTACACAAAAAAAAGCAGCTCCACCGCAGACGAATTCCAGCAATCTCTTCAATCAGAAACGCACAAGTTTTCCGCGATCTTTGAGGCAAGTTGTCAGGTCCGGCTGTACAACAGCTTTGTACGTTGTACCCTGGGAAACTGACGGCGAATCTGTTTTAAGGGAATCATGTTTAACACGAGCCTCGTGCAATTGTCTTTACTGCTTTCGTTTATTTATGTTGAATAGTGTCTGTCTTCTGCTTCTACTCCATTCTGTCTATTATTTAAATTTCTGTCATTTATTTTCTGTTTTATTATTTGTAATCTGATTTATTAATAAAAGTGCACACCGTTTCTCACATAGATCTAGATCTCCATAAAAGTAAAAGCAATTCCTGAGCCTACCTCCATACGACCATACAACAGTCATACATAACCAAATGAGACTTGTGAATAATTAATAAATACCAGTAGCCACCATTTGCTATCGAAAACATCTTATGTTGTTGAAATGCAAATACACCATTCAAGAGGCTATTTATTTATTTATTTATTTATTTTTTGGTAGTACCACACTTGCAATGGTTAACACCCAAATAACACCAAATGTTAAACAATAACATGCATGCTCACGTTATGATTACTATTGCTCTTATAATGCATCTTGTACCTTCCCTCCTATTAATTTTCTAAGATTTCCTAATATAGAAATTTTAAGCAAATACAAGTAAAAAAGTATAACTTACAACTATTTGAAGCACAAATAAAATTAAAAAAACACTATTCAACATATACAATTAATACACTATTTAATATACCCCTTCACCAAAATATACAATTATTTAACCACAATGTACAATCTAATCAAGCTACTAAGCCAAACACTTAAAAATAAAGCCATTAGGCTGGCCGCAGTGGTCGGTCGACCGATTCGGTCGCCATTGCGCCGACTGAGTCGCCGCCATTGCAGCATGAGGGTCGAACTGGGTCGGTCGGCTCCAAAATTGACGAAGGGTTCATCCCTTCGACCGGTAACTCACTCGACTAAAAAACAAAAAAGTGAACCGTTATATTATTGAAAATACATTTTTAACTTTGTAAGATTTTTTTTTTTTTCTTTTTGTTTTTTAGGCTACCCACTGGTCACTCCCCACAGTAATAACAAAGATCTACCGAGACTCGAAAACGAAAAGGAAACTAAACAAGATCCCCGTTATTATTATTTCTATGTTAATTATTAATAAAAATATGGCCGCATAACATCACATTATCAGAAAATTTTGTCGCAAGATACCCGTCACCGCATCGCGCGAGTACCCTGCTAGTATTTTCATTAAGGGAATTTATTGAATTAGCCCATTCAACGGACAAGCATTAGATCTAGTATTATATATACATCTCGCTGTTTACAGAAACGTGGTTAGTCAATCTTTGTGCATTTGACATAACTGTTGTAGTGATTGCATTCTAGTCACCATGTTTAAGAGGTTGTCAAGCTTACACAAAATTCATGCAAAACGTCATTGTTATATGAACTAGACAAACTCTTTTTTTTTCCATTTTGGTTTCCACTAAAAACAACCACATCAAAAATCACAGTGGGATTATTATTAACCATATGAAGAATAGCAAAAACGAGCATGTTATGATTGCATCCTTGTCATAAATGAGACCAAAGAAACCAAGGAATTAGAAATTAGCATAAGTACATCATTAAGTATCAAAAAATACCCACTGGTATGAAAGTTCATCATCGTCAACATCTGAAAGATCATAATCGTCATTTTCTGAAAGATCATAATCGTTAACTTCTGAAAGATCATTCTCTAATGCCCTCGCCAATGAAGGATCATAATCGTCAACTTCTGAAAGACCATTCTCTAATGCCCTCACCAAGTTCTTGAAAAAAATTCGAGTCCCTACGGTCAAATTGATTAACTTTTTCTTAAGAATATGGACATTTTCGTTGGTAGCAGCTTCTTTATCCCGTGTTTCAATATAAGTTGATACTTCCTTTTCGGCACAATAATGAAGCCTTTCTAATGCATTTTCTGCTTGACCCTGCAGATCTTCATAAAGCTCCTTTTTAGCCTCTTCGTATGTGGGTATGTAGTATCCGTATGCGTATGTCCACTTCAATACTCGCCTGCATTCAACAATCTGCAACCAAGCTTCAATGATAAATTGTAAAGCATTCTCTTTTTCACCATCATCCATACAAAGTGTCTTGATACGAGTTTGATTCCTGTGAAGATCCGAAAGGGCTTGTTTCCTTGACTTTTCATTTGCAGCCCAACGTTCATAGTAATGTGTGTATCTCTCAATTGATTTCCTAGCGAACTCACGTTGTTATTCCGTTTCATTAACTTTACCCGCTTCTATAAAACGATTACATGTTGTACCATCATGTCCACTATAAGTACCAAGACACAACCAACAAAATTGATGTCCACATCTACACGACATATGCATACAACCAGCATTCTTCTCAATCGACTTCTTACACTTCGGACAAGGCTTTGTATATTCAATAATCCAAGTAGTATTTTCTGCCTCAGCGGTATTCTTTAACACCCACTTACCAACAGTTTCACAATCTAATGGACTATGAGCATCGTCCTCCGTACACTTCCAACAAAAAGCATACTTACAATCACATGTAACGTCATAATATTTAGGGTCGTGTTTATCATCAAATTCAACAGCATAATCGCACCCCGGACCAGGACACCACTTAATCTTTTCATTATTCTCGACATATGACCCAAGCCAAAACCTATCATACTTTTTCTTTTCTTTTTCCTCAACCAACACTTTAACCATATCGGGACCAACAGCAGCACCACAAGACGGTTCAGGACACTTTAAACTTAAACATCCCGGACCATCATTAATAGCGGTACTAACATAACTTATCCAACACTCCTTACAAAAAACATGACCACACCCACAATTTGCAGTATCCTTAACCATAACAGAATCGAAACAAATACCACAATTAACTATACTTCTATTTATTTTAGGAAACTTAACATCATGATCAACGTCTAACATACCAATCGATTCTCTAACTTTAGCTTCATCTCCAAACCAAGCATCATAAATTGTAGTAACACGCCACTTATATTTTAACAACAGCATGCAAGCATCATCATTGGATATCGATAATATAGTAGAAGTTACCTTATTGATTTCATCATGTTGACATCGAATCAGATCATCTTCTTTTAATATAATGTAACTTTTTGCTTCACTAGTAACATCATTGATCGAAACATCGTCATCGGAGGCATAGCTATTACTGCATTCCATGTCATCGCCATGATAATCATCATCTGATGGAGTATATTCCGAATCATGGTTGGAGCCCATGATGAATCGTGAGGTCAACTAGGGTTTTTTTTGGTTTATGAAGGGCTATGGGAAGGCCGTATATATAGAGCGGTATATATATCCCTCTAAAACTATAAAATTACGTATATATCCTTTAAAAGATGTATATGTTTAAGGGAAAATTTCATATCCGATTAAGAAGTCATAATTCCATATTTATCCAAAAGACAAATTTTCAATGCATAAGTACAATATTTTTAAGATATAAGATCATTTGAGGACAAAAGATTATTTACATACCAAGGGATCAATCTTCACCCTCCATTTTTATTTGATCCAATGGATGAGATTAATCACAACAATTTAAAAAACCCACTTTCATCCTTTTTTTCAAATATTAATATCTTTCAAACCGTTAATCGTTGAGCGAAAAAAAATATAACATTGCGACGAGCATTTAATTATCTTTCTATAGATAGGCACTTTGATATGCTTTCGACAAAAAAAAAATTCGTATTTTTCACGTTTTTTTTTTCAAGTTTTTTCGTTATTTTTCGTTACTGAAATTTGCTTAAAAAATCATATATGATAAAACACTAATTTGATATTAGTGTAAAATCACATGTGATATTAGTGTAAAATCACGTATGATATCACATGTGATATAACATATCATATATGATTTAACACTAATATCACATGTGATATTCAATTTAGTGTTTTATCATATATGATTTTTCCATGCAAATTCCAGTAACGTAAAATAACCGAAAAAAAGACGAAAAAACGTGAAAAAAACGAATTTTTTTTCTTTTTTCGAAAGTATATCAAAGTGCCCATCTATATAAAGATAATTAAATGCTCGTCGCGATGGTGTAAATATTTTCGCTTAACGATAAACGGTTCAAGAGATATTTAAATTATAAAAATGGGTGAAATAATAAAATGCTTTTAATCTCAACCATTGATTTTATTTTAGATGGATGGTGGATATGAGTCCTTTATGTGAGAAAAGTTTGGTATGTAAAATAACTCTCCTCTATTTTTAAAGCATTAAGGAATTATGACTTTTAAATTGGATAAATATGAAATTGATTCTATGTTTAAATTCTTAGTTTACTTTTATTTATTTATTTATTTATATTTTTGAAAGATAGGAGAAATATTTTTATATATCAAGAAAATTTCAATCGAGCTATTAAGTGACTAGGAGGCGGAAAATACAATTGAATGATCTAGGTGAGGTGAGTCATTCTAAGTCGGCGAGAGATCCAATTGAATGAAGAGAGCTTTATGTTGTTGAGAATCAGCTCCGTAGAAGGCTTCTTTTGCGAAAAAGACATCTCGTTCCGAAATCTCAGAGTAGTTTAAACAACTATGTCAAAGGGGACTTTAAAAGGTTAGTTCCTCGGTTGTACGCGCTTGAAACGATGAAAAGTATAGAGGTTGCTTCAAAGCTGTCCTATGGACGTTTGGATCAGTCGTTTAGACCTAAGCCGAGAGGAGGAGTGGAGCGGGCTCAATTCGAGTTATTAAAGGAAAAGGTAGACGGGATTATTCTCAATAATTCACAAGATAGTTGGAACTGGTCTTTAGTTGGTTCGCGTGAATTCTCCGTATCATCAGTTAAGAAACTTATTGATGATGCCCTTCTTCTGACGACTAATAGAAAGACTAGATGGATAAATGTGGTTCCATTAAGATCAATGTTCACCCTTGGAAGGTTAAGCACGATTGTTTACCCACTAAATTTAGTTTATCTTGTAGGGGCATGGAAATTGATTCCCTTTTTTGTCCTATGTGTGATTGTTCGGCTGAGCCGTCTAGGCACCTTTTCTTCTCATGCAAGTTCGTTAGCGGTGTTATGGGTGTTATGCGTACGATTATGCGTTGGTGGGATATGGATTATCGGGAGATCAACTCATTTGAAGACTGGTGCATATGGATGTCGACCCTCAGACTTCCTTCGAATCTTAAACAAATTTTTGAAGGTATTTGTTATATTGTGTGGTGGTTTGTTTGGAATTGGCGCAACACAAAGATTTGCGTTCAAGAGGATCATGCTAAGGCGAATTTTTTGGATGAAGTGACTTCGCGTTCTTTTTTATGGATTCGTTCTAGATGTAAGGCTACTTTTAGTTTCATTGATTGGCTAAAACACCCTAATCTTATTTCGCTGTAAATTCTAGTATCTTGCTAGTTTTCTTAATAAAATCCGCCATTCAAAAAAAATATTTTATGTAGCCTCTTTAGATATTTTCTAGTTTGTGTAATAATTACTGTAATTTTTCTTGTACAAAGCTGAATAAAATACTTTTGTACTATGTTATTTTTTTTTAAATATTGTTCAATAATGTTGCTTCATCTCGCTTATGATTGTAGAAATCAGAGGGAAAATGAACAAATTTTGATCAGATTCACTAAAAAAATGAGAATATATCGAGAATAAATAAGAACAAACAAACTTAACCTTAACTAGATAGGCTTAAAGAACAGGTCGAGCATATAGGCCTTATTAGCTAACATCCCTTCTCAAACTCGCAATGTTGCATCGGTAAACATTGAGATTTTGTCCACATAAAATAAACTAAAAATGAAACATAAACGAATATCAGAGTGTCACAAAGTGCAAACTTGTTCCTAGACGGAGTCCCAATCCGATGCAATGCAAACTGTAATAAGGCGATAATAGTCAAGTCTGAAACAGACGAACCAAAGTCATTGCAAAACCAAAAACAGAGTAGAGCAACATAATTATGGAGATGAACGAGAATATAGTGAGATAGGCAGATGTAGACAGAATAGATTCATGCATGACAAACGCAGAGAGAGCAGATTCAGGCAGGCAAGCAGATGCAGCCAAAGCAGATGCAGGCACACAGATGCAGAATGAGCAAATTCAGGTAGACAAATGCCGACAGAGTAGGCCGACAGGTACAGATGCATAACGATAGCAAAGCCACACATATAGAGAGAAGAACCAAAGCAGATTCAGACAAATATAACAAAGACATATCTACTTCCAAACATTATCCAAGACCAATACACAAACCAGACCAAACAAAAAGAATAAACCCGAACTTAATATATATATCTCCAAACGATCAACAACAATTCCAAATCTAAAATCAAACCAATTCAAACATCTATAAATCATTCTCTAAAAAAATCAAACAACGAGAACTCCTAGAAGGAATGAATTAAGCAAATTTCCAATTAAACAGATTGCAAACAAAATTGTGAATTCATGAATCAGTGGCTCAAAGTGTAAAAATATATGACCAGATTATATATTCAACTGAAAATTAACAGTCGCCGATTTCATTCCCAATCATGTTTACCGAATCTCCGATTAACAATAACTTACGAACAAGTGAATCGTGGCTTTGATGCCATGTAGAAATCAGAGGAAAAATGAACAAAATGTTGATCGGATTCAGTAAACAAATGAGAATATGTAACACCCCCAAAATTTGCACAGCGGAAGCGTTCGGGTCATGGGGTGCTACTAAATCAATACTCACAACACAAGGTAATAAAGAATGGAAACTCGATTCCATTTTCAAAATATCGATTAATTTAAGAAATAATTTTACAATATTGTTTCAAAGTGCGGAAGTAAAGCCCATAAAAATATATGTTGTCCCATTAAAAGTTGTATTAGATATGCTTGCAAACACCTCGGATGCCAGTCTTAAATGAATGCCTTTGCCAATGCCCACCCCAAGAAGTAAACCTGAGAAAAAATATGCTAAAATGTCAGCACAAAGGTTGGTGAGTTCATAGGTTTGAGCTCAAAGTTTTCAAGTTGGACCACAGTTGTACATATAGCATCTCCGTGAATGATAATATATGTAGTAAAAGTCTATTCCGTTAGTACCAAGTTCATGCAACTGAAACTACGACAGTGTTCATGCATCTAGAAGCATGATAAATAAATCCCGGAAAGTGTATTTCCAGTACACTTGTAATCGATATGATAAACGCTCGACGTTTGCCTATCCGGTCAAACTCGAACGGGGGTGTCATCCCCAATAGATCTATTCATAACAATCGCGCTTCCCCAAAGGAAACTAACGGTAGCATAGTGGGATTCAAGGTTGTTTCACGTAATAGTGTACTCAGTTTTAGGTCTGAAAAGAGTTTTGCATGTTTCTCACCCCATAGTTTTATAAAGCAAGTAATAAGAGTAAAAGTGGGGCTATAAACTCACCTTAGTAATTCGGTGAATAAAGCACAAAGAGATCAAGTAACAAGTGGCTCCAACACGCAACCTAAATTAGTGCGGTAAATCTCAGTTTTCGATTCAAAGTTGAATAAAGTCTATCTACTTTATTTAATTTACATGTTGTGTTGTTGTTGTTCGTGTGTCATTACTAAGTTTGAAAATACCATTTTCAAAATAATTGAGTATATTTCGGCTTATAAAACTTGTTTTGAAAACGATATCGAAATGAAAATATTTCGGCTAAAAGTCGGATAAATATAGTGCATGGCAAAAGTAATACGGTAAATGTGAAGTTTGGTCGATGAGAAATGTTTTATTTATATATCGATATATGTAAAGTGCATATATACGAAATATACATTTCAATATAATAAGAGTATTTTCATAAAAAAAAAATCAAGATGAGTTTTAAAGATATATCTAATTGAGTTTATTTGAAAAATAGTTTTATGTATATATATATACATATCGGTAAAACTAGGTTTCTGATAAGTGTATTCATATATATATCTCTATATTATATATAACAGGAGGCGTTACACGTAGATAATACCACGTAAACGCCACCTCATTGCCCAGTAATTCGTTATTAGCCATGTCATCACATACCTCAATGTTGTTTTTCATGCCACATATTAATTGTTTTTCATGCCACATAAGCATTTTTTGTCCAACTAAGCAATTTTTAAATCCACCTAAGCAATAATTGTAAATTTCATTTTTTTAATAATTATTTTTGTTAATTATTACAATTTTCGGATTTTTTTTTATTTATTAAATTGTAAATTTCGTTTTTTTAATAATTATTTTTTTTAATTATTACAATTTTCGGATTTTTTTTTATTTATTAAAATTTAGTTTTTTTTTAATAATTATTTTTGTTAACTATTACAATTTTCGGATTTTTTTTTATTTATTAAATTGTAAATTTCGTTTTTTTAATAATTATTTTTTTTAATTATTACAATTTTCGGAATTTTTTTTATTTATTAAAATTTAGTTTTTTTTTTTTTTTTTTTTTCAAAAAATCATGCATGCAGCTGGATTCGAACCTGGGTCTGTTAGTCTACAAACAAACATGATTACCACTAGACCAACAGATTTTTTTTTATTATAACTTGGAAAACCAAATTTATAAATCTTTACAACCAATCATTGACCATTTTGATTAGTTTGAAAATGAATGTATTTATCTAAAAAAAATATATTAAGTAATTATCTTTTTTAAAACTTATTATACATATCTTTTCCTTAAACTAATTATTTACTTCAATTAGAGTTTTGAAGGATAAGTTTGAAAATTATTTTTACAAAACTATCAGAGCATCATATCACGTATCTAAAACCCTAAATTGAGAAAAGCCCACACAATTCATTCATTGCCATCCTTCCCTACAAAAGCCTAAATCAAATGTATGTTCTCGATATTCTGATTCTTCTTATTAATCAAATTCTCTAATACATCTCTTTTTCTTCTAAAATCTTTTTAGGGTTTTAAGAATGGCTACCATGATTGGAATGTCTACTAAGGTAACTTTATGTTCTATATCTTCTATAAATAATTGTATATATTGGTAGAATATTTTTACTAAATTATTCTTACTTCGCGTTTTTTCCAACAGAAATATTACATAAAAACACCATCACAATTTATCGTTTAATATATAAATAATTTATCGTTTTTTCCTGCAGAAATATTAGTTTGCGTTTTTGCGTTTTTGCATTGTTACTTACTTATAGATCATGATTTGCGTTTAATTTAACTGCAAACAAGTAGTCAGAAATATGAAAAGGTTTGGGTTTGATTCCTCATAAGTTTTATTATTTTCAGCACATGATTATTGCACTCAGCAATTTTGCAAGACTATTAGTTTTTTTTCTTTGGAATTTTGATCATCTACCTTTTTAGGGGTCACGGGACTACAAAGATTGAAGCCGAAGATATGGAAACCGTATGCAGAGTAATTGAGTGTGTAAATAAATTGGTCTATGTTTGCACTTTGAGATCCAGGTATTCAGCAATTCATTTATTTTAAGTTGTATTTGTATAAAGTTACCTGTAGTAATCTTTTGAGGCTTAAAGCTAAATGGTAGATCTCAAATAGGTGTATGTATAAGCCTCAAATTGGTGATATCATTGTTGGCCATGGTCTCGAGGTAATAGTTTATTTTTCTAATAATAAATTGGTCTATGTTCGCACTTTGAGAGCCGATATGCAATTACCACGACTTTACATGAGGCATTGTCAGTTGTCACATATGGAGTATGTGTTATTACCTATGGCTGTGATTCTACGGTACACCTTTTGTATACATTTCACTTAATGTATATGAGATATGAATATGGTAATTTGTTTTGCTAACTGAGGTTGGTTTCATCGAAGTTGTTGGTCATTTGGGAACCAGAAAGAGAATCTGCACTGTCTTAGGATCTGGTTCCACTTCTCAATCCGTAATTGTTTGTACTGATAGACCTCTGGCACATTTTGCACTTCGTTTCAAGATACTACATTGTCTTACTAGGATCTCTCTTATTTATTGAACTTATGGCATTTGATCTTTGTTACGTGAATTTGTGAGACTCTCCTAATTAGTAGGTGAACTAAGATTGCTTTGTAAACAGGTTAAACGTAAGAGGATAGCTAGATTACCAGTTGAAATTTTTTACCCAGCAGGAACTGACAGCCTATAAACCCATTCTTACCCCATCCAGGGTATGTTGTATATGTAGTAAATTTACAGTATTAATTAACCATTTTATCTATCAGTTGTTAATTATTATTATGTGCAGGTGATATCAGCATTTATGCTTGTCACCATCGTTTTCGTACCAATTGGTCTTGCTTCCCTCTTTGCTTCTAACCATGTACTATCTCCCTTTCCTTTCTTAATTTGCTACCCTCACATATATGTATAGTTTCTCTTCTTATTTGTTTTCATATAAATAACCAGGTTGTTGAAATTGTTAATCGTTATGATGATCGTTGTGCCCCCTCCGGCTCCAAAGCTGACAAGGTCCGATTTATTCAATCTTCCACCGCTGACAAAACCTGCAATGCAACCCTCGCTGTAAGAAGATTTTTAATACTCATTCCTTCCTTCCTTCCTTCCTTCCTTATGCTAAATCATACATACCCCTAACAAACATCATCGTTTAATTAGGTCCATAAAGACATGAAGCATCCTATCTATGTCTATTATCAGCTTGACAACTTTTATCAGAATCACCGCAGGTACCCGTTACACCTACTTTGATTCTCATGTAACACACCTTACACTATTGGAAGGCAACCGCCACTACTCAAATTTTTCAGACTGCTGCCTTCAACTCACGGGTCAGATTACAATTACAAAAATCACTTGGAAACCATAAAGAAATTGTTCGTGCCTTGGCAAAATCAGATATACTTCAATTCATGTTAAAAATTAAAAATATACTTTAATTAGTTTATGCATAACATATTTAAAAATATAATTGGTTGGGTATTCACATGAATCAGATAGTAGTTACATACCTTTACTTCAATTCATGCTAAAAATTGTGAAGAACACACTTGGTTGGGTATTTGTTATAAATTAATAACAAAACTTGGATAAACAAAAACTTTAATTCACCTAATTTACCTTATGTGCTTCGATGGTTAAGGGATACACCTGATGTGTTAATTTGAAAGCACTTGCCAAAGAAATAAATATGAGGTCTAATAGCGTTACTTTAAGAGATAAAATGCCAAGGTTTGGAGTTAGAGGCTCCTCAAAAAGATTCTATGCGTGGACTTCGTCAGTATGGGATGAGATTTATGGAGCAAAATAGCTCTAATGCCCAGTATAGCTCAGCCCAAGCTCCTATGAGTCCTGATAGGATATTGGATCTTGGCAGCATAGACATTTCACGGGAGGATAATTTGACAGAGGTATGGACTGACACTTTGTACCGTTACTGTTAAAATATCGAGTTGGACCATTAATATAACATGAATGTTATGCATTCAACTTTAGCATATGAATGCAGTATCTTTTCTCACATTTTTTTGCCATTCACATTAAGAAGGTCTAATTTCTTCTATAGGGCATTCATGGTGGCACATGTTCTAGGCGACATAATTACATCAGATCTCCAAGAACCTGAAGTAGTTGTAACTGCAAGACCTTCTGTTGGAGGGTTATTGGATTCCTTAACTGGAAGCATTGGCATTTCTGCAAGACCAAGACCTGTAGCAACACCAGTCGCAGCTTTCACTAATTCCAGCACTGTTGCTGGTGGTTCTAGCTCATTTGATGCTCCAAAGATTGGTCCTAGGAACCCGAACAAAGATGCACTGCTAAGTTTCATCAGTTCTGCAATGCCCTTCGGTTGATAAACTTTTATTTGAGTAGGTTTAATTACTAAAAAGAGTTTCTCAGGTGGGCCCTACACTCTCCAGGCTACTACAAGAGCTGGCATATTGGGGTTCGTGTTAAGACTTCAAAAAAGCTTGTGGCTTTTATAATCGGGATCCCTGAAAAAATTAGGGTTCGCAGTGACGTTGTTAGCATGGCAGAGTTTAATTTCTTGTGTGTTGATAAGAAGCTTCGATCCAAAAGATTAGCGCATGTCATGATTAAAGAAGTCACGAGGAGGGTTCACTTGGAAAATATCTAGCAAGCTGAGTAGGACGTTGAAGCTTTATAAGTTACCTGATTCGATTGTTACACCTGGTTTTAGAAAAATGGAGCGCCGGGATGTTCCTGCAGTGACCCGACTGGTTAGAACTTACCTGTTGCAGTTTGTGGTTGCACCTGATCTTGATGAACGTGATGTGGAGCATTGGATTCTTCCAAAGGAAGGCGTTGTTGACAGTTTTGTGATTGAAAGCCATGAGACTCACGAGATCACTGATTTCTGCTGTTTCTACACTCTGCCATCGTCTATTCTTGGCCACCCGACTCACTCAACCTTGAAGGCGGCTTATTCCTACTATAATGTCGCCACCAAGACTCCTTTACTTCAGCTGATGAATGATGCTCTTATTGCGGCAAAACAGAAGGATTTTGATGTTTTTAATGCATTGGATCTTATGCATAACGAAACTTTCTTGAAGGAGTTGAAGTACGGGCCAGGTGATGGTAAGCTTCACTACTATCTTTATAATTATAGACTCAAGCATATCTTAAGACCATCGGATCTTGGGCTTGTACTTTTGTAGTTTCAGACCTAGCGGAAGGTTTTGGATTTTGTGTACCCATTTTTCCTGTTTTAGAGTTTGATCAATATGTACCTCGATTGGTAATTTGAACTTATGAACTTCATAAATACCCTATCATTAAAGTGACTTTTGTTTCGTTTTTGTTAATCTATGTATTTTTTGGAGGTAACCTATTGATTATCTGTGTTGCATTCTGGAGTTTGAATAAGGAATGTATTCAGCTTTGCTCATTGTCGACTCATTTTTGCCTGAGTTTGGAGGATTACATCTCTTTTCCATGGATAATGCTAGCATGAATTAACATTGTGTACCAAAATTTGATTGGGGCGTGTCATAAAATCAAGATTTGTAACTTAAGCGACTTAGAGATTTTTGAGATCTATGGTTGCTATTGGATTGCTAGGCTTGCTTCGTCAAGTTCTAAAAAAGTAACATAAAGCTCGAACTCATATTACTGTAAGGATGTTTGGGTTGATTATATACTTTGTGGGTCTACTGATATAGTTATATTCGCAGGATCTGAGTCAAAATTTTGATGTATGGGCGCTTAGGCAAGGTTTTCACGAGTTTCACACATGACAATGAGCAAAATTTTATCATACATGGGAACCGTGGAGGTAATTTATTCTATATATGGATTGCGAAATCCCTTATTCTTTTCACTTGCATTTGTTTTTAGAATTCGTATATATTAATTCTGTTACTTTGAATTGTATTGTAAAAGCAACACAAGTGGTTTACACAAGCATATCATTTAGGTTAACTCTGGCGTGGTTTAATTATTTTGTGTTGTGGGTTTTCTCTATTATAGCTACCTGAAGATATAAAATTGCTCAAGGAGGTGCTCAGCTTGGAAATTAGGATTGAGGCAGCGTGTCAGGATATCAATGACTTCGTATACAAGGTATACTTGTCAACCCGTCTCTGGTTCCATCAAATATATTTTGCTGATGATTCTGATAATCTTTTTAATAAAATCTCGAAGATTGCGCTATCAATATTCATTCTTTTCCAGGAACCAGTTTTATTTGTTCGAAACCAAGTGCAAACAGTTTGTAGGAGTGTGAAGAAGTTCTATTCCGATGTTATGCAAGACTTGATTCTTTCTCCAAAGTGTATTGATTTGGCTGAGGCTCTACTAGCTCAGTTGCAGCCGTTAAAGAAACCATTGTTAGACGAAAGGTAAGTAAACCAAACGACGATCCTGTGGTTCCTGAAATGTGTCATCGACTGTCAATTTCTGTCCTACGCCAGTTAAAGCGTATTAGCTCTGAAGTTAATGTAACCCACAAAGATGAGAATCTATTAAATAAGGTTCCTGATCAGGCCATTCAGGTTTCGCTAAACTCTTCTACAAGTGGCCAAGAAAATGCTGTGATGGAGCAATCCCACTGTGATGATGAGAAGTGTGACGACCGCTTTTTACAGATTGTCTCTTTTAGATTTTGTGAAGGTAATATTTTGCAATTAAGGTGGCACTTTCACCCCTTTTATCAATGAATAGGTCAATTATTAATGCATAATTATTATAATGTTAGTTTTGATATTAAGTTATGAATATCAAATTTAGTAATTGGTCTTTCAGCCATTGACATAAAGTTATATATGATTATGTCAGATTGAGCATTTGGCGGGATCAGAGAAGCTTGACCAGTACCACCAGATAAAGGAGTATTTCTGTTTGGCAATATACACTTATGTGACGAGGTAACATCAGATAACAATGTTTCTAAGATGAAGCATGTTGGTAACGGGTCGAAACGGGACAATTTTAAATAAAACGAAATAAAAAGTTTTCAACCATAAATTAATACAATAAAAATATACAATGAAATATCCGTCATTACAAATAATTAACCGTTAAGTGAAACTTAAACTAATACAATAAAAAAAAATACAATCAAACCATAATTACAATTCATGACCACATCCCTAAAAGTAATCTTCCGTTAAATAACACCATCAAAATAAAAATTACAAGTCATGCCCGCCCATTGGGCGGCTAGTATATATATATATATATATATATATATATATATATATATATATATATATATATATATATATATATATATATATATATATATATATATATATATATATATATATATATATATATATATATGAGAATTGGTTTATTATTTATAGTTTTGGAAAATTCTTGTGTTGACGTAGTTATTAATAGTCGTGCTTTTGAAATAAAATACTCGGTTTATACATATCTCGTGATAGCTAAATCTATATATATAGATTTTATTTATCAAAAATGCTTCTAATAAGATGTTATTGATACGCTTACGAAGCGCGTCCAGGGTCAAAGGAACTTCCTTTTCATCGAGCAAGTTTTATAACACCCTTGGCAGTGAACCTAATCGCTGTAGTGTAGTATTAGGGTAAGCCACGGGTATTGATATCGTTCTCTAGGGGAATAGGAATGCTAGTGAGAAATTACTACGCTAAGGTTGGGGTTGAGGAATATTATTTTTTTAGCTTTTTTATGTTTTTTAGAAAATTGAAATTACGAATCTCGGGGTTTGGATTTGGGGGTTGGTATTTCTACCAATTACTCTACTTATCTAATTATCTAATTCTAAGGTGAGTGTAGTCTATGTCTAATTGTTGTGTGCTCTTATGATGATTAAAAATGTATTTGCTTAGATGTTATTACTCCCTAGTTATCTCCTATTGATGGTTGAATTGTCACGTCCTTATTCTTAACGCGTTGTGTGTCTAAGGTCGTAGGGTATGCGTTTATCCCTAACTCTTTGAAGTTACCTAAGGTTAATGACTACGAAGTCTCTAGGATTCATAAACCTAACACTAAGGTGATCCTTGGATATTTAGCCTACGATTCCAGTAGTAACTATAAGCTAAGGTTCAACAAATATTAATCAAGCATTAATGACACAACGGATGACCTATCGCAATACTAGGTCAATAACAATTAAGATAAGAGACAACCAATCAATATTCAATAACTAGGTTTCATAGATCTAAGCAAACACACAAGTAAATTAGCCGAACACGGAAAACATGCAAGCATACACACAATCAATTGAAGACATGATTGAATCAATGAAGTAAAACACTTATCTTGTTGTAAAATAGGGTATGGAACCCTAAGATACTGCCCAAGACAGCCTTGGTTCAGTTTAGGTTTTTACTCCAAAAAAACTACCTCCCTAAAACTGAAAAATTCGGATTATGTATATAGTGTTACAAACTGCGACGGCGTCACTCTTTAATTTTGACGCCGTCGGGTCGTCGTTATTAGAGTTTCATCTTGGCCACGTTATCATTGTGACGGCGTTACTTTATGCCTGTGATGCCGTTGCCTTCAGTCTCTGACGTCGTCTGGATCAAATCTAGGCCGTCTGAGCTGCGACGCCCTACTCTTTTAAAACCTGATGCCGTCACTTGAAAATAAGCAATTTGGCTACTGAGTCGTCACAAAACTTGTCGCGACGGCGTCGCAATTAAACGCTGACGCCGTCCCCTTCAGTTTCAGCAGCTTGAGTGTCTCGATTCTTGACTTTGGCCATTTTCTTAGTATATTCGCGCCTTTTCGTCCGAATAAGTGTCATTCCAGCAATTTGCCTTCAAGAGACCTAAAAAGTGAAAATGAACGAAATTAAGTAATAACGGATACAAAAGTGATCAATTAAGGGCTTAAATGACCCCTCAAAAGTGTACCTTTTAAATCCTTATCAAATATCCCAACACTTGATATTTGCTTGTCCTCAAGCAAATGTGCTTTTAGCCAATTAATTTATAAGTTAGGGGTCATGAAGCATTGGTTTAGAACAATTCACAACACATATAAGCCCCGCAAAAGTCATAACAAGCACGAAAATTACATACTAGCACCTCACAAGGGGTTTTTGGATACTCACATCTCTCAGGTGTATACGAAATATATCAAATTGGAAATGGAAGATAAACACTCATTTACCGGTCCTAGTACATAGATTACCATAGGCTTGAGACTAGATCAAACCTCCATCGCTTTGGCGTAAGCACCTAGGAAAGAACTATCCAAGAGGTCTTTTAAAGGGTTGTAATGTTAGGCTTACGGTAGGGAAACAAAGGGTTTGGTGGGATAGGCGATTTAGTGGTGGCAAGTCAAAAATCTTTTTGTTATAAGCATGAGAAGAATGGTATTGCTAAGCCAAGACTTGACACTCTAAACTCTAGATAATTGAAACAAACATAAATTTAAAGATAGATGTAGGATGGTAGGCCGTTTTTTTTTTTTTTTTTTTTTTGCATACACTTTTACTCCACCATCCTTAACGATAACATCAAAATAATAGGGATTTATCGGCACATCCCTACACTTGAGTTTTTATTACTCTAACACTAATTTGACCCGAATTGAAAAGATCAAAACACTTGGACTACATTATTACGAAAATAAAGGGAATTTGAATTTAACGTTCCCTTCCCATCATTTCATAAAATTTAACTTTTCCCATGAGTCCCAATAGTCCCAAAACTGTGTACAAAGAATATGACTCGACTTAGCAACTTATGAAATCAACTAGATAATTGAACTAAGAGTTTAGTATGATAACAATAATGCACTAAAAGTGAGTGCATACAAGGTAGGCTAAGGCAATTTGGGTGTACATTTGGGGGTGGAGTGTAAACAATGCTTTTCATTGATATTTTGGAAAACCGAAACATCACGAGAACCGCGAAAAGGATAGGCTCTGAGGGGTTAACTAAGGGTATCGTGTACTAAAGATGAGTACAATGCAAGGGTGTGGGGGAATTACTCAACCGATGTGGAAGAAGTAATTATATTACAGGTATCAAACAAGGGTTATCCTAGTGCCTCTTATCATTTAGTTATTCCTAACTACACAAGTGTAGTCTTACTAGCGATCTCGGAATGCATCACAAAACAAGTTCTATAATCTATTATACTACCGGTTCACACTCTAAGCATTAAAGATGAATGCTTTAATTCCTACTAATCTAAAGGCGATCCTCACATTTTGGGTGGAATTTAGGTGGTAAAGGGTTTTTGTGCTAGTCATATAACTTCCTATCCATGAGACGCTTTATTAAGACTAATGGCCCACTCCTGCATGTCATGAAAAATTTTAAATTTGGTGCCAAAATTACCCTAACCGATATTTCTCATGGTTTATTACATAAATAAAATTGGACAAGGCAAATAGTCAAGGATAAGCATAGTTTCAAAGTTCCCGTTTTATTTTCCCTCCCTACACTTAAACTGAACATTGTCCCAAATGTTCCCCGAAAGTATCAAAGTTATGATAATGGAAGGTAATTAAAAAAGAAAGAAACTAATACTCCCCTGCTTAGCTCGGTAGGATCCGTGTGTGAAGTAGTGGTTAAATCTTTCTTCAAGAAGAATGTTATGCGTGAAAAGCTCCATCCAATCTTTTGTATTATCTTGTTGATAAATAAAACCTGCACACTTGAAGAAAACAAACGAAATCTTTCGTGTAAAATCGGCGGTAATAATATATATACAAGAGTCTACTAAACTAAGATATAATGCTTGTGAAATGGATGTTTACAGATTTTCTGAAAAATTAAGACCTGGAAAATTCTAAAAATTTATAAGTAGCACAGAAAACGAGAAAAAGTAGAAAGCTGTTTCTGCTCCTCCTGACGCCGTCAGGTTGCGACCCTGACGCCGTCGGGTTATCCTTACGGAAACTGGTTTGCGATTTTCTGAAAAAAAATATGGGAAATTTATATCTTTAGAATCTGAAAAAGTCCTGCAAAAACATCCATTATGACTCGATACAAGCATTTGACTCGAACAAACACACATGTATATCTCTTAATTAATTGAAATTCTCATGTTCACGTTTCTTTTGAAAACGTGTGTAATCCTCCCTACACTTATCCCTTATGTAAAATACCTTTATATGTAATTAAGACGAGGTTAAAGATAAAATAAAGCATTTTTACAAATTTAAACATGAGAATAAACAATCACTTAGAAGATATATGACACACAAACAAGCAAAAAATTAAGCATGAGTTGCCTCCCACGAAGCGCTTTTATTTATTTATGAGTCTTGTAGCTAGACTCGAAGTTGTGCCCCTACGTGACTTCATTACCGTCACCTTCTTCCTCATAACGGTCTTTATTGGGGTTTTCCATGTAATAGTAATGCCCTATTATGCATCTTTCTAAGAAGTCATCTTCTCCCCAATCGGTTCTATATTCCAGCCCTAGTTTCAAGCAATCCTTATAGAAACCGAGAATCTTGGCCATTACATAATCTACTCCCTTCTCCTTATCCTCCTCATTCCTATAGTAGACCGATAGTTTAAGTTCATTTTCAACATTGGAGAGTGATGAAAAATTCTCAATCTTAAACGGCATTTGGTAAGCTACATCATCGGTCTCATCCTTGAATCTCACTATTTCTAACGATGGATCATAAGTCATCCCGGTGTTTTCTATGAAAGGTTTTTCTAGAATAACGTAGGACAAGCTAGGATCTATGGCCGTACTAATATCATTTACCACTATGAAATCCGTAGGAAACGTGAAACTACCTACATAGATGGGCAATCCCTAACTCTACTAAGAAAATTGCAACTAGCCCTAGGATTATCGTGATCTTGCCTAGTTGGGATAGGCTTCTTCATTACCCAATTATAGTAGGTGCTAGTCATGATATTTATGGGAGACTTGCGATCAATGTATGCTTTTCCCACAAAAAGGTGTCCTATGCAACATGGTATGTTAAGATTCCAAGGGTTCCCAAACTTGATCCTAGGGCTTCTCCTAACATACATGTGACGGAGGTCTCGTACTAAGTGTAGGTGGCGAGAGAGTTCTTCTTCCGTAGGAAACTTATTGAAATAGTCATTGCCTACTTCATCTACTTCCTTGGTTGTTTCATCCCTACTGGTTTCACTATCCTCAAGTACCGTCTCATGGTTCGCTTCATCATTTGTTCTATTAGGTTTCACTAAGGTGATGGTATTGACGAATTGAACATCCTTAGCTAACTTGCTTGGGTCCTTGATCTCTACACCGGGAGCTTCGGGAGTTGAGATAGCATTAACCTTCCTATCACTATTGGTCATGGCTTTCAAAAGGTTATCTATCTTCCTATCCATCTCGGGTTGTGGTTGGTTAAAACGGTCCGAGAGCTTAGCTATTTGAGCTTCTTAGGATGCGACTAGGTGTTGCAACATCCCTTCTATGTTTTGTTGGTTAGGGCCATGAGTTGGGGGCCACGAGAAAACATTAGATGTGAATTCTTTGGTTTGTCCCCAATAGAAGTCGGGTTTTCCCTTCCATGCTTCTCGGGCGTCATTGAAAGTCCTTGGTTAGGGTGTTGTAGGGAATCTTCCTCCCGTTCCATTGGTACGTGAGGATGCGTAATCAACGGAACCTTGTTCGGGGAATCTTGTGCAAGCATGAGTGTTATGAGGATCACTACATGGCTCACACGAGGAAGAAACTTTGTTCACTTGGCGTGAAGACTTAGGATTTTCGTAGGAGCTCATTAGGAATTTAACTTGATCTTCAAGCTCGAGCATCCTACGGTCGGAAGATTGTGAGTCAAGGGGAGGCAAGGAGATTGCCTTTACGGTTTTGAGCAAATCATTGGTGTCATTCCAACTTTCGTTGTCATAGAGAGCAAGGTCCTCTATTATACCCCACAATTCTTCCGCGGTGAGCTCACTAAGTTTACCACCGGCCGCTTGGTCAATGGATTGCTTAGTAGGGAAGTTGACATGATCATAAAATAGTTGGACTTGAAGCCAAAGATCAATGCCGTGGTGAGGGACTTTATGGAGTAAGTCCTTGAATCGAGTCCATGCTTCGTAGAGAGATTCACCTTGATGTTGTTGGAACATCAAGATTTCATTCATAAGCTTAGTGGTTCTCCCAGGTGGGAAAAATTGAGCAAGGAAACGAGAGGTGAGATCATCCCAACTTGAGATGGAGCCGACGGGAAGTGGCTCAAGCCAATTACTAACTTGGTCCCGTAGAGAGAATTGGAAGAGACCAAGCGCGTGGTCTCCCGAGTAGTAGCATCGAGGTCGATGGAATCGACGATTTTAAGGAAATCCTTAAGATGTTGATTAAGATCTTCGGAACAAAGTCCATGGAATGCACATCCGTTTTGCACAAACCGGATGGTGTCGGATCGAAGGGCCGCAATTTGGGCTTGGTCGGGAAGCTCAATGGTGTTTCTATAGCCTAGGTGGCTTGGTCTTGAGTATTCACCAAGAGTACGGCCTCTTGGCGGGTCATTTGGTGGTAGGTTGATGAATGGTGGTGGGTTATCACCTTCCATGATGAAAAGTGATGGGGTTTACGAACAAAGGTCACGAAGAAGCGGGATAGACTACGAGGAAGCTAAAAATGGGAAAAATTTCTTACTTGATAGGAATCAAGCAAGGAAACCTAAACGAGGTGAACTCCTAACTAGCTATTCTATTCCCCGGCAGCGGCGCCAAAAACTTGATATGCTTACGCAGCGCGTTCAGGGTCAAAGGAACTTCCTTTTCGTCGAGCAAGTTTTATAACACCCTAGGCAGTGAACCTAATCGTTGTAGTGTAGTATTAGGGTAAGCTACGGGTATTGATATCGTTCTCTAGAGGAATAGGAATGCTAGTGAGAAATTACTACGCTAAGGTTGGGGATGAGGAAGATTATTTTTTTAGTTTTTTTATGTTTTTTAGAAAATTGAAATTACGAATCTCGGGGTTTGGATTTGGGGGTTGGTAACCGATTACTCTACTTATCTAATTATCTAATCCTAAGGTGAGTGTAGTCTATGTCTAATTGTTGTGTGCTCTTATGATGATTAAAAATATATTTGCTTAGATGTTATTACTCCCTAGTTATCTCCTATTGATGGTTGAATTGTCACGTCCTTATTCTTAACGCGTTGTGTGTCTAAGGTCGTAGGGTATGCGTTTATCCCTAACTCTTTGAAGTTACCTAAGGTTAATTACTACGAAGTCTCTAGGATTCATAAACATAACACTAAGGTGATCCTTGGATATTTAGCCTACAATTCCACTAGTAACTATAAGCTAAGGTTCAACAAAGATTAATCAAGCATTAATGACACAACATATGACCTATCGCAATACTAGGTCAATAACAATTAAGATAAGAGACAACCAATAAATATTCAATAACTAGGTTTCATAGATCTAAGCAAACACACAAGTAAATTAGCCGGACATGGAAAACATGCAAGCATACACACAAACAATTGAAGACATGATTGAATCAATGAAGTAAAACACTTATCTTGTTATAAAATAGGGTATGGAACCCTAAGATACTGCCCAAGACATCCTTGGTTTGGTTTAGGTTTTTACTCCAAAAAAACTACCTCCCTAAAACTGAAAAATTCAGATTCTATATATAGTGTTACAAACTGCGACGACGTCACTCTTCAATTGTGGCGTCGTCGGGTCGCCGTTATTAGGGTTTCGTCTTGGCCACGTTATCATTGTGACGGCGTCACCTTATGCCTATGACGCCGTCGCCTTCAGTCTCTGACGTCGTCTGGATCAAATCTAGGCCGTCTGAGCTTCGACGCCCTACTCTTTTAAAACCTGATGCCGTCACTTGTAAATACGCAATTTGGCTACTGAGTCGTCACAAAACTTGTTGCGACGGCGTCGCAATTAAACGCTGACGCCTTCTCCTTCAGTTTCAGCAGCTTGAGTGTCTCGATTCTTGACTTTGGCTATTTTCTTCGTATATTCGCGCCTTTTCGTTCGAATGAGTGTCATTCCAGCAATTTGCCTCCAAGAGACCTAAAAATTGAAAAGGAACGAAATTAAGTAATAACGGATACAAAAGTGATCCATTAAGGGCTTAAATGACCCCTCAAAAGTGTACGTTTTAGAACCTTATCAGTTATTTATTTCTTTAAGTGTGACAAAAGTAATAAGTGTATCGTAAATTTTATATCAAGTCGTGAGTGACGGACACGAGTCATAAATGATATATTTGAAGTGTCGGGCGAGATTGAATAATATGTGTGGGTTGTGTCCCATTTAACTAAATCAAACGAACCCTTAATAAAAAGAAGTGGGCTGCGGCCCCAATTAATCAAAACCAAACGGACCCTTAATGTGAAGTGGGCCGTGTAGCCTATCTAACACAAACGCACCCTATGAATTTTGTAACAGTTTTGCAAGATTTTGAAAACAAAGGAAGACAAGGAACAAGATACACAAGTCGTGTATTAGATTTGACAAAATGGTTGGTTCAAAATTTGGACATTGTCGGGACGGTTGAACATTTTCCGTCTTCTCCCTAGACTCATAACCAAGCACACCCCGTGGGTGTCTCAAAGATTGACTCGTTTACACTTCCAAGAAAACAACACAAATCACGAGTCCAACCGAGACTCTCATTTAGACCCTAATGACAATCACGAAATCGGTCCAAACAACATTAGCAAAAACGTGAGTCAAAGACTCAAACCGAAAGGTGACAAGACTCTTATCAAACTAATCCTCAACCGAATCACTAACAACAAAAATATGCTAGAACAATTAAGCCGAAACACTAGGAATAAGCGGGTACATTATCGAGACTAAAAAGCTACTATGCGGGACAGATTAAGCCGCACCAAATAAGCCATTCGGCTAACACAAATATAAACCAAAACAACTAATAAGCAGGATACATGATTAATTATCATAAGTTTATTAACTAAGTTTTCTTGTGTTTTTCTTTTGGACAACAACAACCACATAGGCTAAAAATTAAAATCATTTTACATACAAGTATTCGAACCAAATTTAATCAAATTAAAAATCAAATAACAAATTAAAACAAGAATTTATCAATCTTACATAGAAAACTCGAGTCGTGGGTGTGAAGAAACCGAACACAAAGAATTCCAATCGGGCAAGATTTGCGTGAAATTGAACGAATCAAGACTTGAATTAGGCTCTCTAGACTCCAAAGATCACAACCCCTCTACCAATTTGAAAGACCCCTTTGACTTTAGAAACCCTAATCTTGGAAACCCTAATTTCGTGAGTGTTTGATGTGTGATTAGACCTGTGAAATCAGTCCCCTTTTATAAATGAATGAAGGGAAAGTCTTGACTCTTACTTTCTTGATCTCAAGTTGAATGAGACTATCCCCAGTTGTGCGTCTCACCTTCACCAACATAAGCTTGTGACCCCTAGGGCGGAGGAGAGGCTTTGAGTGGCATGGTGATGGTGATGTTTATCATCAAGAATAAAGGGTGGTATTTTGAGAGAAGGGAAAGCGTGATTTATTTTCTAGAAGAGGGAGAGTCAAAAGATCTGGGAAGTTGGGAAGAAAACGTAAAGAGGGAAAGAGATAGGAGAGGGGGTGTGGCTGAGTTTTAGGATAGAGTAGGATTAGAACCGTGAACGCGACATCTCGGATAGTTACAAATATAGAAATTATATTTTTGGACCCGTCTTCGCAAGACTGATATAATAATACTGTCGTCGGCTTTGCTAGTTCATTTTTATATTTTAACTGTAATTGGTGCGCGTGCGGACTCGTTAGTCGAGATGATCTCTCGTTGTCGTGCTTTGATCATCAGTAAATATCAGAAAATGATTTATTCGTATCATTCGTTTATCAACGCTTCTCATGATGGCATAATTCATATAAGAATTCTTAACTTGTCATGATTATAGATCGAAAGGAAAAAGAAAAAAAATAGCCGCGAAAACCGGTGGGAAAATTTACGAGTTCTTACAGAATACATTGAGAGTAAATAATAACAAACAAACCTAACCCTAAACTAGACGGACCTAAACAACGAGTCAAGCCTATAGCCTTATTAACTAACAGGGTATGCTTCGTTGGTGGTTAGTTTTGGTTGACATGACACACTTTTTACCGCCATTGTCTAGTACTAGACGAGTACTCGTGCATAGCAACGGGATTTTATAGCGACAGATCGTTTAGTGATAAAAAAAAGTTTATGGGTTATAAACAAAAAATAATAAAATTTTGAAGATCTGGGTATTAAACATAATGTTTTGAAACCCGGTTCAACCCGAGTGGTTCAACCGGTTGAACCGTTCTGGTCGAAAAACGGGTCAATTTAAACCGAATCAACCCGATGGGTTGGATAAAAAACGGGTCAAATTAAACCGGATCAACCCGCCGGGTTTGAAGCGTCCCGGGTCAACCCGGTTTTCGATGTGTATTAATAGTTTTATTTTGAAATTTATGTTTTCAACATTTCTTATTATAGTTTTAACTTTTAACTTTTTACTTTTTGGTTTTTCTTTATATATAGAATAGCAGGGTACTAGCACGTTTCGGCGGCTGGTACCCTGTGACGATTAACCAGATAAATAGATCTCGATGAGACCTAATTACACCAGTTTGTATCGGTTTCAACGGGTCCTCTCTTGTTCGTTTTCGGATGGCTTTTATTGGTTAGCCGAACCGGTGGCGACACCGGTTCCTGGTTGAACCCTTTGGTCTAGTCCGGTTTTCAAAGCTATATATACCATCAACTTGTTAGCTTGTATGAAGCTTTGTGTGTTTTATCAATTTGTATAATATATATAATAACATGTACTTTTCATTTTAGGGTATTTTAAAAATAACATTAATTAGTGTGTTATGAATATTTATTATAATGATTGTACACATTCATATCCCCTAACTAGTAACCTCCAACTTTATGATTACTTTGTAACTTTCAATTTGTACTTAAAATCATTCATGTTGAGGTCCTTATAAATAGAGGCACCTAATGTAATATGAGACACAACAATAATAAGTTATATTTTCCCCTTCCATACTCTTTCACATTTTCTTGTTTATTGTTCTTATTGTGCTACTAGATTTGTTATTTTACAACACGTTATCAGCACGCTCTAAAACTTTGTTATCTTGATTTCTAAAGGTACGTTTTGAACCCTTGTTTCATGTTTTACGTCTTTATTTACCATTGCTAGAAGAAATCCATATCATGTATAAATAATGAATCGGTGTACCCTTTGTTATATTCTTTGATTTGTTTATTGATTGATGTGATTTCTTTTATTTATCAAAAGAAAAATTCTTTAAACGACAACATTTTCTTTTTTTAGTCTTGGTTACTTGATCACTAGGGTATTATAATATGACTATTAATGGTTATTTGCACATGATTGTAAAATAACTTTATTCTATAGAAAAAAAAAAGTTGCCGTAATAAATATAAATAATTAAATTTCCTGTTAACTATCATTTCTATAATAAATAAATAAATAAAACTTTGCTCGAAGTTCTTTAAAAAAATGGTGATAGATAGAGTTATTATGTATGATTTTATGTCATATAGATGAGTTATGATTTTTACCTTTTGATTGATGTTTGTGTGAGACATGTTTCTATTCGTCGTCTCATAGTCATCAATTGTGCTTATACAATTTATTTACTTTAAAAACCTTATCTAATAGATATTATTTGGTTTGAAAGCTTCAATTCAATAAGAAAAAACAAAATATGTCACTGATTTATGGCTATGTTAAATTATGTGAGGTAGAATTATTTCCTTGTGCCTATGATACTTATCTAGCCTAAATAGACCTATAAGTAATTGTCATCATAATTGTGTGCCCATATATGCCTAAAATGTTTGATATTGTGATAACTATATGTTGCTTCCTACAACCATTACTGCTTTTGATTGTTATCTCATAAATTTGATTTAATTTCGTCTAATCATGTATCTTATTTAAAAGAAAGAAATTTATTGGAGGTATTAACTTGTGACTACTCATCGCTATTGATCAATAGTCTAATGTATGCTACTAATAAGATGTTATTCTTTTTAGCCACCTACTCAATATACTGGATGTTTGAAACCTTAGAAAAAACGCCCTAAACAACTAGGAGTTTTATTTCGGTATATTACTATTTTAATTAAACGGTTTAACTCTGCGCGCTATCATGAGCTCTTAATGACTCGATATATAAATAATGTTTGCTAAAGACTTCTCTTGATGTATTGAAGATGAATATGAAATTGCATTTTGGTCTTGTTTAAGAGATTTTATGATTATGTATCATATGCAATTTATATGTATACTAGGGTAGAGTTCTTTTTAGAAATTATACGCATTTTCTTAAGCCCTTGTCTTTTCTGGTATCTATTGCTTAATGAGAATAAAATAAATTAAAGAGTTAATTACATAAATCGTCCTTGTGGTTTGGTAAAAGTTACGGATCTTGTCCCTGTGGTTTTTTTTAGCGGGTTTCGTCCCTGTGGTTTACAAATCTTACGGATCTTGTCCCTGATCTGACCCGGTCCCAAAAAAAGGACCTCCCTTGCAAATACTCTCTAACGTGAGGGCTAACATCATATTTTGGTTTTAACGATCGGAGTTAATTACATAAATCGTCCTTGTGGTTTGGTAAAAGTTACGGATCTTGTCCCTGTGGTTTATTATAATATATATATTTTTTTTAAATAATTTTATTAAAAAATTAATATAAAATTAAAAAAAAACAAAAAAATGTTTTCGTTCATCATGGGAGCCCGTATTTTTGTACATTTCGTTTTAATGAACCTCTTTTTCTTACACGATTTTGGTTCCACTTATGCAATTTAGGTTTGCCATAAACTTACCTAATCTCGGTTTCATGCCTATTTCGGTTCCTGACCTAATTCGGCTTCACCCTATCTCAGCTTCACAAGAATCTCGGCTCCCGGGCAATCTTAGTGTCATGCCAATCTCGGTTCCTGCCCAACTCGGTTTCAACCTTATCTCGACTTCAACCAAACCTCGGTTCCTACTTGGCTCCGAGAAATATGATCAAACCTTGGGTTCAAAATAGTCAATATAAGTTCCAAAGATGTTGGTATAATCTCGGCTTCTAAGCCAAAGCTCGGTTTCAATTATGTTGAAAATCTCAGTTCCAAAAGTGATACTTGACCTCGATTCCAAAACTGATACTTGAGCTCGGTTCCTAAATTTATACTTGACCTCGATTCCAAAATTGATACTTGACCTCGATTCTAAAATTTCAAACCTCGGTGCCACCGAGTTTGGTTCCTAAAATCTCGGACCACTCACTTTGTACATAAGAGAACATGTTTGACAACAAATATTCGACCTTACCTAATTAAAATTAAAATGTATCTTTTAAAAATGTTTTAAAAACCGTACATTTTTGTACATTTCGTTCGTTTTTGTATGAAAAAATGTTTTCATACATTTTCATACAAAAACGTACATTTTTTTACAAAAATGTATTCATACATTTTCATACAAAAACGAACGAAACCGTATAAAAAAAATGAAACGTAAAAATAGAGAAAACCGTATAAAAACGTTTTTTTACACTCCTTCATCCGTTTTATAATAAAATTAAAAAAAAGTTTTTTTTTTTTTTAATTTTTTTAATAAAATTATTTTTTTTAAAAGAAAAAACAGTTTTTAAAAAAAATATTATAATAAACCACAGGGACAAGATCCGTAACTTTTACCAAACCACAAGGACGATTTATGTAATTAACTCCGATCGTTAAAACCAAAATATGATGTTAGCCCTTACGTTAGAGTATTTGCAAGGGAGGTCCTTTTTTTGGGACCGGGTCAGATCAGGGACAAGATCCGTAAGATTTGTAAACCACAGGGACGAAACCCGCTAAAAAAAACCACAGGGACAAGATCCGTAACTTTTACCAAACCACAAGGACGATTTATGTTTTTTTTTGAACGGCAGAAATATATAAAAAATAGCTACTAGTAAGGCACTAGAAGCTAAAAAGTACTAATACAAATCTACAAATAAACAATGCTACACAATCTAAATTAACTCTAAATTAAAATATACTCCATAACTTAGAAGGATTATATAATTTAGCAAACAAATTATGGCAGCAACATGGGTATGGTTTGTTTGTTATTATAATTATTTTTTGTTATGAAGAATTGATCTATCCTAGATGGGTAATTATTCTAGTTTCTAAATTCTAGAGATTGTGATCCAAATCCAACACTTGACTTATATATCCTTTGTAAGGGGTTACAGATATATTATTATACTTTTCCTGCATGTTAGCTAATTTGATTTACTTGGATAGGCATAATTTTTTTTTTTAATTATCTATATAAAACATTCGCCGATGGCACTTTCCTCAACGATTTGCCACGTTGGTTTATAAAATCATTTGATACAAGACTCACATAAGATTATTATAATATAATCTCTTATACAATAACCGACTTTCAATCTTGTTTAATACAATCTCAAAAGGCATATTAACAAAGCGAATAATGTATTATTATAATCATTGTAAAACTATTTTGTCAGTGCAGATTTTGATCAAGTTTAATATACATTAAAAGACTTATCGTTACACATGGAATAAACGATGACACATATACGATAGTGCCAAAAGTTAGTTATAAACCCCTGTATATGTTTCATTATGAATATGAATAGATCTTTGTCATATTACCTAAACTAGGTAAGTACCCGCGCCTAGCGGCAGCTATTTCTAACGTCAGATAATTAATGATTTGTGATATTGTGGTGAGTGTTTTGTGTAGCGTTTAAAATAGAACGTGAACCGATGAAAATGCAATTGCAAACGGTTGTACTATACGATAATTAAAGTCTAGACAAAATTCTTAACATCTATCAAACAACATATAAAATCATTTAATGAAAATGAAAGTAAACATTACATTAGTTATGGGATAAAAACTAACAACACACGTTACTTGTCGCGTAAAAACTAATAAGGATGGGATTAATGGTGACCAAAATTAGCGTGAATATGATTAGCCCAAAATAAAATAAAAATTGGCTAATTTTGGCTATTTTGTAAAAGATTTGAGCACATTTAGCCTCATCTTCTTTTTTTTTGAAATGAGCGTATTTAGCCTATTGAAAAGTTAAATGTGCACTAACGGACACATATTTTCTCATAATTGCAAAACATTATAATCGTTTTTGAAGAAAAACTTATAGATAATATATTTACATAGCGACAGATCGTTTTGTGTTAAAAAAAAGTTTGTGGGTTTTAAACGAAAAATAATAAAAGTTTGAAGATTTGGGGATTAGACATAACGTTTTGAAACCCGGTTCGACCCGGGTGGTAACCGAGTCAATATGACAGGTTGGGTCAAAACGGGTCAAATTAAACAGGGTCAACCCACCGGGATTGAAGCGTACTGCGTCAACCCGGTTTTCGATATGTGTTAACCAGAGAAATATAATATAGCAGGGTACCCGTGCATAGCAACGGAATTTTATAGCGGCAGATCATTTTGCGCTAAAAAAAGTTTATGGGTTATAAACGTAAAATAATAAAAGTTTGAAGATTTGGGGATTAAACATAATATTTTGAAACCCGGTTCGACCTGGATGGTTCAACCGGTTGAACCGTTCTGGTCGAAAAACGGATCGATTTAAACCGAGTAAACCTGACGGGTTGGGTCAAAAACAGGTCAAATTAAACCGGGTCAACCCACCGGGTTTGAAGCGTCTCTGGTCAACCCGGTTTTCTATATGTATTAATAGTTTCCTTTTGAAATATATATTTTCAACATTTCCTTTTTTAGTTTTAACTTTTTGCTTTTTCCTTTATACATAGTATAGCTGGGTACCCACCCGGGTACCCTGACGATTAATCGGAGAAATAGTTCTTGACGAGACCTGATTCACCAGTTTGTATCGGTTTCAATGAGTCCTCTCTAGTTCGTTTCCGGATGGCTGTTATTGGTTAGCCGAACCGATGGCGACACCGGTTTCCGGTTGAACCCGTTGGTCCGGTCCGATTTTTAAAACTATATGTACCATCAACTTGTTAGTTTGTATGAAGCTTTGTGTGTTTTATTAATTTGTATAATGTGTATAATAACATGTACTTGTCATTTTAGGGTGTTTTAAAAATAAACTTAATTAGTGTATTTAATTATTTTATATTTAGAATTATGTTGTAGCTTGTTTAAATTGTACATTGTGAAAATTTCATTGTACTTTTTAATAAGGGGTGTTTTAATTAGTTGTTTTTAATTTGGTTGATATGTTTTTAATTGGTTGTACAATGTGAATAAATTATTATACTTTTAAGTAATGAGGTGTTTTAATAAGAGTATTAATTACACAAATATATTTCTCTCTCATTTGACCATTAAACTTTTTCACTTTTCCACTTTTTTACTTTGACTATTTTTCCATTTTATGTAGTATAGATAATATATTGAAGAACTTTTGGCTCAAATTATGCCGTTGAGCTATAATATACATGTGGGACTTATTTACCATGTGACATTTATTTGCATATGAGATTTGATTAATTGATTAATGGTTATGTGTTAAGCAAATTTAGTAACTTCAATATTATAAAGATGTTTCTTGTTTAATAATGCTATAAGCTAATGTGAATATTTTATTAAGCTATGTAAGAGACATGAAAGAGCTAATTGGAGAAATGCGGGCTCTCTATATTATTCAACTTTTATAAAAAGTTGCAATTGAAGTGGATATGGTCATAAAGTATATGAGCCAAGATCCTTGTAGTAATTGGCATGACCGGTTAGACCATTCCGTTTCTTGTTGATGCGAGATATATAAAAGAACAATAATTTTCTTCCAAAATAAATTTGATTGTTCTCAATGGAAGTTAATTGTTCATATATCATCACCAATAAAAGTGAGGACTTTGTCCTATAAAGTTTTGGAAAGAATATAAAGGGGATGTATTCAGTCCTATACATCAGCCATGTGGATCATTTTGAATTTTAAAATCGATGCATCGTCAAAATGACCATCAAAGATGCAACTTAATATTAGCGTGATTAGTGGCTCGACTTCTATAAAGCGAGCATGGATTTCCAAATTAAATTATTGAAAATGGTGGTGAGTTCCAAGTATTGGACAATTATTGGAATAAGTGTTGAACATAAAAGTAGTCCATGTTCATATGCGAATTGCTTTTGTTGAAACGTTTATAAAACATCTTCAGTTGAATGCAAAGCCAATAATTGTGAGAACAAAACTTTTAGTTTATGGGGCATGTTATAACATATGAATTCGCATCTTGCCAACAACTTATAATGAATTCTCCCCATTAGAATGGGTTTTGGTCACAAACCATATTTCCCATATGAAATTGATAATTTATTCAGGGGGAGAGAATAAGCAACGATGAATATGGAATGAATTATGATATAAATTTTAATCCTCACACTAATGAATATGAACTTAAAGTTCAAGGGACAATTTACATTCTATATCTAGTAACTGCCAGACAAGTTTACTGACCTAAATAAATTGACTAGATCATATATACGCTGCTAGTGCTCCAAATACAATATGTGTCCCAGCAGTAAAATCAATGATTGATAGTGAGTCTATGGCACGTCTGCAACGTGATAGGCTAATCCATTCCAAATAAAACTCCTCGATTGAAGTGATAAAATGGAGCAAGCAAATTAAGATGGTCGAATTGAGGTAATAAAGACCTGATAGTTTCTTAAAGAGACACTAGACATGAAGGTTATTGAAAAACAAAAACCAGGTTGGTGAAAAACTACGAGATCTCAATAAATGATATATGATGTCTAGTAAAGTGTGGAATTGAAAAGAAATCGACTTCGATAGTACTATTACATTTGAATGATTATGAAAGTAAAATAATATAGCGCTAGAATGAATGTGAGGATCTTGGATTATGAATGGCGAAATATAATGACGCAAGTAAATAATGAAGGATTGAAGTCTCGTATGATGAGACATGTAATTGGGACTTCAACTTAATATACATAAATGTGTAAAACTTATTGGAAATGCATATGCCTTTATGAGATAGCGATATAAATTGTGCATAAGCACAAGTGATAGCACACATATTTTCGCAAAGATTTTAAAATGATAATGACAATACATGTTCACATGTGGTGGATTGTAATTTTATATTGTATAAGTCTGGCAATGTGATAAATAATTGACATGAATCTAAAATAAAATGAATAGAGCTCATTTGAAGTTGAGATTCCATGAGGGATATAAAATGCATGAAGCATGTCTCATGATTTAAAATGCTGAAAGAATATAAGAAAGTTTTCAAGAATAACACTTGATCAAGTTGAATAAATCATTATATAAGTGAAAGGCAATACGGTATTAGTTTAAAATGAGCCATTGAAATAACAAAATTTACCCATGTTAGTTTTAAAGAGATTTGAATTTGAATATGGTATAAGTTACATATCGTTCGATGAGGTAAATGTGAATGGAACTCATGAGGAGATTTTCAAGACGGTTGAATACCTAGAAATGAAATACAAAGTTTTGTCTTATTTTATGAATTAAACATCTTAAAGATGAAATCATTGTGCATAATGAAAGCTAAAGAAATATGCTATATATCTTTATATGGATAAACGGTGCTCCTGTTTATGAGGGCAATTGATGAAGAAAGACCCCTTTATTATAAAGATGATGATCACAATATCGATTTATAGGTATCATAGTTAAATGTATATAAAACATTGATTGTTCTCACTAGTAGTCATAAATGATATCATGTATCATTTACTTTGCTTTCATTGATACTATATAACTTGTGAAGTACGAGGATGTACTTGTATAATAATAAGTATAACATATGTTTAATCCTTCTTGATATGTGAAGGTTAAGTAAAGAACACTTGTTTATATGAGAATCAAACATATATTCTATCAAGACACTTACTATATTGACATTAAAGAAGCTGGTTTAATATATTGGATTGCACCAACTAAGAGATTTAAGTAATGTGATCATCAGGGGGAGAGAAGATATGCGTTGCACTCTTTTTTCCTTTACCATGGTTTTGCCCCATAGGATTTTCCGACAAGGTTTTTAATGAGGCAACATCCCCGAGCTTATAAAGGAATTATGTTTTTTTTCTTCACTAGATTTTTGTCGCATTGGGTTTTGTCTAGTAAGGTTTTAACGAGGCATAATCCTCAAATGGACATTCAAGGAGGAGTGTTATGGATAATTATAATATGAATGTCCATATCTTATAGGATATTGATTAGAGGTATTTGAGTTATATTAGGAGATTACATATTGTTAGGTCATCATAGGTTAACACAAGCATCAATATATAAGAAATAGAGAAGAAGTGATCGGATGAACACTAAACACAAACACACGTATGAGAATGAACAAAATTTATGTGTAGGTATTATGTGAAAAGTGAACAACCAACCTTCAAATGAAGGTTTACAAGTCTATTTATAGGAGAAGGGACTAGGGCAACACTACAAGTCCCTTTCCTTCCTTATTGGATTTTGGACCAAGGCTTATGGGCTTTCTACATAAGCCTTGCCATTAGTACTAACATAAAAGCCTAATTAAGCAACCTATTACATATTGATTACAAACACTTGAAATATAGCTTAGGAGTGATTCCAACAATCTCCCCCTAAGTGTTGGTAATTAATAACTTCAGTAATCTTGAAAAGTTATTGGTGCGGATATAATAGTTGCTTTGACGTCTTCTGACATTCTTCTTTCTTGTGAGAAGAAGTTTCTTGATTCTAACAATCTCCACAGTGTGAGGATCTTGTTTTTCTTTGAAGTTTTCAGCTTTGACGTCTTTATTTATCTTTGTTCTTTGTTTTGGTGTGGATATGGTGGTGTTATGTTGCCGTAATCTGCATCAGGTCCGCTTCGTTGGTCAGGTGTCTCCACGTCCTTCTCCAACATGCTCACACGTTCTTTAACGTTGGGTTTCAATCTTGATGTAGTTCTCTTTAGTCTTTAAACTTTGTAGATTCTTTGGCTTTAATGAAGAATCATTCTGACTTTTGTGTTGCCTTTCGAGAGAACTTCAATTTATGTTGTTGTTGGTATGAACATGTGGAGAATCTGCACGATCATCTCCCAGAAGCATCCATAAGAAGAAAACATAAGAATTGGTTAGTGATAAACACCAATCGATCATTGTGGCCATTTCTTAGAAAATTGACCACTACGATTGTTCTTCTGATGAATATCTTGATTCCATTCACCTTGGTTGGGTGAATCAGCCGTCCGAATCCCATAAGAGACAGTTGGCATTACATTGAACAAGTTCAAGTAATGACCCACATCTTCAAGACTCGATTCTTGAAAGGAATCTCCTTAGCGCGATTTTCAGCACTTACAAGTTCGAACTTCGAGCGTGTTAACAACATAGTGTGAAAACCCATCTCTAATTCTAGCAAAGGTTGTTCCTGAACTGGAGTCCCTCAAGTAGGATAACACGATGTACCGAAGTACACCTATAGTTTAAGTGAGTAACTGAGGTACACCGAAGCATCACCCCACGACTGTAGACCATTTGAGACAACACTAAGCGTAACCCACAAGGAGTTACCAAAGTGACCTGCTGTCAGGGCTGTTTGATGTTGACCCTGGCAGGAGTTTCCATTCAATCACTGAAGATCACAGTTGTGAACCCCTCATAAATGTTCTCGACAGATTGCTAAGATCGGTGTAGGACTCTAGAATAGTATCACTTGCGTCCTTATTGTTGAACGACAAGTGATGAAATATCGAGTGTTCCTAAGAGACCTTTTGATGAATCTCGTGGCTCTAGACTCAATAGTGCGCTTTAGTTTTCCTAAGCGGAGACTGGGGAGAGGGTCTCCTTCTTCAATAGCAATCTTTAAGAGAAAGCCGATAGTTTACGTAGGGTTCCCTGTGAGAATGAAACAAGCTTCTGTTGAGAGAAACTTGAGTGGCTAAGAAGGTTTAGTGCATGTGTCACTGGGTCCATGACGACTTTGGTCTTCAATACCGGTGTCATCTAGTGACAGCCAGTAGCATATGTATTGAACCGGTGTCTACCCTAAGTTGAATAGTTTGGAGGGCTATTTCTTTTCACCATTTTCTTTACTTTTCTTTTTAATTCTTCAACTCCTTCTTTCTTCGATTATCATTTTCTCCTTTTTATAATCATACCTAAGGACTTCTAAATTCTAACTATTGGTGGAGTCCTTGGGTAGATCCCTCTGGCTCTGGCGGATCATAGGACGGTTATTCCTAACCTTAGTCACCTTATAACACCATGACTAACCTATGTTGCCATAAAACCGTTTTCTTGAAAGTCTCTCAAAGTGTTTATGAGTAAACAACATTTTGTACCACTGTGAAAGTTTTATCTTTTGCAAAAATACTCCCCCTCAACATGTGCTTAAGTGTTTAGATAGAAATCTGCATGGTGAGAGAAGAGCGCACTCTTTTGAATTGATTGACTCAAGATAGACAATTCTTCGCGAGACACGGTTACGTTGCATAGTTAAAGAGTTACATTGTCAGCTTTTAGGTGACAACTAGCTCTAATAACTACCTTGAAGGTGTGGACAAACCTCGAAAGGTTGTCAAACCCGTCAAAGTTCATGTCTATCAAGAGCTTCTTGAATAGGTACAATCTACTCGGATAAGTCTTGAAAGACAAATCTTTTCGATGTATGACAGTTCAGATCTCGTCAATTCATTGGTTAAGTCTTAGCACAAAGATTCAATCACAAATTTCACCACATATTTGTATCACATAATTTCTATCCCCCTCAAAAATGGCATATACATGTTATTTTTGATGAAATTTTGATATCAAATATGGCCATTCTGAGTTTTGTGAGAAGATTTCCACGAAGAACAATTTGTGAACAAAGATTTTAGCAAGTACTCCCCCTCAACAAGTAATATTAACTTTTGAGGTTTTGAAAACATAAGGGGAAGTACTCGTTCTTTCGAGCAAAACTTTGAAAAATGAATGTTTTGATAAGTTTTACTCAAAAGTAAGAAGCTTTCGCTCTTTTTATAGGATTGTGGCACTGAAGCGTACCACAAGGTCCTTTCATTACAAGTACGGGTTGTACACTGTAATGTGTGCACAAGCCATAGTCAAATATACAGATCATAATATCCAAAAATTAATCCAAGAAACAAATTAAGGAGTACCAGGAATTCCGTCAATAACACCGGGAGTTCTCTCTTGACGTTGATACCCCGTAAGAGGGAAGCGTTCCCTTCCACCCACAAAGCTCTCTAGCCTCCGCATCTGATCCCTGTGAAATAGCCTCTCATCAATCCTCTTTATTATCTTCTTGACATCCCTCTTTTCTCTAGAATTCCACCTTTTCTTCGACCCAATGCCTTCATGAATCTCTTTTAACCGATACGCCAACCCGTCACGAACCTTCTTCAGAGTGTGGTCACAAAATTTGTGAAGCTCATTGCACGCCATGAAGCAGTTGTGATGTAGTTCACTGCGGTAAACTACTCCCAACTTCGGTTTCTTCAGAATGGTGTACTGAGAGAGTTGGTTGATATCGGGAAAGTTCAAAAACGGTTTAGTGAGATTGACCCTTTTCTGGTTTGATTCTACGGCAAGTTGAAGGTCTTCAACACATTCTTGGATGACGATGCTTCTTATGAATATCAACAAAGACTTGATGTACTGCAGCTGGATTTATGTCGCATTCGACCTTGTACCTTAGCCAGATACATGTCTTCAATGTCATTGAGCGACAATCTCGGAAAATCAGCTTTAGAGAAATCATATTCATGTTCGTCTTGGTGTTTGACTTTGATTTGTTCCAGGAATGAGTAATCCCATTTTGTAGCCAAGATGACATTCATAATAGCAATAATCCGTGTGTCACTGTACACCTCTTTGTTTGATTTAAGTACCTGGCATCTTCTGTAGTATAGTCTTCTTCATGCAGGTCAATGATGAATTCCATATTGTACATCGAGTTCATAGTTTACCACATTATCAACGAACATTCTTGTGGCTTCTTCCTCGATGGAAACATTATCAGAGAAGACTACTTCCGGGATGTTGAAGGTGAGTGAGGTAGCGTATTTCTTGCTTACATCGCTACCGTGTTGAAGAAATTCCAGGTCGTTGTTGAAGAATTATTGGTAGGGAATCCTTTGTTGATGAGGTCGGCCGATGGTTGGTAGTGGCTTGGTCCAATCAGTGTAGTAAGGAGTCTTGTCAGGTCTTGTGAAGTCGATGTTGGATTCAGGGTTGAGCCAATCAATATTGTTCGACATGGCTCGTGCAATGTTGTCGAGATGATATTCGACTTCAATTGCACTATCGGAGCTGTCTTTAAGTAGTTGAAACACGTCGTTCTTGATTTGGCGCAATTCTCCCTTCGTCATCTTCTTCACTTTGAACTTTTGTTGAATAATGATAACATCAAATAGTCCTGAATATTAAGTGTCAATTTCTCCCGTTAATGCTCGTTATTTATATCATTTATATGGATTTACGCTTGTTTTCCATTGCTTTACACTTTCAAGTAAATTGCGAGCATTGGAGCTAAAGAGACGCGGAAATAGAAACGTTACTAAAGATTTATCACAGTATGCTTATTCTAAAGAGGTTACGCCGTAACTCGTCTCTCACATTACGCCGTAACTATTGCGTGACCCTGAAGTCCAACTCATCAAGAGGTTACGGCGTAACTCCTTCCAAAGATTACGACGTAACTCCATTAGGTCAAAAGAGGTTCCACGCCGCTGATACTTACGCCGTAACTACTGCATCACTTACGACGTAACCAGGATTATTGAAGACTACGGCGTAACCACTTATAAGGTTACCCCGTAACTAGCAGATCTAGTGCATTTACGGAGGTTACGGCGTAACTCATCTTTTGGTTACGCCGTAACCCAGACCTGGCCTATAAATACCCCACGAATTCCAGCATTTCTATTCATTCCATTCCACACACAATACTCTGAGAACGTGGGAAAATACTCAAGGGAGGTCTAGGGAAGCATACGGAGCTGTTTACAAGGGAGAATTCAAACCATTACAATAAGCTTTAGCGTTTATTATTTCTTTTACTTTCAATTCATGTATTTCGTACCTTTGAATATTGAATTGATGTGCATGATTAATATGAGCGGCTAAGCACCCTTTGGTGCTAGCCTAGTTATGATTCCTTAATTGTTTTGTTTACGTTTACCTTTACTTCCGTACAATTATTTCTAAGTGTATGAATGCATAGTTCTTTGGTAGTCACCCCTGGTTCGGTAGTTTTGAATGGCGGTAGAGTCCAATTGCCTAGGAGATATGACCAACTGACCTTAGGTGAGCGGACTGAGACGGGAAGGGTAAGATATGACCAACTGCTGTCCTCTCGAATTTGACCCCACCTGAAGTAATTAGAAGTAGGTAGATGTAGACATAACTAGTTAGGAGGATTGACTAGGTTAGCACCACTATTCCTCTATTGATTTCCTTTCTACCATTTAATTGCTTTTATATTCTGCATTAGTAGTTTAATTAATTAAAACCATATCAAACCATTAATATTCTGTGACAATTAGACTTAGTAATTATCCGACACACATAGCTCTTGGGACGACCTCGGCTTTACCATTTACTACACTACACACGACCGGGTACACTGCCCGTTAGTGCATTAGGGTAGACCATAGGTATAGCGAGACACTATAAATATTAAGACCTGGTCAGTAAAACCCGCATCAAGTTTTTGGCGCCGTTGCCGGGGAGCTATATTAGGATTAATATTAAGTCTTTCATTTCATATTTAAACTTTTCTCACGATCATATTTCAAGTTTTCAGGTACCATGGAAGTGGTTAACATCGATGACCTCACTCTTGAGGAATACTTGGCGTTGACTAGAGCTGATCAAGGGCCGGGTCTCGTAAGACCGGCAATCGGAGCGGATGTTCGTTTCGAGATTAAAGACCAATTTATGAGGGAGCTTCGCGCTAACCCTTTTTCAGGAAACAGGGACGAAGACGCATATGAGCACGTTGAAAATGTCCTATACATCGCTAGCCTTTTCAACATTCCGGGCGTGTCTCATGATGCTGTTATGCTCAGGGTCTTCCCTATGACTCTAACTGGAGCATCCAGAAGATGGATCGAAAGATTGCCCGCCGGGGCAGTTAACACTTGGGCGCTACTTAAAAAACACTTTATCCAAAGATATTGCCCACCATCAAAGATTTCTAATCAACTCTTGGAGATCCACAATTTCAAACAAGAAGACGACGAAACTCTATATCAAGCTTGGGACAGATACAACGATCTTCTTTATAAGTGTCCTACCAATGATCTTAATAACCAGCAGAAGGTCAATATTTTCTACAAAGGAATAAATGTAACTACGAGGCAGATGCTGGATTATCAAGGACCTATCCCGAATATGACTCCTACTACTGCAATTGAAGCCATTCAAAAAATGGCGGACCATTCTCAAAAATGGCACGACGGTGGAAGTAAAAGAAACCTAGGCGGAAGTTTCGACGGAATTACAGCGATTGCTACTAAACTTGAAAATCTTGGAAGAGATATGCTAAAAATCAAAGAAACTGTTCATGCCATCCAAGTCGGCTGCGAAAACTGTGGTAGGGGACATTTGACTAAAAACTTTCCTAATAACGACAAGAAATATACGATCGAGGAAGCTAAATACGGGGAAAATAGGCCCTTCTACGGGGATAATCGTAATGGGTTTCGTGGAGGACCCCCACCGTATTATGAGCGTAATGAGAGAAGAGCTAACCTGGAAGGGATTATCAACAAGTACCTTGTAGACACCACCAAGAGGCAAAAGGAGCAAGAAGAATGGCTTAAGAATTTCCAAGATAACACACACAAAAACCTCACGTCCCACGAAACATCACTTAAGAACTTGGAAACTCTAATTGAAAAGCTTGGCGACGAGGTTCAAAGAAGGAACGAAGAACAAAAGAGCAACTCCACTATATGTAAGGCTGTATTCTATGACGACAACAAGTGCTCTGATAAGTCAGATACCAATGGCGAAAGTGAGTTACGCCGTAACCAAACTCCTGAACTATGACGTAACCCAAGCAAAGACACGGACGCCAAAAACAACAACACTAATAGAAGGAGTCATTGGTGTAAGAGTATTGCAATTGATGACGGAGAATGCTATAGTTTGTGGGCTTCATGTGATCCTCGGAAGGCCTGCGATGGGGGCGTTGATAAGGAAAGAGTAAAAGATGACAGATACAGATGGACTACACTGAATGACGAAGAAAGATTAGCCAAATTCTCAATTAACGAAGTGGAGGGGCCACCCATCAAGCATTACTGCACACCTTTACTCATCATAGAAGATGAGATTACTAACGCTTGGCCAACATGCAATCCTTTTCGTGATTATTGCAATGGAGGAGGTAATATGAAGAATGAGGTGTGGATTTGCCCACACGAGTCTGGAAGACACGACGTTGATTTTGGAAATCTATCATTCAGTGATTGGTATTCAATAAGGTTCGGGGACGCGATAATTAATTCAACTCTGTTCAGAAATATGGAACTGAAATATGAGAAACACTTTCTTCGAGGAAAAACCATTAAACCCCTCGATGATATTCCTTCCGAAGATGACTATGACGAAGGAGTTAGGAATCATTGGTGCGAACAAATTAAAACCAGTAACGGAAAAGTTTGGGCCTCCTTCAACCCTTTTGAGTATGAATGTGATGGAGGAAGCAGCATCGAGAGAACTGGGGAAGACGAATTCCTTTGGACTTCGACTAACGATTCCGAAAGAACTGAACTACCATGGCCTGACGATCTCGGATTCGACAATTGGATCAAAATCAAATACGGAAAAATTGACACGTTAACCAAAAATAAAATCCGGGAAGGTTGTATGAGTAAAAATCAACCCAGCAACGAAGCTCCTGATGAAAAACCAGCAGATGACACCAAGGACTCAGTCAAAAAATGCAGACATGTTCTCAACCAACTTGAAGATACCGATTCCGACAATGATTTTGATTATCTCGAGTTGCAAGGCGAAGACGGTTTCATCGACCCACATGATGAGATACATGAGAAACGAAGATGCAAGATTCTTGGCATTCCATTTAAGAGGCCACCTCCTATTATATCTGAAAATTTTGAATTTACGCGATACCATTTGGGGCCTGAAGAAATATTCTGCAAGATACGGAAAATTGAAACCAAAGAATACCTGCGCACTGCAACAAATGTCGGATGGGTTAGGCGCAACTTAATGAAGGACATGGAGGAAGTAGGGGATGCTCAAAGAACCCCATAGGAGTCCTGCAGCTCTGAGTCTAACTTAAAGACTCGTAAATAAAGAAAAGTGCTCTTTCGGGAGACAACCCGAATTATCTCTTTCTTTTGTTTTTATTTCCTTTCTGTTGGGTTTTGTGTTTTCTAACCGTTTTTGTAGGAGACAATGAAGTAATTACTGCTGCAGTTGCTGATCTGAACAGAGTTATGGCGTAACTCATCTTGGTGATTACGCCGTAACCAATATTTTAGCAGAAAAATTCTTGACGCATTACCAACTACGGCGTAATACCATCTCAGTGGTTACGCCGTAACCATTCGCTTCTCAGCTCATTCCAGGTTTTGAAAGTTACGGCGTAACTCTCTTATTGGAGTTACGACGTAACTCTCCTCTACTTTAATTCTTTCATTTTAAAACACAGTAACCTTGTATTAGTTTTTAAATGAACTTTGTGGGTGTGTTCCCTGTAAACCCTCACGAGAGTTCACTCGTCCACTTGGGACACCAAGTGGTTTAAAAGGCTTGTTGCATTCGCTAAATGCAACCGTGATTCCTACGAAAGTGAGTTAGGTTTATTTTTCATTTTTATTTTTTTCTTTTTAGAATTACGCTTGTCGGTATTGTGATTTCAGGGATTGAAGTTTGCTCATGACGCTTTAACGAAGGCACGATCCTTTCTCGTGGGCCTTCTTCTTTTTGGAGAAAAATTCAGGGAAGTTCTCGCTCTAATTCTACCTTTCTCTTCACCTTTATCTTAATGCCTAGTACAAAAGGGACTTTGTACAATTCAAGTGGGGGGACGGGAGTAGAATTATCTCGTGAACTTTATTTCGCCCTCAGTTTTATAGTTTATTTTGAAAAATTATGCCATTTTTTAAAATTTTGACATGTTTTTCCGAACCTAACTAGATTAGACCTTAGCCGAGCACATACAACCCTTGATATTACATGGTGAGATTAGCCTTATCCGTTTCTTATATTTTACCCAAATCCACCAAATTATGAGTGTGTCTGTAGCTTGTAAACTTTAGAACTTGGCCTTTGCATCATTTCGAGACCATAGACGGGGTATGTTGAGTTAGCTCGATGTATTTGGACTTTTCAGTTTTAGAAGGCAGTATTTTAGGATTATCACCCAAACAGCCTACCATTATGAGTCTATCGATTAGCCACCTCGACTTTTCGACCCCATGTGAAACCCTTTTGTTGCACTCCCCTTTAGTGCAAAATACCCCTAGATACACCCTTCTAAGCCATTCCTTTCATTTTGTCACCCCAATATATTGTTTCGTTACACCCTTACACCTTAGCCTACCCTGTAGTCTTTATTTGTAATTGAGAAGTCATCATTTGCCTAAGTTCAAGGTTCGAGTGGAAAGGTTTGGAAATCACACTTTCATCGACAACAATTATGAAGATCATTGAAGACCCCCCGAATTCCCATTGTTCATCTCAAGTGGGGGGATGTTATGTTATCAGATATTATTCAAAAAAAAAATAGTTGATTCAGTTACGATTTTGTAAAGTGCAATGTTATAAGCACTGTAGTATGAGCTTTATTGTTTAGTATCGAGGAGGCCACCTCGGTCACATTTGAAGATTGGAGTTGGAGTAATACCAACTGAAGAAGAAAAGGTAGTGTGCCCATCACGACGTCCTCTAATGACACATCTACCTTGCATTTCATGATCCGGTCTCCAGACTTCTAAACTTGAACTTTGGGCGGACGGTAAGTGGTGATGACTTGGTTGTAGATGTAGACTACACCTTGTTTTTCATTTTACACCAATTATATATCCCATGTCTTATCCTACCCTTTAGTCATGAAGCATGTCTAGGTGATGCACCGAGCAATCTTTGGTGTCTTGGCCATGGATTTGGTCATGTATCATTGATTTGGTCCACTTCGCCGTGACATGTTAGTAATGACGAGTCACTCCTTAACATTTGTCGTGTCTACCCATATTGCCTTCGAGAACTGTTTAGCCCTTAACTCTAGTGGTGGAGATTTGTGTAACCGCCAAGCTTATGATAGAATACATGCTATGACTGTGCGTTTGAGTGATCACCCCGAAATTGACACTTAGAATAGTTGAGAGATTTGAGTGTTTGTTCCCCTTTCATGAGGTGTTCGGCTTTGTTTTATTCTAGCATAAGGGATTTGTAAACTCATATTTTCCAGGTTTTGGGAGATATCTTTTTGGGAATCTATCTAATAAGGTCTACTTGAGGGCAAGTAGAGTTCAAGTGGGGGGATATTTGATAACATCAAATAGTCCTGAATATTAAGTGTCAATTTCCCCCGTTAATGCTCGTTATTTATATCATTTATATGGATTTACGCTTGTTTTCCATTGTTTTACACTTTCAGGTAAATTGCGAGCATTGGAGCTAAAGAGACGCGGAAATGGAAACGTTACTAAAGATTTATCACAGTATGCTTATTCTGAAGAGGTTACGGTGTAACTCGTCTCTCACATTACGCCGTAACTATTGCGTGACCCTGAAGTCCAACTCATCAAGAGGTTACGGCGTAACTCCTTCCAAAGATTACGATGTAACTCCATTAGGTCAAAAGAGGTTCCACGCCGCTGATACTTACACCGTAACTACTGCATCACTTACGGCGTAACCAGGATTATTGAAGACTACGACGTAACCACTTCTAAGGTTACGCCGTAACTAGCAGATCTAGTGCATTTACGGAGGTTACGGCGTAACTCATCTTTTGGTTACGCCGTAACCCAGACCTGGCCTATAAATACCCCACGAATTCCAGCATTTCTATTCATTCCATTCCACACACAATACTCTGAGAACGTGGGAAAATACTCAAGGGAGGTCTAAGGAAGCATACGGAGCTGTTTCCAAGGGAGAAGTCACACCATTACGATAAGCTTTAGCGTTTATTATTTGTATTTCGTACCTTTGAATATTGAATTGATGCGCATGATTAATATGAGCGGCTAAGCACCCTTTGGTGCTAGCCTAGTTATAATTCCTTAATTGTTTTGTTTACGTTTACCTTTACTTCCGTACAATTATTTCTAAGTGTATGCATGAATAGTTCTTTGGTAGTCACCCCTGGTTTGGTAGTTTTGAATGGCGGTAGAGGCCAATTGCCTAGGAGATATGACCAACTGACCCTAGGTGAGCGGACTGAGACGGGAAGGGTAAGATATGACCAACTGACGACCCTTTCTACTTGTGCGATTTGACCAACTGATCACCTATCGTTTGGATGAACTTTAGAATTGGGGGGTGTAGTGTCTAAGTTCCTAACGGCCGGGCACTCACTATTTAGAATCTAGCATGTAGCGGTACTTAATGACTCGGCTTAGGGGAGCAGGAACAACAGGACTTATGACGGTGCTCCTGATTTCTCCTGTGGTGGCATCTTTGCTGATAGGTTAGAGCGAATTGACCAAGTGTTGTCCTCTCGAATTTAACCCCACCTGAAGTAATTGGAAGTAGGTAGACGTAGACATAACTAGTTAGGAGGATTGACTAGGTTAGCACCACTATTCCTCTATTGATTTCCTTTCTACCATTTAATTGCTTTTATATTCTGCATTAGTAGTTTAATTAATTAAAACCATATCAAACCATTAATATTCTGTGACAATTAGACTTAGTAATTATCTGACACACATAGCTCTTGGGACAACCTCGGATTTACCATTTACTACACTACACACGACCGGGTACACTGCCCGTTAGTGCATTAGGGTAGACCATAGGTATAGCGAGACACTATAAATATTAAGACCTGGTCAGTAAAACCTGCATCAAATAATCTTGACATGCTCCATGGTTCGACCATCTACTGGTTCTTGGCCTTCCGGCAATTGAGGGGTGGCATCAACAAGCTTAGAAAACCAGTCGTATTATCCAGTGTCATCTTCATCCAACCAAGATACAACTTTGGTAGACTTTTTCTTCTGTGGCTTGGAGGATGATACTGGCTGCTTGGTTGATGTCAGAGAAGGGGGCTGTTTTTGAGGCTCAGGAATTTCTTCATCATCACCACCAGTGTATTGGAAATAGTCACCAGTTTTCTCCTTTGGTGGTGAAGACTCAGATTCCTGAGGTTTACCTAGAGCAGAAGGATGTTGAGTAGTTTTTGTGGTGGTGGTGGTCTTTGGGGGTGGTGGAGGCATCGATGAGTATTCGCCAGTTTTCTTTTTACGTTTAGGCTCAGAATCCTTGTCCGCATCATCGTCGTCTCTTGGTCGCTTAACTTTACCAGCCGACTCTTTACAAGATGTCTTAAGTTGATATTCCAGCAATGCCTCAAAAAGTTTAGCTTTGTCAGAAGTGAAAGATGCGGATTGTTGAGACATTTGCATAACCAACTTCGAGATCAATTCAGCATCAGAGACGACAGGAGACATAACTGGTTTGATTTCCATGACCGCAGGGGTATTAGATAGTGTATTCTTGACCAGTGACATGAGATGCGGATAGAGTTGTCTGGTGAACATCTCTCTTGTGACTCCAAGGACAGTGCCGAGGAGGAACTTATGAGTGTAGTCCTTAATCGTTTTGTACATTTCACCCTGTATTTCTCGGTTGAGAAATTGTGGATCTAGTCTCGTTCCTCCGAGAACTCGTTTATCACATTCTGTAGTAAATTAACTCTATCGGCAAGCTGATTCAATTTCTTGTTAACTACGTTGCGTTTCCTTGTTTGCCTAACAGCCTTGACAATTCTGGTCTTAGTACGTGATATCCAAGTGTTGGCGGGTTTCTTGACTGATTTGGAGGATGATCTGGTGGCAGCATCTTTGGATGGTGGTGGAGATGAATGTGATGATGAGTCTGAAGATGATGAGTCATGAGATGGCTCTGGGTCTTTTGGTGGCTTAGAAGTTTCTTCAGGATTGTGTTCAGGATTATCTTGAAGATAATTATCAGACTTGGCGATCATGATGTACAAAGTTCTCCAAGGCTGAGGAATGTTCTTTAAATCGACTGAAGAATGCTTGGTAATGATTCCTGCAGCTTCATCATAGCCAATATCGACCATGAATTGTAGTGTTGCCTCTTCACTAGGAATTGGTACATACTCAGCAGGTTGGATTTCAGGTAAAAGAAGAATTTCACGCAGATCAGCAACAGTGACGATGACCTCCTTATCATTTAGAGTTACTGTGACAGCATCTTGACCATCCACCTTTTTCATTGTATGCCAAAATTGGTGAATAGAGATCTCCGGCACAGTTGCAGAGTTCGTAAGCATGTTGTTGTAAGGATGAGTCTTGAGAATATCCACAGCAATTCGGCATGAAGATTCAGAGCAGGTGAAGTTCTCAAAATCGACCTTGAGATTGTTCTTTCCAATCTTCATGTTGTAACCAGAAGGGAATATATCTTTCATTGTGAGCTCATTTGGTGCGTTAACATTTTCCATGGTGATGTCCATATCGTGATCTGAAAGATATTGAGACAAAAGTACCAACATATTGTTGAGTTTATGATATATAAAATACAATAAAACATAAAGACATCAAGAGTACACAGCGGAAGACTTAAAGATCATAACAAATAAATTAATTAACTGAAAGTATGCGTAACGTACCTCTTGCGAATGTCAAATCCCTCGAGCAAAGCAAAACAACCCTCGAGCAAAGCAAAACAAACAAGTACTTATTGGTGTAAGAATAATGTCTTACAACCACGTTCTTGTACACACGAATTAACCAAACGAATCAAGCGATTGCTAGATCTAACACAAGTCATCGTTTAAGAAAAACGAAACCAAACTCCCTTACAAATGGGGTGCTTGGCCGAATATTAGACTAGAGAGAGGAGAGGAGAGATCTAGGGTTAATTCAATGCACAAGTGTATGAAACCCTAGAACCTAACCCTCTTTAGATACTAGTAGGTAAACTTAGGGAACAAGTTTATGAATTAGGGCTTTGGAAAGGCCCCTATGGCCGGCCATGTAGACAAGCCCAAAGGAAATCCATAAATTTTCCAAGTTTTCCATTTCTAGTCCTTTCTCTTTTCATTTAACGGTCGTTAGTCATTTTTCCGTTAAATACTTAACGATCGTTAACCGGACTTAATGTGCAATAATTAATCGTAAACATAAACATTAATTATTAACTTTAATTCTCATTCGCTAATGTGTGCAATCCCGTGGTCACGAGTTCGAATCCGGACATTCACATGTTTGTAAATATATATACATTTCCAACAGCTCCCACTTGGATATGTTTACAAAACGTGAAATGACATTGGTTAGCGTCTAGCAACACGCCAATTCCCCCGGTACAACTCGTGTATGGTTTTCTGGAGAAAAACCAAGTTTGATGATTCATCATCATATTCATCCTTTTGTTTCTAATACCATGTTAATAAGAATAAGGATCTCACTCATTTCTTAATTAACTATACTGTTTCTCGGTTTTATATGATTGATTAAGATTACCAATTCTTCTGAACATATTCCAGAAGACCTTGGGTATGGCCATACAAACATCTTAACAATCCTACGAGGGGCCCAGCAGTATTATACTTCAAAATAAATTTGAAGGAAACAAATCTCATTTTGACTACAAGCAGGATTCATAAATTTCGCAACACTTTTGAAAACAACCCTTATAACTACCAGTTACGTGTAGCGTTAGATTGCTTCACAAAAATGCACTACATCCATGACATATCTCTTGTATCTCAAGTCAGAGGATAATTATCCATGATATACTTAATGACGAAGATCCATAAAGTATTATCATGCTGGTGGGATAAGTCCTATATTCAATTCATTGAATATCATCTGAAATTAGTCATGCTACGCATCAATATACTTTCAAGTAAATTCTAACTAATACTCAGATTTGTCTTAATTCAATATCATTCCCATGTTATTGATTGACAACGGACTATTTAGAATAACTTAAGTTATTCAAGGATTTAAACATGCAAATATATAGGACAACATCATAATAAATGAATAATAAACATAACAAAATACTTTATTTCATTTCAATAATAATGTTTACAATATTCTTTTTTCTAAAATACTTAGTCACAGATGGGCATGAAACTACTAGCTAAACGAAGTCTAAACTTATCAGACAAATGATTAAGTTTTTCACCAGGTAAGGCCTTCGTTAACGGATCTGCTAGGTTATCATCTGTGTGAACTTTGAGTAACTCAATTTCACCTATCTCGACTTGCTCTCGAACATAGTGATATTGTCTAGGATAGTGTCTGGTGCCCTTCATGACTCCAGTTTCATGGGCAAAAGTAATTGCAGCTGAATTGTCACAATATACTTTAATAGGATTTTCAATCGATGGCATAACACCAAGCCCCGAAACAAACTTCCTTATCCAAACAGCTTCCATGGCAGCCTCAGACGCCGCTATGTACTCACTTTATGTAGCAGACATCGCAAGTGTTGTCTGTTTCTTACTCTTCCAATCCACAGAACCTCCATTGATGACAAAAATGTAACCCGTTTGAGACTTCGTATCATCTTTGTCACACTTCCAGGATGCATCGCAGTAACCTGTAACAGACAATTCTGCTTCTGGATTTCCTCCATACACTATGAACATATCTCTTGTAGCCCTAAGGTACTTTAGAATATGTTTAACAGCAGTTCAGTGAATTTCACCCGGATTCTGTTGATACCGACTGGTCAAGTCTTGAGCAAACGCCACATCAGGCCTTGTGCATCGTACCGCGTACATGATAGATCCTACAGCCAAAGCATAAGGAACCTTCTTCATATGCGCCACCTCTGCAGGTGTTGAAGCACAGCCTTGGCTGCTCAAACCATGATTTACTTGCATTGGCAAAAATCCCTTCTTGGAATTTTGCATTTTGAATCTCTTCAATATTTTATCAATGTAAGCACTTTGGCTTAAACCAATTAGCCGCCTTGATCTATCCCGGTAGATCTTGATTCCAAGGATGTATGCTGCTTCCTCTATGTCCTTCATCGAAAAACATTTACCAAGATAGGCTTTCACCTCATTTAGACTTGGTATATGATTTCCTATGATTAATATGTCATCGACATACAGAACAAGGAAAGTAACATGACTCCCACTAGCTTTGTGATATACACATGGCTCATCAAGATTATGAGTAAATCCAAAACTTTTGATTTCCCCATCGAATCTTTTATTCCATTGCCTTGATGCTTGCTTCAGTCCATAAATGGACCTCTTAAGCTTGCATACACGGTTAGGAAATAATGTATTCACAAACCCTTCCGGCTGTGCCATATAGATGTCTTCATCTAGATGGCCATTCAGAAAAGCGGTTTTGACATCCATTTGCCAAATCTCATAGTCATAGTGTGCAGTTATAGCTATGAGAATCCTAATAGCTCTTATGTCCGCTACAGGAGAGAATGTCTCCTCGTAGTCAATGCCATAGGTTTGAGTAAAACCTTTAGCCACTAGACGAGCCTTGTAGGTGTGTACATTGCCATCCATGTCAGTTTTCTTCTTGAAGATCCACTTACTTCCAACGATTTTCGCATTGGGAGGAAGATCAACTTCAATCCAAACTTCATTATCTTTCAAGGATTGCATTTCCCCATTCATAGCAATCTGCTATTTATCCTTTTCAGGATCAGCCATGGCAGCCTTATAGTTGGCAGGTTCATTAAGATCCCCAACCATATTTTCCTCCACCTCTACGTTAAGACATAGACGATCAGGTGCACGTATAGTCCTTTCAGACCTACGAATGGGAACAACTTCAGGAGGAGCACCTAAGCTTTCAGGTTCTTCTTGAAGTTGGCTAGTATTTTCAGAAGGTGTTGTATCTTCTTGATCATATTCCAGATCATATACTCTCCCCATGAGTTCTTGAGATATGAGATTCCTTTCAAGGAAATCTCCATACCTAGCCACAATGACTTTATTCTCAGATGGGTAGTAAAAGTAGTAACCCATAGTTTCCTTAGGGTATCCTACAAAGATACACTTAACAGATCTGGCTTGGAGCTTATCAGGTGTGTCACGTTTAAGAAACGCTTCACATCCCCAGACCTTTAAGTAAGAAAATTTGGGAGCTTTTCCAGTCCATATTTCATATGGATTTTTAACAACCTTCTTTGTTGGAACCATATTCAAAATGCGAATAGCAGTTTCAAGGGCATAATCCCAAAAAGTAAAAGGTAGAGTCGTAAGTTCAAACATTGATCGTACCATGTCAAGTAAGGTACGATTTCTCCTTTCACATACACCATTTTGTTGTGGAGTATAAGGAGATGTGAGTTGCTGGATGATCGGTTCCCAAACGGTCTATTTTTTATTACACAAGTCAACCACTTGTGAATGGTCAACCGTAATAAAAGTCAAACAGCTTGAGAACGCAATGCAATTAACCAGGAGAGTATAGTGTTTCCCCGGGTCGTTAAGTCCCAACGAGCTGTGCGACTGAATAACCAAACGTGTAGTGATCGGGTGATATTGTACAAGAAAGAGGTTATGATTGATACTAGATAACAAAGGAAAAATGAAAGAAAATTAAAAAGCTAAATTATATTAAATAAACGCTATCACTATTTTTAAAATTGGATTTTCTTGATTTTTCTTTTATAAATTTGAATTAAAAACTAATTTTAAACTTTAAAACTAAATTAAAATACTAAAAATTATGAAATTAAAGAGGAAAATTGTGAAACTATTTTTCAAAAATCTAAAATAACTAAAGAGAATTTTCAAAACTAATTTTGTATTTTTCTTATTTATATTCTAATTTCTATGATTTAAAAACTATTTAAAACTAATTAAATTGCTAAAAATTACTATTTAAACTAGGAAAATTATGGAAAAATATTTTTTTGGCTTTTTATATTTATCTTAATCTATGAAAATTGAAAACTTATTTTTTTGAAGATTTTCTGATTTATTTGTATTAAAAGCTATTTAAAAAGTCCTAAAAACTGATTTAAAATAAGAAAAATAGCAAACAGTGATGAAAAAATATGAAAAATTCAAGAAAAGTCTAAAATTATATTCTAAACCTATGAAAATTAAGAAAACCTATGCTAGTGTGCAATAATTTGGTTCTGTAATGAAAAATGCTTATAAATAAGCACTAAAAATAAACTATAAGTACCAAATGAGTACCAAATGATCACAGCAGCTAGAGTATGCAAAATATACTTAATACTAACCTATTTCAACTAGCCTAAACCTCTAATATGCAAAATATAATGATTTTATTTGAAATAAGCTAAGCAGCCAAACAGCTCTAACCTATCCACTTTAAACTACTGAAACAGCTTATCTACTAAGCTAATAAAAAAAACAGAAATGGAGATCTTTATTTCACCAACCAGACTACACTTAGACCAAGTTTCAGCTCCTCACAAGCTCTTATGAGCTTGTGAAGAGATCTGCAAGATGGCTGAAAAACATGATGTGTGACACAGGGCACATAAGTGCTTATTCAACAGCTGATTTGAACCTTTAAAAAGCTTGAAAAAATTTAGTAAAAATATGTTTCCTCTTTTTGACCAACTGAGCTAGAAAATGTCCAAGTTTCAGAGATTTTGATGAAGAAATGAGCTATTGAAAATTACACAAAGTTCTGTGAAAACTGCATTTTTCAATTTTGACTATTTTATGACAGAAATGAAAGGTTGACTATTGTGAGATTTGATTTGAATTTTATGACTGAAATCAATTAAGTAAGATGAAATGAAGCTAGATTAAGCTACTCTAACAATTTCTAAACCTATAAATCAGCTTATTGCTACTAAATCCTTAACAGTTATTGAGATAGGCTAGATTACAAGTTATTTTGACTTTTTGTTATGCTAACGTGAGATATAAAACTAATTTATGCCATTTCTATCTAACTGATGCTAAACTCATTGAAATGGAACCATCAACTAACCTCTACTATCCATTTTTAGCTTATACCAAATACCTTCTTAAACTCCTAATAAGCAATAAACACAATCTTAGTCCTACTTCTACTTATGCAGAACTGAGACAGATATTAAGCTACAATCCTAGAGCTAAACTAAGATCAAATCAGGCAGCTAACAAGATTAAGCATGAACAGAAACATGAATGCATAAATAGCAGTTTTAAAGAAGATGGAAATCAAACTCACATGAAGTCCAGCCAAAAGTAAGCTTACAACAAAACCAAACACCACTATTCTAAACCAAATCCAACCCTAAAACCAGCTCTGCATCAACCCATTTTCATCTCCAAATCAGCAATCCAGAAACAAGTCACAAATGAAACAGTATGTTGACTTTTGTTGACTGTGGTAAAAATTGCTTAAAACTTAAAATTGAGCTCACTAAAAGCTACAGATAGCTTTAGTGAGCTTATTTGGATTAGAATTAAGCTTATTGGAGCTTGAGCTTTAGCAACTTTAAATCTGACTTTATGACAGAAAATGTAAAAACAAGGAAATTTATCAAACTTTGAATTGTTACTAAAAATGAGTTACAACTGGCTAAAATGCCTTAATTCAGTACAAGGAAGGTTAAAATTACAATTTAAAACTTAATTAAGACATAAAAATTAAAACGACATATATGGAAAATGAAAACTAAAAACTACTCTTTGTCTCTCCTTCTCTTCCTTCTATATATTAGCAAAAGTCTTCCCCTCTCTCCTCTGATCATTTCCCACTTCTCTTTTGGGCCATTGGATTAGAAGACTTGATATTAGCCGTAGATGGCATTTTTGGCGCCAAAACTTTTTCTTGCAATTGGGGTGGGTTGAGTGCAAGGAGGGGGAAGCATTTAATGATTCTTGGATTGTTGGGTGAGGTGGAGTGATAAGGGTGTTGGGAGTGAGCTGGAGGCATGGTTGTGGAGCTGGAATTGCAGACAGTGGGTGAAGAAGACAGGAAAAAGGAGGGAAAAGGGGTTGACTGGGGTTTGACCGGGTTTTATTAATAGGCAGGGGGTTCAATTAGGGGGGGTCAAGGGTATATTGGCAGGGGGTCAAGGTCCAATGGTTTGTAGTTTAATCACAAGGACCTTTCTTGTAATTTGGCAGAACTTGAGGGACTGAAATTGCAACTTTCCCAAACTTATCAAAAGGGCCAAACATGCCAAGTTTCATTAGTACAAGGACCATAAAAGATAATTTTTCATTTTTAAACTTCTAAGGACTATTTTTGCCAATTTTGATACTTGAAGGACCAAACTTGTAAATTCTCCAAACTTTTTACCCAAGGATCATTTTTGATAAATTTTGATTTTGAAAGGACTTGGGTTGACTTTTATTCCAAAACAAATGCTCAGGGACTGATTTTGTCAAGATTTGAAAGTTGAGGGACTGAAACTGCCAATTATGCAAACTTAGCTCGTTTTTCATCTGATTTTAAAAATTTTGCATCTGAAACATATAAAACACAATTTTGGAATATTTTCAGTATTTTGATGCATTTCTGAGTGTTTATAAATGTTTTGCAGTCCAGATTTGACCAAAAATGATGAGTATTTACACACTCATCAATCCCCCACACTAAACTATTGCTAGTCCCTAGCAATCTTTTGAGAAAATTTAATGGATTTGAATCTCTTTACCAAAAGCCAGTACTTCTGGAGTAGCCAAATGTTTCAGTTCAAGTAAGAACTTTGGTACAATGATAACCAAATGATTTTGAGCAAATCACCAGCTTTCAACGGTTTTGATTTGTCTTTACCAGAAGCCGTTTGCTTCCGGACTAGCCAACTCTTAGATAAAATATCTTTGGTGAGTCGATTACCAATTATGGTTTTTCAACTGCCTTTACCATAAGCCATAAACTTGCGGGCTAGCCAACTCTTCACTAATTAAAGATATGGTGAGCTGAACACCATACAATTTTGGGCAAATTGCAAGCCGTCAACGGATTTGAGATATCTTTACCAAGAGCCGTTTGCTCCTGGATTAGCCAATCCTTTTGTTTGTTAGACATGGCGGACTGATAACCGTAAGCTGAGTAAGTGCAAAACACTTACTCCCAAAAAAATTTGGCCAAAAATGGGGGAATTGGGTGGTATAATTTACATGATAAAATTCGTGAGAATTCCCCCCCACACTAGAAATGAATATTGCCCTCAATATTCAAAGTACCGGCTGTTATGCCGAAACTTAGAACGTAAAAGGGAAATACTACGGCCATTATTTGAGATTTTTTTTTTGAAACTTTATATACAACAGCGGGGGGCAACTCCCCCACACTAGGGTGGTAGAAAATAGAAAGAAGTCAGAAATATGGGTGAAAACCCATACGGTGTGCTACTGTTTTTGATTCCCGAGTCGCTAGCTTGACTCGATCCCCGCATTCATTGGTTCATGGGGAAAGTTAGTAGATCCGGGACAACCACAGGTGGAATGTCCTCTCCAACATAGTGCTTCAATCGATGACCATTCACTTTAAAATTTGGACCATCGGGTTGAGATAACTCAATAGTTCCATAAGGAAATACTTTAGTGATGGTGAATGGTCCAGACCAGCGGGATTTTAGTTTTCCTGAGAAAATCTTCAATCTTGAGTTGAAAAGAAGGACTCGATCACCGACGTTGAAAACGCGGTTTTTGATTTTGGAGTCATGAATTTTCTTTGTCTTTTCTTTGTACATCAAAGAGTTCTCGTATGCTTGATCACGGAGTTCATTTAATTCATTCATTTGAACTTTCCGGTGATCACCAGCTGTCTGAATATCGAAGTTGGCATGTTTCAAGGCCCAGTATGCTTTGTGCTCAAGCTCAATCGGCAGATGACATGCCTTTCCGTACACTAGCTTGTATGGAGTACACCCGATGGGTGTTTTATAAGCTGTACGGAAGGCCCAGAGTGCGTCATCTAGCTTATCCGACCAAGAGGCACGGTTTTCGCCTACTGTCCTCTCCAGAATTCTTTTAATCCCTCGGTTGGAAACTTCTACTTGCCCACTTGTTTGGGGGTGGTACGCAGTAGAGAGACGGTGAGTTACACCATACTTTTGCATGACTTTATCAAACTGGTCATTGCAGAAATGCGTACCACGATCACCGATTATAGCTCGTGGAGTTCCAAACCTAGCAAAAAGAGATTTTAAGAATTTCACAGCAACTCGGGCATCGTTGGTAGGCAAAGCTTTCGCTTCAACCCATTTTGACAAATAGTCAACGGCCACGAGTATGTATTTATTTCCTCGAGATGAAGGAAATGGCCCCATAAAGTCAATGCCCCAGATGTCAAAAATCTCACACACTTGAATGGCGTTTTGCGGCATTTCATTTCTTTGTGAGATATTTCCGTGACGTTGACAAGCGTCACAGGTTTTGACAAATTCGTGGGCGTCCTTGTAAATCGTGGGCCAATAAAATCCGGAATCAAACACCTTCTTGGCAGTGTAGTTGGGGCTATGATGTCCCCAGTAGGTCCAGAATGGCAAGCCTTAAGAATGTCATTGGCTTCCGACCATACACACATCGCTGATGACTTGATCCGCGCAAATTTTGAATAAGTAGGGTCGTCCCGAAGTAATGTTTTACATCTTTAAAAATTTGTTTTTCTGTTGGGACGACATCCCTTTCACCACAAAGTTACCCGCATGGTAATTTGCAAAGTCAGCAAATCATGGGGTAGAAGAGTCTCCACGAAAAGAAACCACATTGAGTGTTTCGAGAGGAAATGTTTCGTTTATTTCCCTTTTCTCGAACACATCCTGGTGAGGGTTTTCTAGACGGGACAGATGATCAGCAGCCAGGTTCTCAGCTCCTTTTTATCACGTATAATGATATCAAATTCTTGCAGGAGGAGAACCCAACGGAGCAATATCGGCTTTGCATCTTGTTTAGCAAAGAGATATTTGAGAGCCGAGTGATCCGTATACACCACGCATTTGGTCAAGATAAGGTATGGCCGAAACTTCTCAAACGCATACACCACAGCTAATAATTCTTTTTCTGTAGTGGTGTAATGGGTTTGAGCTTCAGTCATAGTCTTACTCGCGTAGTGGATAGGCTGAAAATGCTTGGTTTTACGTTGCCCCAGGACTGCACCAATAGCAAAATCACTTGCATCGCACATGAGTTCAAAGGGTAAATCCCAGTCGGGGGCAACTAGAATGGGTGCTTTCGTAAGCTTTTTCTTTAATGTTTCAAAAGCTTCGATGCACTCAGGTGAGAAGATAAAAGGAGCATCCTTCTCAAGGAGATGAGTCAAAGGCCGAGCGATTTTAGAAAAATCTTGTATGAATCTGCGATAAAAACCGACATGACCTAAAAAACTCCTAATACCTTTGACGGTAGTAGGATGAGGCAATTTGGCAATGACATCCACTTTTGCTTTGTCAACCTCAATCCCGTTTTTTGAAATCTTATGGCCTAGGACAATTCCTTCCTTGACCATAAAATGGCTCTTCTCCCAATTTAGACAAAGATTGGTGTCTTCACACCGTTTTAGCATTTTTTTCTAAATGGGAGAGAGATGTGTGAATTGAGTCCCCAATGACCGAGAAGTCATCCATAAACACCTCCATTGTTTCCCCGATCATGTCGTGGAAAATTGCCATCATACAACGTTGGAACGTGCCAGGAGCGTTACATAGGCCAAAAGGCATATGTCTGTAGGCAAAAGTTCCGTATGGGCAGGTGAATGTGGTCTTTTCTTGATCCTGTGGATCAATGGGGATCTGAAAATACCCCGAGAAACCATCTAGGAAACAATAGTATTCGTTTCCTGCTAGTCTCTCAAGCATCTGATCCATGAAGGGTAGAGGAAAATGGTCTTTACGGGTGGCTTCGTTTAACTTGCGATAGTCAATACACACACGTCATCCCGTAACCAATCGAGTTGGAATTAACTCGTTTTCTTCATTTGTGACAACAGTTATGCCACCCATTTTTTGGAACACAGTGGATGGGACTGACCCAAGGACTATCAGAGATCGGGTAAATTAAACCGGCATCAAGAAGTTTGAGAACCTCCTGTTTGATAACCTCATGAATCTTAGGATTCACCCTTCTCTGATGTTGGACTGCTGGTTTGAAATCATCCTCCAATAAAATCTTGTGCGTACAAAATTCGGGGTTAATACCCTTGATGTCGGAGAGTCTCCAAGCAATTGCTTGCTTGTGCAACTTCAAAACCTTTATGAGAGCAGTCTTCTCCTCCTCAGTTAAGTCCTTAGCAATTATGACGGGTAATTTATCATCACCCTCCAAGAATGCATACTCGAGATGAGGAGGTAGGTCCTTAAGTTCAACCTCGGGAAATTCTTCAGTAGATGTTTGTACGGATTTGATTTCTTCAATCGTGATCTCTTTCGGAGGGAGTGACGGTAATGGATCTTCATTTAACAATTGCTCAAGATAAAGGATATCTCCCTCCGAATCATAAACACCATCATCAATTCCCGGCGGAATTGATTCATCATTAGCAAGAAACTCATCGATCTCTTCTAGAAAGAAGTCACCTCCCTTAAACGGAGTAAGAGAGGGGGAAGAATCGGCAATAATTGGTTGAGAAGATGTGGTGGGATCCCCACTCACAGAATTATGAAAATAACCAAGAAACTCTTGAGAGTACTCCTCTGAAGCAATATCAATTAAATCGATTCGATTAACCGATTCATCATCATAGTTTGAGGAGTACCTCGAAGTTTGATCAAGGTTAAAGGTGACAGCTTCATTACCCACACGTAATGTGATTTCTTGCTCAAATACATCAATGAGAGCACGGCCCGTTCTCAGGAATCCTCGTCCAACAATGAGGGGAACCCGATGATCGGCATTGAAGTCAACAACCACAAAGTCAGCTGGAAAATGGAACTTTCCTACTTTCACGAATACATCCTCGGCGATGCCAAGAGGACGCGATATAGAACGATCTGCAAGCTCAAGAGTCATGTAGGTAGGAATAAGTTCGGAAGAGAAAGTTTCTTCCATACTGAATAAGGCATCAGATTGATGCTTGCACCAAGATCGGCAAGGGCAAAGCATTCAATCATCTCTGGAAAAACACAAGGAAGAAGAAATTTTCCAGGATCTCCAAGCTTCTCGGGAAGCTTCTTTAACAGAACTGCTGAGCAGTTCTCGTTCAGAGGAGTCTTAGCCATTTCGAACAGCTTTTCCTTGTTGCTTAACATGTGTTTGAGAGTTGATGCAAACTTGGGCATCAGCATGATAGCATCCGCAAAGCTTATGTCAAAATGTAGTTCTTGGAAAATTTGAAAAAAAATTTCCATTTGATGACTGGCTTTTTCGCGGAGCTTTTGCACATTTAAACGTGATGGGTAAGGAATAGACGTTTTGGATTTGGGGTTTTCAACTGGAGCTACAGGAGGTTCAAAAACAACTCCTGGTTTGGATTTGGGTTTTGGGACAACTTGAGGATGGACATGTGCTGTACTTTGTGAGCTAGTGGGTTGCACTTGGTCCTTTGTCGCCTCAGGTTCACTTTCCACTACCTTCGGGAGAGAAGAAGAAAAGGTAGTAGGAATAGCGGGTCCATCATATGAAGCACCACTTCTGGTTGTGATCGCCTTTGCATCGCCCCTCGGATTAGCGATCGTGTTGCTAGGTAAAGTACCTGAGCCCGAGGGTCGATCATTTAAAGACTTCTTAATGTCAGAAATCTGGCTAACCAACAACCTATTCATTTCCTCTTGGGATTTCATGAATTGCTTCAACAACTCAACAGATGATGGTCCAGTTGGAACAATGGCTTGATTTTGTGTAGGAAAATTCTGGCCTCTATTGTTTGGATTAGGGCCTTGATTTTGGAAATTTCCTTGATTATTGCCATGAAAATACCCTGGGCTGAAATTTCCCTGTCCTTGGTTTCTATTAAAATTTCCTTGGTTTTGGAAATTTTGACTTTGATTTTGAAAACCGTTATTATGACTAAAATTACCTTGGTTTTGAAAACCTTGGTTCGTTCTATTCTGATTTTGATTACGGTTTTGGTTTTGGTTGAAACCGGGTGGTCCAGGGTAGTGGTTAGGACGGTGGTTCGGGTCCATAGGAGCACGGTATTGGTTGCCTCCTGAATTGGAAGTCCCGCCCACAGCGTTTGCTTCAAAAGGGTTACCATCGGTGGCCATACAGTTGTAATAGGCATGGGGGCCACCGCAAGTAACACATACTTCCACTTTCTTGACTTCAGCAGGAGGTGAAGTTTGTGGAAAAGAGACTTTCTTTTGGTTAGAGAGAACCAAAGCTTGAATTGCTTCCGTGAGTTTGTCAATCTTAGCATCGGTGCTAGATTGACTCACGGGCGATGAAGTAGAAGGACCAACACTGACTTGGGAAACAACCGGTTTGCTTCGTGCAGTGCGGACTTTAGACTTGTTTTCAATTATCGCTAAAGCTTCATTTACAGTTTTGCTCAAGAAATTTCCTCGAGCGGAGGAATTGAGAGAATCTTGATCAGATTGACTCACTCCATTATAGAAAGTATCGAGTTGCATCAACTCGGAGAAACCATGGTGAGGACATTTGCGGAGCAACTCCTTAAAACGATCCCACGATTCACTGAAGGATTCATCAAACTTTTGTGTGAACTTGATGATTTCGTTTTTAAGACTCGTGGTTTTGGAAGGTGGATAGAACTCGTTCACAAATTTCTTCACCAGGTCTTCCCATGTTTCGATCGATTGAAGGGGTTGTTTTTCAAGCCAAATCCGGGCTTGTCCCTCGAGGGAAAATGGGAAGAGAAGAAGTTTGACAGCATCGGTAGGGACATTCTTGTATTTGATAGTAGATGCAATCTTGTTAAACCATCGAATATGAGCATGAGGATCATCCCTCTCAAAACCATAGAATTGACTTGAGGTTACAAGATTTAGTAACCCGGTTTTGAGTTCAAAATTTTCAGCCACAATGGCTGGAATAACAATAGCATCTCCATACCCATCGATGGGTGCTTGGAGAAGCTCGCACATAGGACGTTCTTCCGCCATGATAACGGAAGTAGTGCGAGCAGTTCGGATCTCAGATCCGACTGATGGGGCAGAACGTCTACGGATACGCCTTCTTGGAATCCTGACAAGCTCACGAAATGGGCTCACAGACCTAGAAGAGCGAGTGCGCATACACTAGAGTTGACTCTAAGAAATTTCAGAGTCAAGGGAATTATGAAAATGGGGTAAGAAGAATCTTTTTGGGTTTTATGGTTTTAAGATGTTTTTGGATTTTTGGATTTTTATAAGAAAATATAAACATATATAGATGGTATGAACAAGGAGTGAATATTCAAATCACTAATCTGCTAGACGTAAGATTGTTAGCACAGCTCCCCGGCAGCGGCGCCAAAATTTGATCGGTTCCCAAACGGTCTATTTTTTATTACACAAGTCAACCACTTGTGAATGGTCAACCGTAATAAAAGTCAAACAGCTTGAGAACGCAATGCAATTAACCAGGAGAGTATAGTGTTTCCCCGGGTCGTTAAGTCCCAACGAGTTGTGCGACTGAATAACCAAACGTGTAGTGATCGGGTGATATTGAACAAGAAAGAGATTATGATTGATACTAGATAACAAAGGAAAAATGAAAGAAAATTAAAAAGCTAAATTATATTAAATAAACGCTATCACTATTTTTAAATTTGGATTTTCTTGATTTTTCTTTTATAAATTTGAATTAAAAACTAATTTTAAACTTTAAAACTAAATTAAAATACTAAAAATTATGAAATTAAAGAGGAAAATTGTGAAACTATTTTTCAAAAATCTAAAATAACTAAAGAGAATTTTCAAAAATAATTTTGAATTTTTCTGATTTATATTCTAATTTCTATGATTTAAAAACTATTTAAAACTAATTAAATTGCTAAAAATTACTATTTAAACTAGGAAAATTATGGAAAAATATTTTTTTGGATTTTTATATTTATCTTAATCTATGAAAATTGAAAAATTATTTTCTTTGAAGATTTTCTGATTTATTTGTATTAAAAGCTATTTAAAAAGTCCTAAAAACTGATTTAAAATAAGAAAAATAGCAAACAATGATGAAAAATTATGAAAAATTCAGGAAAAGTCTAAAATTATATTCTAAACCTATGAAAATTAAGAAAACCTATGCTAGTGTGCAATAATTTGGTTCTGTAATGAAAAATGCTTATAAATAAGCACTAAAAATAAACTATAAGTACCAAATGAGCACCAAATGATCACAGCAGCTAGAGTATGCAAAATATACTTAATACTAACCTATTTCAACTAGCCTAAACCTCTAATATGCAAAATATAATGATTTGATTTGAAATAAGCTAAGCAGCCAAACAGCTCTAACCTATCCACTTTAAACTACTGAAACAACTTATCTACTAAGCTAATAAAAAAAAATAAAAATAAATGGAGATCTTTATTTCACCAACCAGACTACACTTAGACCAAGTTTCAGCTCCTCACAAGCTCTTATGAGCTTGTGAAGAGATCTGCAAGATGGCTGAAAAACATGATGTGTGACACAGGGCACATAAGTGCTTATTCAACAGCTGATTTGAACCTTTAAAAAGCTTGAAAAAATTTAGTAAAAATATGTTTCCTCTTTTTGACCAACTGAGCTAGAAAATGTCCAAGTTTCAGAGATTTTGATGAAGAAATGAGCTCATGAAAATTACACAAAGTTCTGTGAAAACTGCATTTTTCAATTTTGACTATTTTATGACAGAAATGAAAGGTTGACTATTGTGAGATTTGATTTGAATTTTATGACTGAAATCAATTAAGTAAGATGAAATGAAGCTATATTAAGCTACTCTAACAATTTCTAAACCTATAAATCAGCTTATTGCTACTAAATCCTTAACAGTTATAGAGATAGGCTAGATTACAAGTTATTTTGACTTTTTGTTATGCTAACATGAGATATAAAACTAATTTATGCCATTTCTATCTAACTGATGCTAAACTCATTGAAATGGAACCATCAACTAACCTCTACTATCCATTTTTAGCTTATACCAAATACCTTCTTAAACTCCTAATAAGCAATAAACACAATCTTAGTCCTACTTCTACTTATGCAGAACTGAGACAGAGATTAAGCTACAATCCTAGAGCTAAACTAAGATCAAATCAGGCAGCTAACAAGATTAAGCATGAACAGAAACATGAATGCATAAATGGCAGTTTTAAAGAAGATGGAAATCAAACTCACATGAAGTCCTGCCAAAAGTAAGCTTACAACAAAACCAAACACCATTATTCTAAACCAAATCCAACCCTAAAACCAGCTCTGCATCAACCCATTTTCAACTCCAAATCAGCAATCCAGAAACAAGTCACAAATGAAACTGTATGTTGACTTTTGTTGACTGTGGTAAAAATTGCTTAAAACTTAAAATTGAGCTCACTAAAAGCTACAGATAGCTTTAGTGAGCTTATTTGGATTAGAATTAAGCTTATTGGAGCTTGAGCTTTAGCAACTTTAAATCTGACTTTATGACAGAAAATGTAAAAACAAGGAAATTTATCAAACTTTGAATTGTTACTAAAAATGAGTTACAACTGGCTAAAATGCCTTAATTCAGTACAAGGAAGGTTAAAATTACAATTTAAAACTTAATTAAGACATAAAAATTAAAACGACATATATGGAAAATGAAAACTAAAAACTACTCTTTGTCTCTCCTTCTCTTCCTTCTATATATTAGCAAAAGTCTTCCCCTCTCTCCTCTGATCATTTCCCACTTCTCTTTTGGGCCATTGGATTAGAAGACTTGATATTAGCCGTAGATGGCATTTTTGGCGCCAAAAACTTTTTCTTGCAATTGGGGTGGGTTGAGTGCAAGGAGGGGGAAGCATTTAATGATTCTTGGATTGTTGGGTGAGGTGGAGTGATAAGGGTGTTGGGAGTGAGCTGGAGGCATGGTTGTGGAGCTGGAATTACAGACAGTGGGTGAAGAAGACAGGAAAAAGGAGGGAAAAGGGGTTGACTGGGGTTTGACCGGGTTTTATTAATAGGCAGGGGGTTCAATTAGGGGGGGTCAAGGGTATATTGGCAGGGGGTCAAGGTCCAATGGTTTGTAGTTTAATCACAAGGACCTTTCTTGTAATTTGGCAGAACTTGAGGGACTGAAATTGCAACTTTCCCAAACTTATAAAAAGGGCCAAACATGCCAAGTTTCATTAGTACAAGGACCATAAAAGATAATTTTTCATTTTTAAACTTCCAAGGACTATTTTTGCCAATTTTGAAACTTGAAGGACCAAACTTGTAAATTCTCCAAACTTTTTACCCAAGGATCATTTTTGATAAATTTTGATTTTGAAAGGACTTGGGTTGACTTTTATTCCAAAACAAATGCTCAGGGACTGATTTTGTCAAGATTTGAAAGTTGAGGGACTGAAACTGCCAATTATGCAAACTTAGCTCGTTTTTTATCTGATTTTAAACATTTTGCATCTGAAACATATAAAACACAATTTTGGAATATTTTCAGTATTTTGATGCATTTCTGAGTGTTTATAAATGTTTTGCAGTCCAGATTTGACCAAAAATGATGAGTATTTACACACTTATCACTGGATAATTCCACACTTAGCTAAGTAATCTTTGAACTCTTGACTTATATACTCACCACCTCTATCGGATCGAAGAGCTTTAATCTTCTTACCGAGTTGTAATTCTACTTCACTTTTGAAAACCTTAAATGTTTCAAAGACTTCATGTTTATGTTTAAGTAAATAAACATAACCATAACGACTGAAATCATCCGTTAAGGTTAAGAAGTAGACAAAGACCACGTTTTGACACATGTCTAAGTGGACCACACAAATCAGTGTGTATCAATCCAAGTAGATCATAAGCCCTTTCCACTTGTGGTGAAAAAGGTTTCCTTGTCATCTTCTCAGCTATGCAAGACTCGCATTTGTCAAATGATTCATCATTGACCGTTTGTAAAAGCCCATCGTGTTGCAGCTTTTCCATGCGTTTCTTGCCAATATGGGCAAGGCGACAATGCCAAAGATAAGAAGAGTCACAGTTCAACTTGCTCTTCTTATTGCTAATGCTATACAACGAATTATTTTCATTGGATATACAACCATCCATATCAATTTCAAACACACCAAGAATAGGAATTGCATTAAAGTAAAAAACATTATTTAAAGAAACTGAAATTCCATAACTTGTAAAAGTGTGCACAAAACCAATATCTTTTAACAAAGAAACTGAAATAACACCCCTAACAATGGAGGGTGCATAATGACAATTATTTAGTTTTAAAATTAAGCCCGAAGGCAACACTAAATCAAAAGTCCCTATGGCTTCGACAGCTGCACGCTTTCCATTGCCAACGTACAAGTATCTTTCTCCACAAGTCAGCTTCTTTGCCCCTCTAAGTCCCTGCGATGTATTACAGATGTGAGTACCACATCCTGTATCATATATCCAGGAATTTTGCTTATAAGGAAAAGAAAATAATTCAAACATAAAAATACCTGATGAGCTAGGCACCATCTTATTTTCATTCTGAAGGCACTCATTGAGATAAACTGGACAGTTCCGCTTCCAGTGACCCGGTGAGTTGCAGTGGTGGCAGGTTAAATCCTTCTTAGGATTCTCCTTTTTCTTTCCAGGGTTCTTCTAAGGAGCTGGTGGGATGACAACTTGCTTCCCCTTTCCTTTTCCTTTCCCTTTCTTATATGCTTGCGGCTTAGGCTTATTTACCCTACCACCCTGTATTGCGAGTACAGCAGGTGTAGGAGCCTTCTTTGGCAATCTCTTCTCGTAGTCTACAAGCATTGCATGTAACTCATTCACTGTCTTCCCCGTTGTCACACCCCCAAATTACCTGTTTTGTAGCGGAATGGAATTCCTGGGGATTGACTGTCATATCATCACAGTTCAGATATATTGAACGACCTAAAGTGTCGTTTGGAAAATACATCGTTTGATTTAATAAAATAATCAGAGTTTACAAAGATAGGTCCCAAATGAAAATCAATTTGTGCGGAAATAAGTTTTTTACAAGCCAAACGATGTTTTAGAATGCATAAATCCCATGTGTGACGCGTCGTCACCACGACTCTATGATATGTCCATATGGATGTCATGAAGTGAATGCCTTAGATACCTGAGATAAAACATGCTAAAAAGTGTCAACACAAAGGTTGAGTGAGTTCATAGAGTTTACGTTGAAATGAAAAACCTTTCAAAGTCGTTTATGCAGCAAAGGCATTGCAAATCCACTCAGTTCCAAGTTCTGCCCATACAAAACTTGCAACCTGTGTGTTTACAACCCATTGCCAAAATATGTATAGTTTATGTTCAAATGCATGATGTCAAATGAATTCACATACCAGTACATTACTTAATGTATCAATATTCAATTGATATAACACATATGAGTGTTGTTTCAAATAATTCCAAGACCATTAATTCATGTTTATACCAAGACATTTAGTTCAATGATTATACCAAGACATTTAGTTCAATGATTATCCCAAGACATTTAGCTCAATGATTATCCCAAGGCATTTAACTCAATGATTATCCCAAGGCATTTAGCTCAATGATTATCCCAAGGCATTTAGCTCAATGATTATCCCAAGACATTTAGCTCCATGATAATGATTTAGAATATGACTAAACATTCAGTTCAGATAAACATATACTATGCAAATAATCATGAATGTCATAAAAGTTGTTGAGCATGTATCTCCCCCAAAGAGTTTAATAAAAGCATTAAAACGATTGAAAATGGGGCTATGGAACTCACCTGTTGCAATGATTATAATGACAAAAGTGGATACACCGAAATGTAGCGTGAATCTCTAAACTTGACCTATTATGAATGATATGATACATAATAAGTTATGATGTAATGTTACGCATGCAATTCGGATGATATCTATACCACTTATGAATTTTTGAAAATAATATTTCTCGTCGAGAAATAATCTTTTAACGTCTTGACCATTTTTAAATTACTTCACATGTATTTACATTGAAATGATATCCAACGATAATCATTTAGTGATTTATTATGAAATTATAACTTTTCGTCGTAAAATAATGTCATTTGACGATTTCATGAAAGTGACTAAACGACCTCGAAAAGCTAGTCGTAAAATGGTGTACGTCGAGTGTTAAGAAACGAACTCAACGGTTTTAGGAAGCTTGTATCATTGTCTCAAAGTTTTAGTGTTTAAGTTTTCATCCTAGAGGTCTCGATCATAGAGAAAAGTATAGGTAAAGTATGGTACTTTTGTCCCAAAATATAGTTTAAGGGTGGTTTTCGGCAAAATTTAAGTGGCCGTATCTTATTCATTACAACTCCGCTTGACAAGTGGTTTGACATTTTGAAAAATATGCTTGGCGAACTTACTTTTACTAGAAGACATCACTTTATAAAAAGTACTTCGTCATTGTGAAAAACGACCCTCAACATGGTCCTTTGTGGCCGTTATATTTGTCTATTAGAAAATATATATGTTATACTTGTACTAAAAATTACGGCAACTTGTTTAAAATGTGAATAACTTAGTCGTTATAAGTCCGTTTTCTACGTTCTTTATATCCACGGAATCATGATAACATATACTAATATATTTTTGATAAGTCGGCACATTTAACAACGCTTAAGACTCATTTTTGACTCGTAAAAAGTCGAGACAGCATGCTGAATTTTCTGAAACAAATAGTTTTCGTCGTCAAACTTCAAAAATTCATAACTTCTTCGTTATAGCTCCGTTTTAATCCGTTCAAGCGGCCACGTTTTCGTTTTAAAGTATATTTTCCAAATATCTAGCCCAAAATATTTTGCTTACGGTCGAAAATTCCAGAATTTCAAAATAAGGACAGACCCTTAATTAGACTTGTCGAAATGAGTTTTTCACGCGCAAAACCTATTCTAACCAATTCAAAACAACTCCGAAGCTATTCTAACCCTACCATACACCTTCTTAGGGTGTCATGGGTTCCTAGACATCACCAAGAGTGATTTATAACAAGGAGTAATTATAGGATGACCAATATATATATAACTCTTAAAAACATGTAAAAGTGGTATAAACATCCATGAGACTTGCATGTTTTCCTCAAATATGATGAAATGAATATAACAATGAATATGAAATATGATGATGAATATGGATGCTTACTAGTAACTTGATGAGGTTTATGAGAACAAAGGATTTCCTAATCACCCAAGGTTTTTATTGCAAAACCTTAATCAAGAGTGAACCTAGAGTGGATAAAGCTTGACTTGAAAAATATTTTGTGAACTCCTTCTTTGTCCTTGTGGTTGCCGGTTCTTGCAAGAGGAGAGGAAGAAAGGTTTGATGTTTTACACTTTGCAAGTAGAGTTGTATGTGTAGTAAACTTTATGTATAATATGATATATAAGAGTAGATCTTTTGCAAATATAAATGACTCACCCCCTTGTGTCGACAAGGGGGTATTAGTCATGCTAACACACATTTTTTTTATTATATTGTATAATGTAATATAATGTGATATTATTTGAAGACATGTGGTAACTTGTATACACATTTGAGTATTTAGGGTAGCGTTAGATAGAAATAACTTTTAACGGGTCAAGATAAAATATATTGAGGTCATAAAAATTATAAAAATACATTTCTTACAAAATTTGAGTGAAATAATAATTATCGTGTAGTATTTAAGAAAACCGTCGTAATTATATAAATATAACAATTTATATACGAAATAAATTGAAAACATCGGGTAAATTAATAATATAATTTTTATAGTCTTAAAATGAGTATAAAAATATATTAGGAATATTTTTGGAATTGTTGGATCAAATATTCAAAATAAATGCTTACGCGATAGCGTTTATTTAATATGAAAATAAACGTTTAATGAAAAATGCAAATCCATGCATGAACTAATATGATGACGATGATGCTAATGATATGTAGACTAAACCTAGTCTATATGAAATGTCCTTGATGATATGTTCATGAATTCACAGCTAAACCATTACGGTTACGTGAATTTAATACTCGTAAATCTAGTTTACGATAAATGATAAATGATGAAGCATGAGTAATGTTTTGAAATATGACTTGAATATACGAGTTGTCACACCCCGCAATGCATGTTAAAATTTCGGACAAAATCACCAAACCGATCCTGATTAAGGGAGTGATTGATGAGGCCGACACATACATCATTCGAGTAACCACAGCCGAGCTTCTCTAATTGGTCCAAGTGATGTTTCATCTCTAGGACGTGGTCGGAGACAGATTTGCCAACCTCTTGCTTGCAACTATGAACCTTTTCAATAAGTTCATACAGTTCAGTTGCCGGTGGCTTCTCAAACATACGTTTGAGTTCATCTAACATGCTCATAGGCGGATAGTGCTCAAATTGTTTTTGCAATTGAGCAGACATCCCCGAAAGCATTAGACACGCCACATCATTGTGCTTCTCATATTCAACACGATATGCCTCTTGTTCAAGAGCAGTTGCCGTGTTGGGAGGAGCATCAGGCAGAGGTGTAGTCAAAATTTCAACCCTTTTGGCAACACGAAGGTTGATCCTAAGTGAACGATGCCAATCATTGAAATTAGGGCCAGTCAGCTTGTCCCTTCCAATCATATCTTTGAAAGCGGCACTCAGTAAGCTCATAGTGTTTTCAGATTGAGCCATCTACAGAAAAAGTTCAAAAACCATAATTAGTATTTTGATAATTTTTCTTTTCAATAAACAATTAAATACCCAAGGTTCATATTCATATAACCAATTAATATTTATTGAAAACTAGGATCCAAATTGTCATAATTTCATTACGTCAGTTGATCTGCTAGTAATGAACCTTATACAAAATGGTAGAGCATTTGCTCAATTGCCAATTTCAATTGCAAGTCCTAGATTTATGGGATTTACATATAGCCAATATCAATTGCCATGTAAACATGTTTTATCCCATCTTATGCCTTGAGTTGCCAGTTCTCACTGCCTAACTCAATTAAGTTGTCCAACTTAAGAAACTGCAAAATCGTCCATGCCCGTTCTCACGACACGTGGACATTTTACCCTTCGATTAAGATCTAAGTCACGTTCTCACGCAAATAGAAAGTAATCTTAGGTGTTTCCGTTTCGTTGGATGGCATATAACTTAAATTAAAGGGTAATAGTTTTGATGTTAAATCAAATATGTTAGGAATTAGAAAATTCCATAGTGAAGTAGCGGTCACCCCAAATATAATCTAGCATAAGTTAGCTCGTAGACATATCGTTATTTACTGTTTTATTAGTTAGTTATTTAGTTTAGAGTAACACCGTGGAGGAAGGACGGGTCTTTACCCACTGTATGCCTGATCCACAGTCCGAAGGAGGACGTTTAGTTTGTAACTATAAATACCCTCTACCTCCCAAGGTAGAGGGTTGGACCTTTCATTCATCTTAATCTAACCTTCTAAGTTTTCTTTCACTTTCTCTCTCTAAACTCTACATAATTCGAACCATATATTGTTATGTGATGTGTTTATGAAATCCAATATGTTACAATTGGTATCAAGAGCCATGGTTAGATCATCTCTTACATATCTTTGGATTTCTAGTGGTTTTAGGTGGTTTTTGAGTTTGAAAAAGTTTAGTGGTTTTTGCATCATTTGATTGATTTCTTGTGTTAAAGTTTGAATTTTGTTGGTACTTTTATGTTTAGAATCATCAAAAGTGTTTAGGTTTTCATTTGGTAAGCTTGAATCATCTTGGTTGGGTTGTTTTGGATTGAAAAGTGAGGTTTATATGGTTTTTCAAGCTAGCGACTTAGTTCACGGAATATTTTCTTGGTAGCGACTTGCTTCACATTTTGTAGCGACTTACAGTGTTGGAGCTAGCGAGTTAGATCTAGCGAGTTAAAGTACAAGTAGTGGATTCTCCACTACGGGTAGCGACTTGTGGTAGCGACTTGGTCAGTAGCGAGTTGCTCTTTAGCGACTTGTGTCTCTAGCGACTTGTGTAGCGAATTGCTGCCAAAAATTTGGTTAGCGACTTGGTCTGTAGCGAGTTACTACTTAGCGACTTGCTTTTCTGTTAGCGACTTGGGACTCTAGCGACTTAGGGGTGTAGCGAATTAGGTGTTAGCGACTTGGTGCATTATCTTAGCGACTTGGGTCCTAGCGACTTGGTCTTAGCGACTTGGTTTAAGAATTCTTAGCGACTTGTTGACTTTTCCCGACAAAACTTCAAACGGCTATAACTTTTGATCCGTAACTCCGTTTTCAGCGTTCTACCCATCAAAACGACCGTGAGAACGAGGAGAATGTCATGGGTTCCTAGACATCACCAAGAGTGATTTATAACAAGGAGTAATTATAGGATGACCAATATATATATAACTCTTAAAAACATGTAAAAGTGGTATAAACATCCATGAGACTTGCATGTTTTCCTCAAATATGATGAAATGAATATAACAATGAATATGAAATATGATGATGAATATGGATGCTTACTAGTAACTTGATGAGGTTTATGAGAACAAAGGATTTCCTAATCACCCAAGGTTTTTATTGCAAAACCTTAATCAAGAGTGAACCTAGAGTGGATAAAGCTTGACTTGAAAAATATTTTGTGAACTCCTTCTTTGTCCTTGTGGTTGCCGGTTCTTGCAAGAGGAGAGGAAGAAAGGTTTGATGTTTTACACTTTGCAAGTAGAGTTGTATGTGTAGTAAACTTTATGTATAATATGATATATAAGAGTAGATCTTTTGCAAATATAAATGACTCACCCCCTTGTGTCGACAAGGGGGTATTAGTCATGCTAACACACATTTTTTTTATTATATTGTATAATGTAATATAATGTGATATTATTTGAAGACATGTGGTAACTTGTATACACATTTGAGTATTTAGGGTAGCGTTAGATAGAAATAACTTTTAACGGGTCAAGATAAAATATATTGAGGTCATAAAAATTATAAAAATACATTTCTTACAAAATTTGAGTGAAATAATAATTATCGTGTAGTATTTAAGAAAACCGTCGTAATTATATAAATATAACAATTTATATACGAAATAAATTGAAAACATTGGGTAAATTAATAATATAATTTTTATAGTCTTAAAATGAGTATAAAAATATATTAGGAATATTTTTGGAAGTGTTGGATCAAATATTCAAAATAAATGCTTACGCGATAGCGTTTATTTAATATGAAAATAAACGTTTAATGAAAAATGCAAAACCATGCATGAACTAATATGATGACGATGATGCTAATGATATGTAGACTAAACCTAGTCTATATGAAATGTCCTTGATGATATGTTCATGAATTCACAGCTAAACCATTACGGTTACGTGAATTTAATACTCGTAAATCTAGTTTACGATAAATGATAAATGATGAAGCATGAGTAATGTTTTGAAATATGACCTGAAAATACGAGTTGTCACACCCGTGCAATGCATGTTAAAATTTCGGACAAAATCACCAAACCGATCCTGATTAAGGGAGTGATTGATGAGGCCGACACATACATCATTCGAGTAACCACAGCCGAGCTTCTCTAATTGGTCCAAGTGATGTTTCATCTCTAGGACGTGGTCGGAGACAGATTTGCCAACCTCTTGCTTGCAACTATGAACCTTTTCAATAAGTTCATACAGTTCAGTTGCCGGTGGCTTCTCAAACATACGTTTGAGTTCATCTAACATGCTCATAGGCGGATAGTGCTCAAATTGTTTTTGCAATTGAGCAGACATCCCCGAAAGCATTAGACACGCCACATCATTGTGCTTCTCATATTCAACACGATATGCCTCTTGTTCAAGAGCAGTTGCCGTGTTGGGAGGAGCATCAGGCAGAGGTGTAGTCAAAATTTCAACCCTTTTGGCAACACGAAGGTTGATCCTAAGTGAACGATGCCAATCATTGAAATTAGGGCCAGTCAGCTTGTCCCTTCCAATCATATCTTTGAAAGCGGCACTCAGTAAGCTCATAGTGTTTTCAGATTGAGCCATCTACAGAAAAAGTTCAAAAAAACCATAATTAGTATTTTGATAATTTTTCTTTTCAATAAACAATTAAATACCCAAGGTTCATATTCATATAACCAATTAATATTTATTGAAAACTAGGATCCAAATTGTCATAATTTCATTACGTCAGTTGATCTGCTAGTAATGAACCTTATACAAAATGGTAGAGCATTTGCTCAATTGCCAATTTCAATTGCAAGTCCTAGATTTATGGGATTTACATATAGCCAATATCAATTGCCATGTAAACATGTTTTATCCCATCTTATGCCTTGAGTTGCCAGTTCTCACTGCCTAACTCAATTAAGTTGTCCAACTTAAGAAACTGCAAAATCGTCCATGCCCGTTCTCACGACACGTGGACATTTTACCCTTCGATTAAGATCTAAGTCACGTTCTCACGCAAATAGAAAGTAATCTTAGGTGTTTCCGTTTCGTTGGATGGCATATAACTTAAATTAAAGGGTAATAGTTTTGATGTTAAATCAAATATGTTAGGAATTAGAAAATTCCATAGTGAAGTAGCGGTCACCCCAAATATAATCTAGCATAAGTTAGCTCGTAGACATATCGTTATTTACTGTTTTATTAGTTAGTTATTTAGTTTAGAGTAACACCGTGGAGGAAGGACGGGTCTTTACCCACTGTATGCCTGATCCACAGTCCGAAGGAGGACGTTTAGTTTGTAACTATAAATACCCTCTACCTCCCAAGGTAGAGGGTTGGACCTTTCATTCATCTTAATCTAACCTTCTAAGTTTTCTTTCACTTTCTCTCTCTAGAAAGGTTCCCACTTTCTCTCTCTAAACTCTACATAATTCGAACCATATATTGTTTTGTTATGTGTTTATGAAATCCAATATGTTACAATTGGTATCAAGAGCCATGGTTAGATCATCTCTTACATATCTTTGGATTTCTAGTGGTTTTTAGGTGGTTTTGAGTTTGAAAAAGTTTAGTGGTTTTTGCATCATTTGGTTGATTTCTTGTGTTAAAGTTTGAATTTTGTTGGTACTTTTATGTTTAGAATCATCAAAAGTGTTTAGGTTTTCATTTGGTAAGCTTGAATCATCTTGGTTGGGTTGTTTTGGATTGAAAAGTGAGGTTTATATGGTTTTTTCAAGCTAGCGACTTAGTTCACGGAATATTTTCTTGGTAGCGACTTGCTTCACATTTTTGTAGCGACTTACAGTGTTGGAGCTAGCGAGTTAGATCTAGCGAGTTAAAGTACAAGTAGTGGATTCTCCACTACGGGTAGCGACTTGTGGTAGCGACTTGGTCAGTAGCGAGTTGCTCTTTAGCGACTTGTGTCTCTAGCGACTTGTGTAGCGAATTGCTGCCAAAAATTTGGTTAGCGACTTGGTCTGTAGCGAGTTACTACTTAGCGACTTGCTTTTCTGTTAGCGACTTGGGACTCTAGCGACTTAGGGGTGTAGCGAATTAGGTGTTAGCGACTTGGTGCATTATCTTAGCGACTTGGGTCCTAGCGACTTGGTCTTAGCGACTTGGTTTAAGAATTCTTAGCGACTTGTTGACTTTTCCCGACAAAACTTCAAACGGCTATAACTTTTGATCCGTAACTCCGTTTTCAGCGTTCTACCCATCAAAACGACCGTGAGAACGAGGAGAATGTCATGGGTTCCTAGACATCACCAAGAGTGATTTATAACAAGGAGTAATTATAGGATGACCAATATATATATAACTCTTAAAAACATGTAAAAGTGGTATAAACATCCATGAGACTTGCATGTTTTCCTCAAATATGATGAAATGAATATAACAATGAATATGAAATATGATGATGAATATGGATGCTTACTAGTAACTTGATGAGGTTTATGAGAACAAAGGATTTCCTAATCACCCAAGGTTTTTATTGCAAAACCTTAATCAAGAGTGAACCTAGAGTGGATAAAGCTTGACTTGAAAAATATTTTGTGAACTCCTTCTTTGTCCTTGTGGTTGCCGGTTCTTGCAAGAGGAGAGGAAGAAAGGTTTGATGTTTTACACTTTGCAAGTAGAGTTGTATGTGTAGTAAACTTTATGTATAATATGATATATAAGAGTAGATCTTTTGCAAATATAAATGACTCATCCCCTTGTGTCGACAAGGGGGTATTAGTCATACTAACACACATTTTTTTTTATTATATTGTATAATGTAATATAATGTGATATTATTTGAAGACATGTGGTAACTTGTATACACATTTGAGTATTTAGGGTAGCGTTAGATAAAAATAAATTTTAACGGGTCAAGATAAAATATATTGAGGTCATAAAAATTATAAAAATACATTTCTTACAAAATTTGAGTGAAATAATAATTATCGTGTAGTATTTAAGAAAACCGTCGTAATTATATAAATATAACAATTTATATACGAAATAAATTGAAAACATTGGGTAAATTAATAATATAATTTTTATAGTCTTAAAATGAGTATAAAAATATATTAGGAATATTTTTGGAAGTGTTGGATCAAATATTCAAAATAAATGCTTACGCGATAGCGTTTATTTAATATGAAAATAAACGTTTAATAAAAAATGCAAAACCATGCATGAACTAATATGATGACGATGATGCTAATGATATGTAGACTAAACCTAGTCTATATGAAATGTCCTTGATGATATGTTCATGAATTCACAGCTAAACCATTACGGTTACGTGAATTTAATACTCGTAAATCTAGTTTACGATAAATGATAAATGATGAAGCATGAGTAATGTTTTGAAATATGACCTGAAAATACGAGTTGTCACACCCGTGCAATGCATGTTAAAATTTCGGACAAAATCACCAAACCGATCCTGATTAAGGGAATGATTGATGAGGCCGACACATACATCATTCGAGTAACCACAGCCGAGCTTCTCTAATTGGTCCAAGTGATGTTTCATCTCTAGGACGTGGTCGGAGACAGATTTGCCAACCTCTTGCTTGCAACTATGAACCTTTTCAATAAGTTCATACAGTTCAGTTGCCGGTGGCTTCTCAAACATACGTTTGAGTTCATCTAACATGCTCATAGGCGGATAGTGCTCAAATTGTTTTTGCAATTGAGCAGACATCCCCGAAAGCATTAGACACGCCACATCATTGTGCTTCTCATATTCAACACGATATGCCTCTTGTTCAAGAGCAGTTGCCGTGTTGGGAGGAGCATCAGGCAGAGGTGTAGTCAAAATTTCAACCCTTTTGGCAACACGAAGGTTGATCCTAAGTGAACGATGCCAATCATTGAAATTAGGGCCAGTCAGCTTGTCCCTTCCAATCATATCTTTGAAAGCGGCACTCAGTAAGCTCATAGTGTTTTCAGATTGAGCCATCTACAGAAAAAGTTCAAAAACCATAATTAGTATTTTGATAATTTTTCTTTTCAATAAACAATTAAATACCCAAGGTTCATATTCATATAACCAATTAATATTTATTGAAAACTAGGATCCAAATTGTCATAATTTCATTACGTCAGTTGATCTGCTAGTAATGAACCTTATACAAAATGGTAGAGCATTTGCTCAATTGCCAATTTCAATTGCAAGTCCTAGATTTATGGGATTTACATATAGCCAATATCAATTGCCATGTAAACATGTTTTATCCCATCTTATGCCTTGAGTTGCCAGTTCTCACTGCCTAACTCAATTAAGTTGTCCAACTTAAGAAACTGCAAAATCGTCCATGCCCGTTCTCACGACACGTGGACATTTTACCCTTCGATTAAGATCTAAGTCACGTTCTCACGCAAATAGAAAGTAATCTTAGGTGTTTCCGTTTCGTTGGATGGCATATAACTTAAATTAAAGGGTAATAGTTTTGATGTTAAATCAAATATGTTAGGAATTAGAAAATTCCATAGTGAAGTAGCGGTCACCCCAAATATAATCTAGCATAAGTTAGCTCGTAGACATATCGTTATTTACTGTTTTATTAGTTAGTTATTTAGTTTAGAGTAACACCGTGGAGGAAGGACGGGTCTTTACCCACTGTATGCCTGATCCACAGTCCGAAGGAGGACGTTTAGTTTGTAACTATAAATACCCTCTACCTCCCAAGGTAGAGGGTTGGACCTTTCATTCATCTTAATCTAACCTTCTAAGTTTTCTTTCACTTTCTCTCTCTAGAAAGGTTCCCACTTTCTCTCTCTAAACTCTACATAATTCGAACCATATATTGTTATGTGATGTGTTTATGAAATCCAATATGTTACAATTGGTATCAAGAGCCATGGTTAGATCATCTCGTACATATCTTTGGATTTCTAGTGGTTTTTAGGTGGTTTTGAGTTTGAGAAAGTTTAGTGGTTTTTGCATCATTTGGTTGATTTCTTGTGTTAAAGTTTGAATTTTGTTGGTACTTTTATGTTTAGAATCATCAAAAGTGTTTAGGTTTTCATTTGGTAAGCTTGAATCATCTTGGTTGGGTTGTTTTTGGATTGAAAAGTGAGGTTTATATGATTTTTTCAAGCTAGCGACTTAGTTCACGGAATATTTTCTTGGTAGCGACTTGCTTCACATTTTGTAGCGACTTACAGTGTTGGAGCTAGCGAGTTAGATCTAGCGAGTTAAAGTACAAGTAGTGGATTCTCCACTACGGGTAGCGACTTGTGGTAGCGACTTGGTCAGTAGCGAGTTGCTCTTTAGCGACTTGTGTCTCTAGCGACTTGTGTAGCGAATTGCTGCCAAAAAATTTGGTTAGCGACTTGGTCTGTAGCGAGTTACTACTTAGCGACTTGCTTTTCTGTTAGCGACTTGGGACTCTAGCGACTTGGGGGTGTAGCGAATTAGGTGTTAGCGACTTGGTGCATTATCTTAGCGACTTGGGTCCTAGCGACTTGGTCTTAGCGACTTGGTTTAAGAATTCTTAGCGACTTGTTGACTTTTCCCGACAAAACTTCAAACGGCTATAACTTTTGATCCGTAACTCCGTTTTCAGCGTTCTACCCATCAAAACGACCGTGAGAACGAGGAGAATGTCATGGGTTCCTAGACATCACCAAGAGTGATTTATAACAAGGAGTAATTATAGGATGACCAATATATATATAACTCTTAAAAACATGTAAAAGTGGTATAAACATCCATGAGACTTGCATGTTTTCCTCAAATATGATGAAATGAATATAACAATGAATATGAAATATGATGATGAATATGGATGCTTACTAGTAACTTGATGAGGTTTATGAGAACAAATGATTTCCTAATCACCCAAGGTTTTTATTGCAAAACCTTAATCAAGAGTGAACCTAGAGTGGATAAAGCTTGACTTGAAAAATATTTTGTGAACTCCTTCTTTGTCCTTGTGGTTGCCGGTTCTTGCAAGAGGAGAGGAAGAAAGGTTTGATGTTTTACACTTTGCAAGTAGAGTTGTATGTGTAGTAAACTTTATGTATAATATGATATATAAGAGTAGATCTTTTGCAAATATAAATGACTCACCCCTTGTGTCGACAAGGGGGTATTAGTCATGCTAACACACATTTTTTTTATTATATTGTATAATGTAATATAATGTGATATTATTTGAAGACATGTGGTAACTTGTATACACATTTGAGTATTTAGGGTAGCGTTAGATAGAAATAACTTTTAACGGGTCAAGATAAAATATATTGAGGTCATAAAAATTATAAAAATACATTTCTTACAAAATTTGAGTGAAATAATAATTATCGTGTAGTATTTAAGAAAACCGTCGTAATTATATAAATATAACAATTTATATACGAAATAAATTGAAAACATTGGGTAAATTAATAATATAATTTTTATAGTCTTAAAATGAGTATAAAAATATATTAGGAATATTTTTGGAAGTGTTGGATCAAATATTCAAAGTAAATGCTTACGCGATAGCGTTTATTTAATATGAAAATAAACGTTTAATGAAAAATGCAAAACCATGCATGAACTAATATGATGACGATGATGCTAATGATATGTAGACTAAACCTAGTCTATATGAAATGTCCTTGATGATATGTTCATGAATTCACAGCTAAACCATTACGGTTACGTGAATTTAATACTCGTAAATCTAGTTTACGATAAATGATAAATGATGAAGCATGAGTAATGTTTTGAAATATGACCTGAAAATACGAGTTGTCACACCCGTGCAATGCATGTTAAAATTTCGGACAAAATCACCAAACCGATCCTGATTAAGGGAGTGATTGATGAGGCCGACACAGACATCATTCGAGTAACCACAGCCGAGCTTCTCTAATTGGTCCAAGTGATGTTTCATCTCTAGGACGTGGTCGGAGACAGATTTGCCAACCTCTTGCTTGCAACTATGAACCTTTTCAATAAGTTCATACAGTTCAGTTGCCGGTGGCTTCTCAAACATACGTTTGAGTTCATCTAACATGCTCATAGGCGGATAGTGCTCAAATTGTTTTTGCAATTGAGCAGACATCCCCGAAAGCATTAGACACGCCACATCATTGTGCTTCTCATATTCAACACGATATGCCTCTTGTTCAAGAGCAGTTGCCGTGTTGGGAGGAGCATCAGGCAGAGGTGTAGTCAAAATTTCAACCCTTTTGGCAACACGAAGGTTGATCCTAAGTGAACGATGCCAATCATTGAAATTAGGGCCAGTCAGCTTGTCCCTTCCAATCATATCTTTGAAAGCGGCACTCAGTAAGCTCATAGTGTTTTCAGATTGAGCCATCTACAGAAAAAGTTCAAAAACCATAATTAGTATTTTGATAATTTTTCTTTTCAATAAACAATTAAATACCCAAGGTTCATATTCATATAACCAATTAATATTTATTGAAAACTAGGATCCAAATTGTCATAATTTCATTACGTCAGTTGATCTGCTAGTAATGAACCTTATACAAAATGGTAGAGCATTTGCTCAATTGCCAATTTCAATTGCAAGTCCTAGATTTATGGGATTTACATATAGCCAATATCAATTGCCATGTAAACATGTTTTATCCCATCTTATGCCTTGAGTTGCCAGTTCTCACTGCCTAACTCAATTAAGTTGTCCAACTTAAGAAACTGCAAAATCGTCCATGCCCGTTCTCACGACACGTGGACATTTTACCCTTCGATTAAGATCTAAGTCACGTTCTCACGCAAATAGAAAGTAATCTTAGGTGTTTCCGTTTCGTTGGATGGCATATAACTTAAATTAAAGGGTAATAGTTTTGATGTTAAATCAAATATGTTAGGAATTAGAAAATTCCATAGTGAAGTAGCGGTCACCCCAAATATAATCTAGCATAAGTTAGCTCGTAGACATATCGTTATTTACTGTTTTATTAGTTAGTTATTTAGTTTAGAGTAACACCGTGGAGGAAGGACGGGTCTTTACCCACTGTATGCCTGATCCACAGTCCGAAGGAGGACGTTTAGTTTGTAACTATAAATACCCTCTACCTCCCAAGGTAGAGGGTTGGACCTTTCATTCATCTTAATCTAACCTTCTAAGTTTTCTTTCACTTTCTCTCTCTAGAAAGGTTCCCACTTTCTCTCTCTAAACTCTACATAATTCGAACCATATATTGTTATGTGATGTGTTTATGAAATCCAATATGTTACAATTGGTATCAAGAGCCATGGTTAGATCATCTCTTACATATCTTTGGATTTCTAGTGGTTTTTAGGTGGTTTTTGAGTTTGAGAAAGTTTAGTGGTTTTGCATCATTTGGTTGATTTCTTGTGTTAAAGTTTGAATTTTGTTGGTACTTTTATGTTTAGAATCATCAAAAGTGTTTAGGTTTTCATTTGGTAAGCTTGAATCATCTTGGTTGGGTTGTTTTTGGATTGAAAAGTGAGGTTTATATGGTTTTTTCAAGCTAGCGACTTAGTTCACGGAATATTTTCTTGGTAGCGACTTGCTTCACATTTTTGTAGCGACTTACAGTGTTGGAGCTAGCGAGTTAGATCTAGCGAGTTAAAGTACAAGTAGTGGATTCTCCACTACGGGTAGCGACTTGTGGTAGCGACTTGGTCAGTAGCGAGTTGCTCTTTAGCGACTTGTGTCTCTAGCGACTTGTGTAGCGAATTGCTGCCAAAAAATTTGGTTAGCGACTTGGTCTGTAGCGAGTTACTACTTAGCGACTTGCTTTTCTGTTAGCGACTTGGGACTCTAGCGACTTAGGGGTGTAGCGAATTAGGTGTTAGCGACTTGGTGCATTATCTTAGCGACTTGGGTCCTAGCGACTTGGTCTTAGCGACTTGGTTTAAGAATTCTTAGCGACTTGTTGACTTTTCCCGACAAAACTTCAAACGGCTATAACTTTTGATCCGTAACTCCGTTTTCAGCGTTCTACCCATCAAAACGACCGTGAGAACGAGGAGAATGTCATGGGTTCCTAGACATCACCAAGAGTGATTTATAACAAGGAGTAATTATAGGATGACCAATATATATATAACTCTTAAAAACATGTAAAAGTGGTATAAACATCCATGAGACTTGCATGTTTTCCTCAAATATGATGAAATGAATATAACAATGAATATGAAATATGATGATGAATATGGATGCTTACTAGTAACTTGATGAGGTTTATGAGAACAAAGGATTTCCTAATCACCCAAGGTTTTTATTGCAAAACCTTAATCAAGAGTGAACCTAGAGTGGATAAAGCTTGACTTGAAAAATATTTTGTGAACTCCTTCTTTGTCCTTGTGGTTGCCGGTTCTTGCAAGAGGAGAGGAAGAAAGGTTTGATGTTTTACACTTTGCAAGTAGAGTTGTATGTGTAGTAAACTTTATGTATAATATGATATATAAGAGTAGATCTTTTGCAAATATAAATGACTCACCCCTTGTGTCGACAAGGGGGTATTAGTCATGCTAACACACATTTTTTTTTTATTATATTGTATAATGTAATATAATGTGATATTATTTGAAGACATGTGGTAACTTGTATACACATTTGAGTATTTAGGGTAGCGTTAGATAGAAATAACTTTTAACGGGTCAAGATAAAATATATTGAGGTCATAAAAATTATAAAAATACATTTCTTACAAAATTTGAGTGAAATAATAATTATCGTGTAGTATTTAAGAAAACCGTCGTAATTATATAAATATAACAATTTATATACGAAATAAATTGAAAACATTGGGTAAATTAATAATATAATTTTTATAGTCTTAAAATGAGTATAAAAATATATTAGGAATATTTTTGGAAGTGTTGGATCAAATATTCAAAATAAATGCTTACGCGATAGCGTTTATTTAATATGAAAATAAACGTTTAATGAAAAATGCAAAACCATGCATGAACTAATATGATGATAATGATATGTAGACTAAACCTAGTCTATATAGAATGTCCTTGATGATATGTTCATGAATTCACAGCTAAACCATTACGGTTACGTGAATTTAATACTCGTAAATCTAGTTTACGATAAATGATAAATGATGAAGCATGAGTAATGTTTTGAAATATGACCTGAAAATACGAGTTGTCACACCCGTGCAATGCATGTTAAAATTTCGGACAAAATCACCAAACCGATCCTGATTAAGGGAGTGATTGATGAGGCCGACACATACATCATTCGAGTAACCACAGCCGAGCTTCTCTAATTGGTCCAAGTGATGTTTCATCTCTAGGACGTGGTCGGAGACAGATTTGCCAACCTCTTGCTTGCAACTATGAACCTTTTCAATAAGTTCATACAGTTCAGTTGCCGGTGGCTTCTCAAACATACGTTTGAGTTCATCTAACATGCTCATAGGCGGATAGTGCTCAAATTGTTTTTGAAATTGAGCAGACATCCCGAAAGCATTAGACACGCCACATCATTGTGCTTCTCATATTCAACACGATATGCCTCTTGTTCAAGAGCAGTTGCCGTGTTGGGAGGAGCATCAGGCAGAGGTGTAGTCAAAATTTCAACCCTTTTGGCAACACGAAGGTTGATCCTAAGTGAACGATGCCAATCATTGAAATTAGGGCCAGTCAGCTTGTCCCTTCCAATCATATCTTTGAAAGCGGCACTCAGTAAGCTCATAGTGTTTTCAGATTGAGCCATCTACAGAAAAAGTTCAAAAACCATAATTAGTATTTTGATAATTTTTCTTTTCAATAAACAATTAAATACCCAAGGTTCATATTCATATAACCAATTAATATTTATTGAAAACTAGGATCCAAATTGTCATAATTTCATTACGTCAGTTGATCTGCTAGTAATGAACCTTATACAAAATGGTAGAGCATTTGCTCAATTGCCAATTTCAATTGCAAGTCCTAGATTTATGGGATTTACATATAGCCAATATCAATTGCCATGTAAACATGTTTTATCCCATCTTATGCCTTGAGTTGCCAGTTCTCACTGCCTAACTCAATTAAGTTGTCCAACTTAAGAAACTGCAAAATCGTCCATGCCCGTTCTCACGACACGTGGACATTTTACCCTTCGATTAAGATCTAAGTCACGTTCTCACGCAAATAGAAAGTAATCTTAGGTGTTTCCGTTTCGTTGGATGGCATATAACTTAAATTAAAGGGTAATAGTTTTGATGTTAAATCAAATATGTTAGGAATTAGAAAATTCCATAGTGAAGTAGCGGTCACCCCAAATATAATCTAGCATAAGTTAGCTCGTAGACATATCGTTATTTACTGTTTTATTAGTTAGTTATTTAGTTTAGAGTAACACCGTGAAGGAAGGACGGGTCTTTACCCACTGTATGCCTGATCCACAGTCCGAAGGAGGACGTTTAGTTTGTAACTATAAATACCCTCTACCTCCCAAGGTAGAGGGTTGGACCTTTCATTCATCTTAATCTAACCTTCTAAGTTTTCTTTCACTTTCTCTCTCTAGAAAGGTTCCCACTTTCTCTCTCTAAACTCTACATAATTCGAACCATATATTGTTATGTGATGTGTTTATGAAATCCAATATGTTACAATTGGTATCAAGAGCCATGGTTAGATCATCTCTTACATATCTATGGATTTCTAGTGGTTTTTAGGTGGTTTTGAGTTTGAGAAAGTTTAGTGGTTTTTGCATCATTTGGTTGATTTCTTGTGTTAAAGTTTGAATTTTGTTGGTACTTTTATGTTTAGAATCATCAAAAGTGTTTAGGTTTTCATTTGGTAAGCTTGAATCATCTTGGTTGGGTTGTTTTGGATTGAAAAGTGAGGTTTATATGGTTTTTCAAGCTAGCGACTTAGTTCACGGAATATTTTCTTGGTAGCGACTTGCTTCACATTTTTGTAGCGACTTACAGTGTTGGAGCTAGCGAGTTAGATCTAGCGAGTTAAAGTACAAGTAGTGGATTCTCCACTACGGGTAGCGACTTGTGGTAGCGACTTGGTCAGTAGCGAGTTGCTCTTTAGCGACTTGTGTCTCTAGCGACTTGTGTAGCGAATTGCTGCCAAAAATTTGGTTAGCGACTTGGTCTGTAGCGAGTTACTACTTAGCGACTTGCTTTTCTGTTAGCGACTTGGGGGTGTAGCGAATTAGGTGTTAGCGATTTGGTGCATTATCTTAGCGACTTGGGTCCTAGCGACTTGGTCTTAGCGACTTGGTTCAAGAATTCTTAGCGACTTGTTGACTTTTCCCGACAAAACTTCAAACGGCTATAACTTTTGATCCGTAACTCCGTTTTCAGCGTTCTACCCATCAAAACGACCGTGAGAACGAGGAGAATGTCATGGGTTCCTAGACATCACCAAGAGTGATTTATAACAAGGAGTAATTATAGGATGACCAATATATATATAACTCTTAAAAACATGTAAAAGTGATATAAACATCCATGAGACTTGCATGTTTTCCTCAAATATGATGAAATGAATATAACAATGAATATGAAATATGATGATGAATATGGATGCTTACTAGTAACTTGATGAGGTTTATGAGAACAAAGGATTTCCTAATCACCCAAGGTTTTTATTGCAAAACCTTAATCAAGAGTGAACCTAGAGTGGATAAAGCTTGACTTGAAAAATATTTTGTGAACTCCTTCTTTGTCCTTGTGGTTGCCGGTTCTTGCAAGAGGAGAGGAAGAAAGGTTTGATGTTTTACACTTTGCAAGTAGAGTTGTATGTGTAGTAAACTTTATGTATAATATGATAAATAAGAGTAGATCTTTTGCAAATATAAATGACTCACCCCCTTGTGTCGACAAGGGGGTATTAGTCATGCTAACACACATTTTTTTTATTATATTGTATAATGTAATATAATGTGATATTATTTGAAGACATGTGGTAACTTGTATACACATTTGAGTATTTAGGGTAGCGTTAGATAGAAATAACTTTTAACGGGTCAAGATAAAATATATTGAGGTCATAAAAATTATAAAAATACATTTCTTACAAAATTTGAGTGAAATAATAATTATCGTGTAGTATTTAAGAAAACCGTCGTAATTATATAAATATAACAATTTATATACGAAATAAATTGAAAACATTGGGTAAATTAATAATATAATTTTTATAGTCTTAAAATGAGTATAAAAATATATTAGGAATATTTTTGGAAGTGTTGGATCAAATATTCAAAATAAATGCTTACGCGATAGCGTTTATTTAATATGAAAATAAACGTTTAATGAAAAATGCAAAACCATGCATGAACTAATATGATGACGATGATGCTAATGATATGTAGACTAAACCTAGTCTATATGAAATGTCCTTGATGATATGTTCATGAATTCACAGCTAAACCATTACGGTTACGTGAATTTAATACTCGTAAATCTAGTTTACGATAAATGATAAATGATGAAGCATGAGTAATGTTTTGAAATATGACCTGAAAATACGAGTTGTCACACCCGTGCAATGCATGTTAAAATTTCGGACAAAATCACCAAACCGATCCTGATTAAGGGAGTGATTGATGAGGCCGACACATACATCATTCGAGTAACCACAGCCGAGCTTCTCTAATTGGTCCAAGTGATGTTTCATCTCTAGGACGTGGTCGGAGACAGATTTGCCAACCTCTTGCTTGCAACTATGAACCTTTTCAATAAGTTCATACAGTTCAGTTGCCGGTGGCTTCTCAAACATACGTTTGAGTTCATCTAACATGCTCATAGGCGGATAGTGCTCAAATTTTTTTTGCAATTGAGCGACATCCCCAAAGCATTAGACACGCCACATCATTGTGCTTCTCATATTCAACACGATATGCCTCTTGTTCAAGAGCAGTTGCCGTGTTGGGAGGAGCATCAGGCAGAGGTGTAGTCAAAATTTCAACCCTTTTGGCAACACGAAGGTTGATCCTAAGTGAACGATGCCAATCATTGAAATTAGGGCCAGTCAGCTTGTCCCTTCCAATCATATCTTTGAAAGCGGCACTCAGTAAGCTCATAGTGTTTTCAGATTGAGCCATCTACAGAAAAAGTTCAAAAAACCATAATTAGTATTTGATAATTTTTCTTTTCAATAAACAATTAAATACCCAAGGTTCATATTCATATAACCAATTAATATTTATTGAAAACTAGGATCCAAATTGTCATAATTTCATTACGTCAGTTGATCTGCTAGTAATGAACCTTATACAAAATGGTAGAGCATTTGCTCAATTGCCAATTTCAATTGCAAGTCCTAGATTTATGGGATTTACATATAGCCAATATCAATTGCCATGTAAACATGTTTTATCCCATCTTATGCCTTGAGTTGCCAGTTCTCACTGCCTAACTCAATTAAGTTGTCCAACTTAAGAAACTGCAAAATCGTCCATGCCCGTTCTCACGAAACGTGGACATTTTACCCTTCGATTAAGATCTAAGTCACGTTCTCACGCAAATAGAAAGTAATCTTAGGTGTTTCCGTTTCGTTGGATGGCATATAACTTAAATTAAAGGGTAATAGTTTTGATGTTAAATCAAATATGTTAGGAATTAGAAAATTCCATAGTGAAGTAGCGGTCACCCCAAATATAATCTAGCATAAGTTAGCTCGTAGACATATCGTTATTTACTGTTTTATTAGTTAGTTATTTAGTTTAGAGTAACACCGTGGAGGAAGGACGGGTCTTTACCCACTGTATGCCTGATCCACAGTCCGAAGGAGGACGTTTAGTTTGTAACTATAAATACCCTCTACCTCCCAAGGTAGAGGGTTGGACCTTTCATTCATCTTAATCTAACCTTCTAAGTTTTCTTTCACTTTCTCTCTCTAGAAAGGTTCCCACTTTCTCTCTCTAAACTCTACATAATTCGAACCATATATTGTTATGTGATGTGTTTATGAAATCCAATATGTTACAATTGGTATCAAGAGCCATGGTTAGATCATCTCTTACATATCTTTGGATTTCTAGTGGTTTTTAGGTGGTTTTTGAGTTTGAGAAAGTTTAGTGGTTTTTGCATCATTTGGTTGATTTCTTGTGTTAAAGTTTGAATTTTGTTGGTACTTTTATGTTTAGAATCATCAAAAGTGTTTAGGTTTTCATTTGGTAAGCTTGAATCATCTTGGTTGGGTTGTTTTTGAATTGAAAAGTGATGTTTATATGGTTTTTCAAGCTAGCGACTTAGCTCACGGAATATTTTCTTGGTAGCGACTTGCTTCACATTTTTGTAGCGACTTACAGTGTTGGAGCTAGCGAGTTAGATCTAGCGAGTTAAAGTACAAGTAGTGGATTCTCCACTACGGGTAGCGACTTGTGGTAGCGACTTGGTCAGTAGCGAGTTGCTCTTTAGCGACTTGTGTCTCTAGCGACTTGTGTAGCGAATTGCTGCCAAAAATTTGGTTAGCGACTTGGTCTGTAGCGAGTTACTACTTAGCGACTTGCTTTTCTGTTAGCGACTTGGGACTCTAGCGACTTAGGGGTGTAGCGAATTAGGTGTTAGCGACTTGGTGCATTATCTTAGCGACTTGGGTCCTAGCGACTTGGTCTTAGCGACTTGGTTCAAGAATTCTTAGCGACTTGTTGACTTTTCCCGACAAAACTTCAAACGGCTATAACTTTTGATCCGTAACTCCGTTTTCAGCGTTCTACCCATCAAAACGACCGTGAGAACGAGGAGAATGTCATGGGTTCCTAGACATCACCAAGAGTGATTTATAACAAGGAGTAATTATAGGATGACCAATATATATATAACTCTTAAAAACATGTAAAAGTGGTATAAACATCCATGAGACTTGCATGTTTTCCTCAAATATGATGAAATGAATATAACAATGAATATGAAATATGATGATGAATATGGATGCTTACTAGTAACTTGATGAGGTTTATGAGAACAAAGGATTTCCTAATCACCCAAGGTTTTTATTGCAAAACCTTAATCAAGAGTGAACCTAGAGTGGATAAAGCTTGACTTGAAAAATATTTTGTGAACTCCTTCTTTGTCCTTGTGGTTGCCGGTTCTTGCAAGAGGAGAGGAAGAAAGGTTTGATGTTTTACACTTTGCAAGTAGAGTTGTATGTGTAGTAAACTTTATGTATAATATGATATATAAGAGTAGATCTTTTGCAAATATAAATGACTCACCCCCTTGTGTCGACAAGGGGGTATTAGTCATGCTAACACACATTTTTTTTATTATATTGTATAATGTAATATAATGTGATATTATTTGAAGACATGTGGTAACTTGTATACACATTTGAGTATTTAGGGTAGCGTTAGATAGAAATAACTTTTAACGGGTCAAGATAAAATATATTGAGGTCATAAAAATTATAAAAATACATTTCTTACAAAATTTGAGTGAAATAATAATTATCGTGTAGTATTTAAGAAAACCGTCGTAATTATATAAATATAACAATTTATATACGAAATAAATTGAAAACATTGGGTAAATTAATAATATAATTTTTATAGTCTTAAAATGAGTATAAAAATATATTAGGAATATTTTTGGAAGTGTTGGATCAAATATTCAAAATAAATGCTTACGCGATAGCGTTTATTTAATATGAAAATAAACGTTTAATGAAAAATGCAAAACCATGCATGAACTAATATGATGACGATGATGCTAATGATATGTAGACTAAACCTAGTCTATATGAAATGTCCTTGATGATATGTTCATGAATTCACAGCTAAACCATTACGGTTACGTGAATTTAATACTCGTAAATCTAGTTTACGATAAATGATAAATGATGAAGCATGAGTAATGTTTTGAAATATGACCTGAAAATACGAGTTGTCACACCCGTGCAATGCATGTTAAAATTTCGGACAAAATCACCAAACCGATCCTGATTAAGGGAGTGATTGATGAGGCCGACACATACATCATTCGAGTAACCACAGCCGAGCTTCTCTAATTGGTCCAAGTGATGTTTCATCTCTAGGACGTGGTCGGAGACAGATTTGCCAACCTCTTGCTTGCAACTATGAACCTTTTCAATAAGTTCATACAGTTCAGTTGCCGGTGGCTTCTCAAACATACGTTTGAGTTCATCTAACATGCTCATAGGCGGATAGTGCTCAAATTGTTTTTGCAATTGAGCAGACATCCCCGAAAGCATTAGACACACCACATCATTGTGCTTCTCATATTCAACACGATATGCCTCTTGTTCAAGAGCAGTTACCGTGTTGGGAGGAGCATCAGGCAGAGGTATAGTCAAAATTTCAACCCTTTTGGCAACACGAAGGTTGATCCTAAGTGAACGATGCCAATCATTGAAATTAGGGCCGGTCAGCTTGTCCCTTCCAATCATATCTTTGAAAGCGGCACTCAGTAAGCTCATAGTGTTTTCAGATTGAGCCATCTACAGAAAAAGTTCAAAAACCATAATTAGTATTTTGATAATTTTTCTTTTCAATAAACAATTAAATACCCAAGGTTCATATTCATATAACCAATTAATATTTATTGAAAACTAGGATCCAAATTGTCATAATTTCATTACGTCAGTTGATCTGCTAGTAATGAACCTTATACAAAATGGTAGAGCATTTGCTCAATTGCCAATTTCAATTGCAAGTCCTAGATTTATGGGATTTACATATAGCCAATATCAATTGCCATGTAAACATGTTTTATCCCATCTTATGCCTTGAGTTGCCAGTTCTCACTGCCTAACTCAATTAAGTTGTCCAACTTAAGAAACTGCAAAATCGTCCATGCCCGTTCTCACGACACGTGGACATTTTACCCTTCGATTAAGATCTAAGTCACGTTCTCACGCAAATAGAAAGTAATCTTAGGTGTTTCCGTTTCGTTGGATGGCATATAACTTAAATTAAAGGGTAATAGTTTTGATGTTAAATCAAATATGTTAGGAATTAGAAAATTCCATAGTGAAGTAGCGGTCACCCCAAATATAATCTAGCATAAGTTAGCTCGTAGACATATCGTTATTTACTGTTTTATTAGTTAGTTATTTAGTTTAGAGTAACACCGTGGAGGAAGGACGGGTCTTTACCCACTGTATGCCTGATCCACAGTCCGAAGGAGGACGTTTAGTTTGTAACTATAAATACCCTCTACCTCCCAAGGTAGAGGGTTGGACCTTTCATTCATCTTAATCTAACCTTCTAAGTTTTCTTTCACTTTCTCTCTCTAGAAAGGTTCCCACTTTCTCTCTCTAAACTCTACATAATTCGAACCATATATTGTTATGTGATGTGTTTATGAAATCCAATATGTTACAATTGGTATCAAGAGCCATGGTTAGATCATCTCTTACATATCTATGGATTTCTAGTGGTTTTTAGGTGGTTTTTGAGTTTGAGAAAGTTTAGTGGTTTTTGCATCATTTGGTTGATTTCTTGTGTTAAAGTTTGAATTTTGTTGGTACTTTTATGTTTAGAATCATCAAAAGTGTTTAGGTTTTCATTTGGTAAGCTTGAATCATCTTGGTTGGGTTGTTTTTGGATTGAAAAGTGAGGTTTATATGGTTTTTTCAAGCTAGCGACTTAGTTCACGGAATATTTTCTTGGTAGCGACTTGCTTCACATTTTTGTAGCGACTTACAGTGTTGGAGCTAGCGAGTTAGATCTAGCGAGTTAAAGTACAAGTAGTGGATTCTCCACTACGGGTAGCGACTTGTGGTAGCGACTTGGTCAGTAGAGAGTTGCTCTTTAGCGACTTGTGTCTCTAGCGACTTGTGTAGCGAATTGCTGCCAAAAAATTTGGTTAGCGACTTGGTCTGAAGCGAGTTACTACTTAGCGACTTGCTTTTCTGTTAGCGACTTGGGACTCTAGCGACTTAGGGGTGTAGCGAATTAGGTGTTAGCGACTTGGTGCATTATCTTAGCGACTTGGGTCCTAGCGACTTGGTCTTAGCGACTTGGTTTAAGAATTCTTAGCGACTTGTTGACTTTTCCCGACAAAACTTCAAACGGCTATAACTTTTGATCCGTAACTCCGTTTTCAGCGTTCTACCCATCAAAACGACCGTGAGAACGAGGAGAATGTCATGGGTTCCTAGACATCACCAAGAGTGATTTATAACAAGGAGTAATTATAGGATGACCAATATATATATAACTCTTAAAAACATGTAAAAGTGATATAAACATCCATGAGACTTGCATGTTTTCCTCAAATATGATGAAATGAATATAACAATGAATATGAAATATGATGATGAATATGGATGCTTACTAGTAACTTGATGAGGTTTATGAGAACAAAGGATTTCCTAATCACCCAAGGTTTTTATTGCAAAACCTTAATCAAGAGTGAACCTAGAGTGGATAAAGCTTGACTTGAAAAATATTTTGTGAACTCCTTCTTTGTCCTTGTGGTTGCCGGTTCTTGCAAGAGGAGAGGAAGAAAGGTTTGATGTTTTACACTTTGCAAGTAGAGTTGTATGTGTAGTAAACTTTATGTATAATATGATATATAAGAGTAGATCTTTTGCAAATATAAATGACTCACCCCTTGTGTCGACAAGGGGGTATTAGTCATGCTAACACACATTTTTTTTATTATATTGTATAATGTAATATAATGTGATATTATTTGAAGACATGTGGTAACTTGTATACACATTTGAGTATTTAGGGTAGCGTTAGATAGAAATAACTTTTAACGGGTCAAGATAAAATATATTGAGGTCATAAAAATTATAAAAATACATTTCTTACAAAATTTGAGTGAAATAATAATTATCGTGTAGTATTTAAGAAAACCGTCGTAATTATATAAATATAACAATTTATATACGAAATAAATTGAAAACATTGGGTAAATTAATAATATAATTTTTATAGTCTTAAAATGAGTATAAAAATATATTAGGAATATTTTTGGAAGTGTTGGATCAAATATTCAAAATAAATGCTTACGCGATAGCGTTTATTTAATATGAAAATAAACGTTTAATGAAAAATGCAAAACTATGCATGAACTAATATGATGACGATGATGCTAATGATATGTAGACTAAACCTAGTCTATATGAAATGTCCTTGATGATATGTTCATGAATTCACAGCTAAACCATTACGGTTACGTGAATTTAATACTCGTAAATCTAGTTTACGATAAATGATAAATGATGAAGCATGAGTAATGTTTTGAAATATGACCTGAAAATACGAGTTGTCACACCCGTGCAATGCATGTTAAAATTTCGGACAAAATCACCAAACCGATCCTGATTAAGGGAGTGATTGATGAGGCCGACACATACATCATTCGAGTAACCACAGCCGAGCTTCTCTAATTGGTCCAAGTGATGTTTCATCTCTAGGACGTGGTCGGAGACAGATTTGCCAACCTCTTGCTTGCAACTATGAACCTTTTCAATAAGTTCATACAGTTCAGTTGCCGGTGGCTTCTCAAACATACGTTTGAGTTCATCTAACATGCTCATAGGCGGATAGTGCTCAAATTGTTTTTGCAATTGAGCAGACATCCCCCAAAGCATTAGACACGCCACATCATTGTGCTTCTCATATTCAACACGATATGCCTCTTGTTCAAGAGCAGTTGCCGTGTTGGGAGGAGCATCAGGCAGAGGTGTAGTCAAAATTTCAACCCTTTTGGCAACACGAAGGTTGATCCTAAGTGAACGATGCCAATCATTGAAATTAGGGCCAGTCAGCTTGTCCCTTCCAATCATATCTTTGAAAGCGGCACTCAGTAAGCTCATAGTGTTTTCAGATTGAGCCATCTACAGAAAAAGTTCAAAAACCATAATTAGTATTTTGATAATTTTTCTTTTCAATAAACAATTAAATACCCAAGGTTCATATTCATATAACCAATTAATATTTATTGAAAACTAGGATCCAAATTGTCATAATTTCATTACGTCAGTTGATCTGCTAGTAATGAACCTTATACAAAATGGTAGAGCATTTGCTCAATTGCCAATTTCAATTGCAATTCCTAGATTTATGGGATTTACATATAGCCAATATCAATTGCCATGTAAACATGTTTTATCCCATCTTATGCCTTGAGTTGCCAGCTCTCACCGCCTAACTCAATTAAGTTGTCCAACTTAAGAAACTGCAAAATCGTCCATGCCCGTTCTCACGACACGTGGACATTTTACCCTTCGATTAAGATCTAAGTCACGTTCTCACGCAAATAGAAAGTAATCTTAGGTGTTTCCGTTTCGTTGGATGGCATATAACTTAAATTAAAGGGTAATAGTTTTGATGTTAAATCAAATATGTTAGGAATTAGAAAATTCCATAGTGAAGTAGCGGTCACCCCAAATATAATCTAGCATAAGTTAGCTCGTAGACATATCGTTATTTACTGTTTTATTAGTTAGTTATTTAGTTTAGAGTAACACCGTGGAGGAAGGACGGGTCTTTACCCACTGTATGCCTGATCCACAGTCCGAAGGAGGACGTTTAGTTTGTAACTATAAATACCCTCTACCTCCCAAGGTAGAGGGTTGGACCTTTCATTCATCTTAATCTAACCTTCTAAGTTTTCTTTCACTTTCTCTCTCTAGAAAGGTTCCCACTTTCTCTCTCTAAACTCTACATAATTCGAACCATATATTGTTATGTGATGTGTTTATGAAATCCAATATGTTACAATTGGTATCAAGAGCCATGGTTAGATCATCTCTTACATATCTATGGATTTCTAGTGGTTTTTAGGTGGTTTTGAGTTTGAGAAAGTTTAGTGGTTTTTGCATCATTTGGTTGATTTCTTGTGTTAAAGTTTGAATTTTGTTGGTACTTTTATGTTTAGAATCATCAAAAGTGTTTAGGTTTTCATTTGGTAAGCTTGAATCATCTTGGTTGGGTTGTTTTGGATTGAAAAGTGAGGTTTATATGGTTTTTCAAGCTAGCGACTTAGTTCACGGAATATTTTCTTGGTAGCGACTTGCTTCACATTTTTGTAGCGACTTACAGTGTTGGAGCTAGCGAGTTAGATCTAGCGAGTTAAAGTACAAGTAGTGGATTCTCCACTACGGGTAGCGACTTTTGGTAGCGACTTGGTCAAGATGCGAGTTGCTCTTTAGCGACTTGTGTCTCTAGCGACTTGTGTAGCTAATGCTGCCAAAAATTTGGTTAGCGACTTGGTCTGTAGCGAGTTACTACTTAGCGACTTGCTTTTCTGTTAGCGACTTGGGACTCTAGCGACTTAGGGGTGTAGCGAATTAGGTGTTAGCGACTTGGTGCATTATCTTAGCGACTTGGGTCCTAGCGACTTGGTCTTAGCGACTTGGTTTAAGAATTCTTAGCGACTTGTTGACTTTTCCCGACAAAACTTCAAACGGCTATAACTTTTGATCCGTAACTCCGTTTTCAGCGTTCTACCCATCAAAACGACCGTGAGAACGAGGAGAATGTCATGGGTTCCTAGACATCACCAAGAGTGATTTATAACAAGGAGTAATTATAGGATGACCAATATATATATAACTCTTAAAAACATGTAAAAGTGATATAAACATCCATGAGACTTGCATGTTTTCCTCAAATATGATGAAATGAATATAACAATGAATATGAAATATGATGATGAATATGGATGCTTACTAGTAACTTGATGAGGTTTATGAGAACAAAGGATTTCCTAATCACCCAAGGTTTTTATTGCAAAACCTTAATCAAGAGTGAACCTAGAGTGGATAAAGCTTGACTTGAAAAATATTTTGTGAACTCCTTCTTTGTCCTTGTGGTTGCCGGTTCTTGCAAGAGGAGAGGAAGAAAGGTTTGATGTTTTACACTTTGCAAGTAGAGTTGTATGTGTAGTAAACTTTATGTATAATATGATATATAAGAGTAGATCTTTTGCAAATATAAATGACTCACCCCTTGTGTCGACAAGGGGGTATTAGTCATGCTAACACACATTTTTTTTTTATTATATTGTATAATGTAATATAATGTGATATTATTTGAAGACATGTGGTAACTTGTATACACATTTGAGTATTTAGGGTAGCGTTAGATAGAAATAACTTTTAACGGGTCAAGATAAAATATATTGAGGTCATAAAAATTATAAAAATACATTTCTTACAAAATTTGAGTGAAATAATAATTATCGTGTAGTATTTAAGAAAACCGTCGTAATTATATAAATATAACAATTTATATACGAAATAAATTGAAAACATTGGGTAAATTAATAATATAATTTTTATAGTCTTAAAATGAGTATAAAAATATATTAGGAATATTTTTGGAAGTGTTGGATCAAATATTCAAAATAAATGCTTACGCGATAGCGTTTATTTAATATGAAAATAAACGTTTAATGAAAAATGCAAAACCATGCATGAACTAATATGATGACGATGATGCTAATGATATGTAGACTAAACCTAGTCTATATGAAATGTCCTTGATGATATGTTCATGAATTCACAGCTAAACCATTACAGTTACGTGAATTTAATACTCGTAAATCTAGTTTACGATAAATGATAAATGATGAAGCATGAGTAATGTTTTGAAATATGACCTGAAAATACGAGTTGTCACACCCGTGCAATGCATGTTAAAATTTCGGACAAAATCACCAAACCGATCCTGATTAAGGGAGTGATTGATGAGGCCGACACATACATCATTCGAGTAACCACAGCCGAGCTTCTCTAATTGGTCCAAGTGATGTTTCATCTCTAGGACGTGGTCGGAGACAGATTTGCCAACCTCTTGCTTGCAACTATGAACCTTTTCAATAAGTTCATACAGTTCAGTTGCCGGTGGCTTCTCAAACATACGTTTGAGTTCATCTAACATGCTCATAGGCGGATAGTGCTCAAATTTTTTTTGCAATTGAGCGACATCCCCAAAGCATTAGACACGCCACATCATTGTGCTTCTCATATTCAACACGATATGCCTCTTGTTCAAGAGCAGTTGCCGTGTTGGGAGGAGCATCAGGCAGAGGTGTAGTCAAAATTTCAACCCTTTTGGCAACACGAAGGTTGATCCTAAGTGAACGATGCCAATCATTGAAATTAGGGCCAGTCAGCTTGTCCCTTCCAATCATATCTTTGAAAGCGGCACTCAGTAAGCTCATAGTGTTATCAGATTGAGCCATCTACAGAAAAAGTTCAAAAACCATAATTAGTATTTTGATAATTTTTCTTTTCAATAAACAATTAAATACCCAAGGTTCATATTCATATAACCAATTAATATTTATTGAAAACTAGGATCCAAATTGTCATAATTTCATTACGTCAGTTGATCTGCTAGTAATGAACCTTATACAAAATGGTAGAGCATTTGCTCAATTGCCAATTTCAATTGCAATTCCTAGATTTATGGGATTTACATATAGCCAATATCAATTGCCATGTTAACATGTTTTATCCCATCTTATGCCTTGAGTTGCCAGTTCTCACCGCCTAACTCAATTAAGTTGTCCAACTTAAGAAACTGCAAAATCGTCCATGCCCGTTCTCACGACACGTGGACATTTTACCCTTCGATTAAGATCTAAGTCACGTTCTCACGCAAATAGAAAGTAATCTTAGGTGTTTCCGTTTCGTTGGATGGCATATAACTTAAATTAAAGGGTAATAGTTTTGATGTTAAATCAAATATGTTAGGAATTAGAAAATTCCATAGTGAAGTAGCGGTCACCCCAAATATAATCTAGCATAAGTTAGCTCGTAGACATATCGTTATTTACTGTTTTATTAGTTAGTTATTTAGTTTAGAGTAACACCGTGGAGGAAGGACGGGTCTTTACCCATTGTATGCCTGATCCACAACCAAGGAGGACGTTTAGTTTGTAACTATAAATACCCTCTACCTCCCAAGGTAGAGGGTTGGACCTTTCATTCATCTTAATCTAACCTTCTAAGTTTTCTTTCACTTTCTCTCTCTAGAAAGGTTCCCACTTTCTCTCTCTAAACTCTACATAATTCGAACCATATATTGTTATGTGATGTGTTTATGAAATCCAATATGTTACAATTGGTATCAAGAGCCATGGTTAGATCATCTCTTACATATCTATGGATTTCTAGTGGTTTTTAGGTGGTTTTGAGTTTGAGAAAGTTTAGTGGTTTTTGCATCATTTGGTTGATTTCTTGTGTTAAAGTTTGAATTTTGTTGGTACTTTTATGTTTAGAATCATCAAAAGTGTTTAGGTTTTCATTTGGTAAGCTTGAATCATCTTGGTTGGGTTGTTTTTGGATTGAAAAGTGATGTTTATATGGTTTTTCAAGCTAGCGACTTAGTTCACGGAATATTTTCTTGGTAGCGACTTGCTTCACATTTTTGTAGCGACTTACATTGTTGGAGCTAGCGAGTTAGATCTAGCGAGTTAAAGTACAAGTAGTGGATTCTCCACTACGGGTAGCGACTTGTGGTAGCGACTTGGTCAGGAGCGAGTTGCTCTTTAGCGACTTGTGTCTCTAGCGACTTGTGTAGCTTAATTGCTGCCAAAAATTTGGTTAGCGACTTGGTCTGAAGCGAGTTACTACTTAGCGACTTGCTTTTCTGTTAGCGACTTGGGACTCTAGCGACTTAGGGGTGTAGCGAATTAGGTGTTAGCGACTTGGTGCATTATCTTAGCGACTTGGGTCCTAGCGACTTGGTCTTAGCGACTTGGTTTAAGAATTCTTAGCGACTTGTTGACTTTTCCCGACAAAACTTCAAACGGCTATAACTTTTGATCCGTAACTCCGTTTTCAGCGTTCTACCCATCAAAACGACCGTGAGAACGAGGAGAATGTCATGGGTTCCTAGACATCACCAAGAGTGATTTATAACAAGGAGTAATTATAGGATGACCAATATATATATAACTCTTAAAAACATGTAAAAGTGATATAAACATCCATGAGACTTGCATGTTTTCCTCAAATATGATGAAATGAATATAACAATGAATATGAAATATGATGATGAATATGGATGCTTACTAGTAACTTGATGAGGTTTATGAGAACAAAGGATTTCCTAATCACCCAAGGTTTTTATTGCAAAACCTTAATCAAGAGTGAACCTAGAGTGGATAAAGCTTGACTTGAAAAATATTTTGTGAACTCCTTCTTTGTCCTTGTGGTTGCCGGTTCTTGCAAGAGGAGAGGAAGAAAGGTTTGATGTTTTACACTTTGCAAGTAGAGTTGTATGTGTAGTAAACTTTATGTATAATATGATATATAAGAGTAGATCTTTTGCAAATATAAATGACTCACCCCTTGTGTCGACAAGGGGGTATTAGTCATGCTAACACACATTTTTTTTATTATATTGTATAATGTAATATAATGTGATATTATTTGAAGACATGTGGTAACTTGTATACACATTTGAGTATTTAGGGTAGCGTTAGATAAAAATAACTTTTAACGGGTCAAGATAAAATATATTGAGGTCATAAAATTATAAAAATACATTTCTTGCAAGAATTGAGTGAAATAATAATTATCGTGTAGTATTTAAGAAAACCGTCGCAATTATATAAATATAACAATTTATATACTAAATAAATTGACAACATTGGGTAAATTAATAATACAATTTTTATAGTCTTAAAATGAGTATAAAAATATATTAGGAATATTTTTGGAAGTGTTGGATCAAATATTCAAAATAAATGCTTACGCGATAGCGTTTATTTAATATGAAAATAAAGCGTTTAATGAAAAATGCAAAACCATGCATGAACTAATATGATGACGATGATGCTAATGATATGTAGACTAAACCTAGTCTATATGAAATGTCCTTGATGATATGTTCATGAATTCACGGCTAAACCATTACGGTTACGTGAATTTAATACTCGTAAATCTAGTTTACGATAAATGATAAATGATGAAGCATGAGTAATGTTTTGAAATATGACTTAAAATACGAGTTGTCACACCCGTTAATGCATGTTAAAATTTCGGACAAAATCACCAAACCGATCCCGATTAAGGGAGTGATTGATGAGGCCGACACATACATCATTCGAGTAACCACAGCCGAGCTTCTCTAATTGGTCCAAGTGATGTTTCATCTCTAGGACGTGGTCGGAGACAGATTTGCCAACCTCTTGCTTGCAACTATGAACCTTTTCACTAAGTTCATACAGTTCGCTTGCGGTGGCTTCTCAAACATACGTTTGAGTTCATCTAACATGCTCATAGGCGGATAGTGCTCAAATTGTTTTTGCAATTGAGCAGACATCCCCGAAAGCATTAGACACGCCACATCATTGTGCTTCTCATATTCAACACGATATGCCTCTTGTTCAAGAGCAATTGCCGTGTTGGGAGGAGCATCAGGCAGAGGTGTAGTCAAAATTTCAACCCTTTTGGCAACACGAAGGTTGATCCTAAGTGAACGATGCCAATCATTGAAATTAGGGCGGCTTGTCCCTTCCAATCATATCTTTGAAAGCGCACTCAAGAAGCTCATAGTGTTTTCAGATTGAGCCATCTACGTAAAAAGTTCAAAACCATAATTAGTATTTTGATAATTTTTCTTTTCAATAAACAATTAAATACCCAAGGTTCATATTCATATAACCAATTAATATTTATTGAAAACTAGGATCCAAATTGTAATAATTTCATTACGTCGTTGATCCGCTAGTAATGAACCTTATACAAAATGGTAGAGCATTTGCTCAATTGCCAATTTCAATTGCAAGTCCTAGATTTATGGGATTTACATATAGCCAATATCAATTGCCATGTAAACATGTTTTATCCTATCTTATGCCTTGAGTTGCCGTTCTCACGCCTAACTCAATTAAGTTGTCCAACTTAAGAAACTGCAAAATCGTCCATGCCCGTTCTCACGACACGTGGACATTTTACCCTTCGATTAAGATCTAAGTCACGTTCTCACGCAAATAGAAAGTAATCTTAGGTGTTTCCGTTTCGTTGGATGGCATATAACTTAAATTAAAGGGTAATAGTTTTGATGTTAAATCAAATATGTTAGGAATTAGAAAATTCCATAGTGAAGTAGCGGTCACCCCAAATATAATCTAGCATAAGTTAGCTCGTAGACATATCGTTATTTATTGTTTTATTAGTTAGTTATTTAGTTTAGAGTAACACCGTGGAGGAAGGACGGGTCTTTACCCACTGTATGCCTGATCCACAGTCCAAGGAGGACGTTTAGTTTGTAACTATAAATACCCTCTACCTCCCAAGGTAGAGGGTTGGACCTTTCATTCATCTTAATCTAACCTTCTAAGTTTTCTTTCACTTTCTCTCTCTAGAAAGGTTCCCACTTTCTCTCTCTAAACTCTACATAATTCGAACCATATATTGTTATGTGATGTGTTTATGAAATCCAATATGTTACAATTGGTATCAAGAGCCATGGTTAGATCATCTCTTACATATCTATGGATTTCTAGTGGTTTTTAGGTGGTTTTGAGTTTGAGAAAGTTTAGTGGTTTTTGCATCATTTGGTTGATTTCTTGTGTTAAAGTTTGAATTTTGTTGGTACTTTTATGTTTAGAATCATCAAAAGTGTTTAGGTTTTCATTTGGTAAGCTTGAATCATCTTGGTTGGGTTGTTTTGGATTGAAAAGTGAGGTTTATATGGTTTTTCAAGCTAGCGACTTAGTTCACGGAATATTTTCTTGGTAGCGACTTGCTTCACATTTTTGTAGCGACTTACAGTGTTGGAGCTAGCGAGTTAGATCTAGCGAGTTAAAGTACAAGTAGTAGATTCTCCACTACGGTAGCTTGACTTGTGGTAGCGACTTGGTGAGTGAGTTGCTCTTTAGCGACTTGTGTCTCTAGCGACTTGTGTAGCGAATTGCTGCCAATATTTGGTTAGCGACTTGGTGCAGAGCGAGTTACTACTTAGCGACTTGCTTTTCTGTTAGCGACTTGGGACTCTAGCGACTTAGGGGTGTAGCGAATTAGGTGTTAGCGACTTGGTGCATTATCTTAGCGACTTGGGTCCTAGCGACTTGGTCTTAGCGACTTGGTTTAAGAATTCTTAGCGACTTGTTGACTTTTCCCGACAAAACTTCAAACGGCTATAACTTTTGATCCGTAACTCCGTTTTCAGCGTTCTACCCATCAAAACGACCGTGAGAACGAGGAGAATGTCATGGGTTCCTAGACATCACCAAGAGTGATTTATAACAAGGAGTAATTATAGGATGACCAATATATATATAACTCTTAAAAACATGTAAAAGTGATATAAACATCCATGAGACTTGCATGTTTTCCTCAAATATGATGAAATGAATATAACAATGAATATGAAATATGATGATGAATATGGATGCTTACTAGTAACTTGATGAGGTTTATGAGAACAAAGGATTTCCTAATCACCCAAGGTTTTTATTGCAAAACCTTAATCAAGAGTGAACCTAGAGTGGATAAAGCTTGACTTGAAAAATATTTTGTGAACTCCTTCTTTGTCCTTGTGGTTGCCGGTTCTTGCAAGAGGAGAGGAAGAAAGGTTTGATGTTTTACACTTTGCAAGTAGAGTTGTATGTGTAGTAAACTTTATGTATAATATGATATATAAGAGTAGATCTTTTGCAAATATAAATGACTCACCCCCTTGTGCGACAAGGGGTATTAGTCATGCTAACACACATTTTTTTTTTATTATATTGTATAATGTAATATAATGTGATATTATTTGAAGACATGTGGTAACTTGTATACACATTTGAGTATTTAGGGTAGCGTTAGATAGAAATAACTTTTAACGGGTCAAGATAAAATATATTGAGGTCATAAAAATTATAAAAATACATTTCTTACAAAATTTGAGTGAAATAATAATTATCGTGTAGTATTTAAGAAAACCGTCGTAATTATATAAATATAACAATTTATATACGAAATAAATTGAAAACATTGGGTAAATTAATAATATAATTTTTATAGTCTTAAAATGAGTATAAAAATATATTAGGAATATTTTTGGAAGTGTTGGATCAAATATTCAAAATAAATGCTTACGCGATAGCGTTTATTTAATATGAAAATAAACGTTTAATGAAAAATGCAAAACCATGCATGAACTAATATGATGACGATGATGCTAATGATATGTAGACTAAACCTAGTCTATATGAAATGTCCTTGATGATATGTTCATGAATTCACAGCTAAACCATTACGGTTACGTGAATTTAATACTCGTAAATCTAGTTTACGATAAATGATAAATGATGAAGCATGAGTAATGTTTTGAAATATGACCTGAAAATACGAGTTGTCACACCCGTGCAATGCATGTTAAAATTTCGGACAAAATCACCAAACCGATCCGATTAAGGGAGTGATTGATGAGGCCGACACATACATCATTCGAGTAACCACAGCCGAGCTTCTCTAATTGGTCCAAGTGATGTTTCATCTCTAGGACGTGGTCGGAGACAGATTTGCCAACCTCTTGCTTGCAACTATGAACCTGTTCAATAAGTTCATACGGTTCAGCTTGCCGGTGGCTTCTCAAACATACGTTTGAGTTCATCTAACATGCTCATAGGCGGATAGTGCTCAAATTGTTTTTGCAATTGAGTAGACATCCCCGAAAGCATTAGACACGCCACATCATTGTGCTTCTCATATTCAACACGATATGCCTCTTGTTCAAGAGCAGTTGCTGTGTTGGGAGGAGCATCAGGCGGAGGTGTAGTCAAAATTTCAACCCTTTTGGCAACACGAAGGTTGATCCTAAGTGAACGATGCCAATCATTGAAATTAGGGCCATCGACTTGTCCCTTCCAATCATATCTTTGAAAGCGGCACTCAGTAAGCTCATAGTGTTATCAGATTGAGCCATCTACAGAAAAAGTTCAAAAACCATAATTAGTATTTTGATAATTTTTCTTTTCAATAAACAATTAAATACCCAAGGTTCATATTCATATAACCAATTAATATTTATTGAAAACTAGGATCCAAATTGTCATAATTTCATTACGTCGGTTGATCTCGCTAGTAATGAACCTTATACAAAATGGTAGAGCATTTGCTCAATTGCCAATTTCAATTGCAAGTCCTAGATTTATGGGATTTACATATAGCCAATATCAATTGCCATGTAAACATGTTTTATCCCATCTTATGCCTTGAGTTGCCTTCTCACCTTTGCCTAACTCAATTAAGTTGTCCAACTTAAGAAGCTGCAAAATCGTCCATGCCCGTTCTCACGACACGTGGACATTTTACCCTTCGATTAAGATCTAAGTCACGTTCTCACGCAAATAGAAAGTAATCTTAGGTGTTTCCGTTTCGTTGGATGGCATATAACTTAAATTAAAGGGTAATAGTTTTGATGTTAAATCAAATATGTTAGGAATTAGAAAATTCCATAGTGAAGTAGCGGTCACCCCAAATATAATCTAGCATAAGTTAGCTCGTAGACATATCGTTATTTATTGTTTTATTAGTTAGTTATTTAGTTTAGAGCAACACCGTGGAGGAAGGACGGGTCTTTACCCATGTATGCCGATCCACAGTCCGAAGGAGGACGTTTAGTTTGTAACTATAAATACCCTCTACCTCCCAAGGTAGAGGGTTGGACCTTTCATTCATCTTAATCTAACCTTCTAAGTTTTCTTTCACTTTCTCTCTCTAGAAAGGTTCCCACTTTCTCTCTCTAAACTCTACATAATTCGAACCATATATTGTTATGTGATGTGTTTATGAAATCCAATATGTTACAATTGGTATCAAGAGCCATGGTTAGATCATCTCTTACATATCTATGGATTTCTAGTGGTTTTTAGGTGGTTTTGAGTTTGAGAAAGTTTAGTGGTTTTTGCATCATTTGGTTGATTTCTTGTGTTAAAGTTTGAATTTTGTTGGTACTTTTATGTTTAGAATCATCAAAAGTGTTTAGGTTTTCATTTGGTAAGCTTGAATCATCTTGGTTGGGTTGTTTTGGATTGAAAAGTGAGGTTTATATGGTTTTTCAAGCTAGCGACTTAGTTCACGGAATATTTTCTTGGTAGCGACTTGCTTCACATTTTTGTAGCGACTTAGAGTGTTGGAGCTAGCGAGTTAGATCTAGCGAGTTAAAGTACAAGTAGTGGATTCTCCACTACGGGTAGCGACTTATGGTAGCGACTTGGTCAGTAGCGAGTTGCTCTTTAGCGACTTGTGTCTCTAGCGACTTGTGTAGCGAATTGCTGCCAAAAATTTGGTTAGCGACTTGGTCAGTAGCGAGTTACTACTTAGCGACTTGCTTTTCTGTTAGCGACTTGGGACTCTAGCGACTTAGGGGTGTAGCGAATTAGGTGTTAGCGACTTGGTGCATTATCTTAGCGACTTGGGTCCTAGCGACTTGGTCTTAGCGACTTGGTTTAAGAATTCTTAGCGACTTGTTGACTTTTCCCGACAAAACTTCAAACGGCTATAACTTTTGATCCGTAACTCCGTTTTCAGCGTTCTACCCATCAAAACGACCGTGAGAACGAGGAGAATGTCACGCCTCATTCGGGTAAAACTTCGAGGGCTAAATCCGCTCTGAACAGAAGTTATTGAGGTTTTTATGTTTTTAGACCTAAATTTCTCTGGAAAATCGTGCATAAACCAATCCAAATCTCAACCAAACAACATCTCTGCTAATCCTACAAACAATTATATGTCCTAACACACAATTGTCTATCATTTTGACAACCCATCAGTCATCTTAACACGTTCCATTGGTCATTGCTTAACGGTTTGGTCTTGATTTTTGTAAAATCCCGCGAAAGATTCTATTTCTCGATTTAAATCATAGACTTGTAAAATCCCGTGGATTCATCAACATCATGTCCTACACTCTGATTCATGATTTCGAAGTACTCAAACTGTATGATGCTGTAGACAACCATGAGAATATTAGCTATATTGAACGGTTACAGATGATGGAATCAATCAATGATGATTTGTGTTCTTCATGCTCTGAGTCCAATGGGATAGATTTGCACTGTTCAGGCTAGAATGCCATGCAAAAGGAAAGCAACATTGAACCTTATCAACAACTTCACTCTCACCTCATGTTACTTCTACCCACATCAATGGAACGAACATGTATTGCCCTCTTCCTTCAGGACTTATCCACATTACAGAACTCTGCTGTTAAACCTAGAGCAATTGGAGCTACAACTTGGCAAAGAGAAGGTTCATAAGGATAATTCCATTTGCACTTCAAGTGATCTACAAACTATTTCAGTCATTCATTAGAAGGGAATTCACATCCGATTATGATCAAGACATGACTGAAATGTCCTTCAAGAGACACACTGGAATGGAAATTAGCGTGTTCACGGAGACACTTATCCATCTCATGGATAATGTGGAGAAGTATATTGAGGAAGTTACTGAGAAAGATGAAAAAGTTGATGAGAAAGTAGATGAGAGTCGGGTACAGTTGAGAGATATTTGTGATAAGTCGGGTAATGTAATAGAAAGGTCGGGTGTTGCTTGAATGCGAATATCGAAACAAGAAAGAATGATGTAACCAGCTCTTTTACTCTTAACACACAAGAAGTAGATCTTTGAAATCGAAATGGGAATGAATGGCGGGCACAATCAAAAGATTGTAATGTTGAGTGGGTAATGCACGGATGTTGGATCTGTTGACTCTGAATACAGAGGCTCAGAGATAGATAAGCTTGACGCAGCCAGCGGTCCAGTGACTCTTGTTACACATGATATGGATGCAGATATCAGACCGATAATTGAACAAGTGTCATGCAATGAGGTACCCTTAACTGTTCAACATAGTGCATCTGCTAAAGTTCTTAAACAAACTGATCATGATGTTGAACATGTCTTTGATAAATGTTCTATAACGAGGTGAGTCCGAGATTAAGTGTTTCAAAACAAAAGATACGGTTGATAAAAAGGCTTTTGATGAACTTTCAAACAAATTCTCAAATCTTGAAAAACATTGCATTTCACTTGAAATTGCGATATAGAGTAAAGAAGAAAGTTTTCAACTTAACAAACCATGTAAAAATCCGGAACTTCCTGAATTCCGTGAACTTTTGAAATTAACACTTTGAAAGCTCAGCTTCAAGACAAAGACTCAACCATTTACAATCTGAAGAAACATATTTATGTCTTGAATGTGAAAAGTAATTTAGTCATGAATACACAAGACATTGATGCTACTATAACAAGAAATAATGAACTGTCAATTTATGTGGCTAAATTACTAAAGGAAAATGAGTCTTTGAGAAAGCATCACATAGAACTAAGTAACTCTGTCAAAGAAGCTAGAACTAAGTCAATGGAACAAACAAACCCTTTGATAGCAAAGATTGATGAACTCAAAGCTCAACTTCAGGAAAAGAGTTTCGCCATTGTTGCTTTAAAAATGAGCTCGAAAAACAACAGGGAATAGTGTGAACACTAAGTTTTCAAAACCATCAAACTTGGGAAACCAGTTATTAGACAACCGAATGCGTTTAGATCCGAACGACCAAAATTTTCAAAACGCGGTTTGCCTCCCAAGTTGATGCGAAACAAGTTTTGACAAAACCAGTCACTTCACCTCACTTGCCTAGGAAAATTGACATGAATGACTTGTATAAGAACTCTTATCTTGAAATGGCTAGAAAGAAGGCGCAGAATCGTAAAGACGGAATTTTAGGTGCAAGACCTAGGATGATGAATTCTTCTAGATTTCAAGGCACTGCTAGTAGTTCTAAACTATTACCTAGGAACACTAATCTAAATACTAGGGATTGGCGTACATCTAAGAGTAGTTGCCTTTTGATTAAAGCTATTCCTATAGCAGATCACTCTAAGAAATCTAGATCTATTTCCGAATCCAAACAAGCTGTTTGCTCAAAGTGTCTGAAATGTATCTTTAATGCTAATCATGATAAATGTTTCACAAAATCCCTGAAGAAAGTAAATGCTCATGCAATGGTACAACCTGTTAAGTCTAGGATTTACACTAAGTCATCCACAGTGCATATGAAGCAAATGAAACCAAAAGCCTCACCTAGATGGTTACCAACTGCTAAATCTTTGGAAACTAGGAAAAAGGATAAGTCTCTCACTATGCATAAGAAGCCTTACAATCCTAGACCTTGCCATAAGTGGATACCATCTGGTAGAACTTTTAAGGATTCTGGACTTAGGTGGATACCTACAGGAAAGATGTTTACCAATGGCATTCTCAATGTTGACCGTGAAACCCCAAAGGGTTTGGATTTGGATATTGATGTCACTAACCATAATATATGCAATCAAGTTTGTAATATTAGTGCAGGTAGTCCTTACTCAGTTGCAGATACTTCGATCCTTCAATACATGGAATGGCTTAAAGTATGGATAACAAAAGGATTGATATCTCATAACTCACGGGTTCATGTTACTCAACATTGATATTCAATCGGCTATGACGTTTGAACACTACAGTTCAAGCCTCATACTCTAAAGAAAAGAAAAGTGTACGTTTCAGTGCGCTTTATCTTGGAAAGAAGAGAAATCTTCTTATGACGTCTGTTCACATCAGTTCAGGCCTCGTTCTTCATCATTATGACGTCTGCAGATAACACTTCAGGCCCCGTTCCTCAAAGAAAAGAAAAGTGTACGCTTCAAGGCGCTTTATCTTCTTGAAGAAGAGAAATCTTCATGTTTATGACCATTCTCATCGACATTCTTCATCAACAAGCTTCATGTTTCTCCCATGCTCATTCGGTCATCAAGTGGATCTACATTCATTAACGTATATTCTTATTCGCTTGCTAAATCAAAAATGGCAACTTCGGATGCAATTTTTGAGGGGAAAAGAGTGAATATACTAAATGATGATGGATGTTTGAATAATGGTTATACGACTTAAAGTTTGATGACTCTCCTCCAATGCCTAATGTTTCACTCACTAAGGATAAATGGGATTTATTGTTTGGGATTCATTGGTTCAAGATATGTTTGATGAGTATTTACAACCGCTAGCGAATATTTGATGATCATCAAAGAATATGTGATTCATGAGTTCAAGATATGATTGATGATCATCAAAGAAGTACAACTCAGACTACTCAAGAAGCCCAATCTCCAGTTATTCCTCAAGGCGTTGATAATGATTATCATAATATTGCAGTTGCACTCATGAATAATGATCCACTCTTTGGTATTCCTTCACCAAATCTTCACGGATTATTGTTCCTCTCATTGTGCATGCTATAAATCAACCACATGAACATTAAGGAAAATGACTACCTCATCCGCTCGAACACATTATTGGTGAATCTTCCAGATCAGTCACTACATGTATACTTTTAGGAATAATGCATTAATGGTGAGGCATCATTTGTTCCGGTTCATTCAGTGGGTGAATGTACATCCGATTGTATGTTTATTCACGTGTTGGGTATTTGACATAAGTTGATTACTTCGGAGTTAATCGTTTATCACTTATTTGAGATTGAAGTTGACCTTCACAAAGGCGTTTTCTTATTTTATCTTGAAGTCGGGGATGGTTGGATGCATGACTTTCAATGATAACTTGCTCGTGATTGAATTTAAGTTAAAGACTTGGTTTATCTAGTTACCAGCAGTCGGGTTTGGATGGTTGAAGACACGGTTAACTATCACTTCAAGGAGTTACGTTGTTTTACTCGGTGACACACGCTTATGTCGTTGTGGATAATCGCAAGAGGTGTTAATGTCTCATACTTTGGTTGAGTATTGAGTACTTGGAGATTTGCTTGGAGCATAAATTCTCGACACCGTTCTTCCAACATTAGTGCAAGCTTAAGATGCAAATGCCGGGAATTCTACTTCAGTTTCAAGTTTGGTACATCGGGTTTTCTTCATCAGTAGTCACTTCAAATTGTCTACGAATGGGTTGATAAAGATAGTCAGAGAGTGTTTCTTTAGCAGTTGATTCTCACAAAATTCATTTGAGCTAATTTTTGTTCTTCTCTATTTCAAGAATATTTGGTATGAATAATGTGTTGCTGATTACGAGGTATCAAGGGGAAGGAGACATACATCTAAACACACAACGAGTACACGTGATGAACCTAATACTTCTTCTCTATTGAAGTAATCCCGGGAAAGACAAATGTCATAACCATAGAGAAACTCAGTGTTTACTCATAGCCTTTGATGTATTATTCCAACCTTTTGGGAGGAAGTGGTCTCTGGATACTTTTGGTATGTGTTAACTCAACCCTCAGAGAAGGAAATATGAGAAGAATATTTGGTTCGTGAGATGATATTGCTTATCGACATCTTCGATTTGAATAATGGTAAAGTGCTTCCGATTATTCCTTCTTGTACACATTTTATGTTGATTCGATAAGATCCCAACCATCATGGGGAGAGATATGGGTACATCTGGAACTCACAACATGTTCACCTGATCGGGCTTAATCGGTTATTCTGGAGTTGACATCTGCAGAGATGATCAGTGACTCAACATGTTACTTGAATGTCATCATCTCTACTCTTGTTGGGTACATGTGTACATCATAGGCTGATTGGTTATATGTAAGATAATTGGAATGCATTTGAAAAAAAAAATGAAGATGTTGATGTATTGTTCCCTGAATAGACAACTGGTCAATCTCGAAGAGTAATGTGTACATCGGAGACGCACAACAGGTTCATGTGATCGAAATTCATCATTATTCGGATTTGATAACCTCGATACGATCTATGTTTCAACTTGTTACTTTGGTGTTCTCGTGTTCTTGAGGTGCGAGCTTCATTCAATGAGACTGTTTTCATTCATTTCTACTTCTTGGAAAATGGTCTTTATACTCAGTTTGTCGGTTTGAGGGGAAGCTACCAAAGATTCACTTGTTGAAGGCTCAAGTTCTTTCGACGATTCAAGAGCCTCGAATGCTTTGGTGGTGAAAGTTTAAGAGATGATGACTTCTATCTTCTACGAAGTTCTGAACGATTTCCTTATTGCGGTACTTGTATCATCATCCTCTTAAACTATTTCTCTATATCTGTAAATATTTATCAAAAACCAAATAGAAAAATATAAAATCAACAAAAGCCCATAAAAATCTGAAAATTGAAAAATACCAAAAATATGTTTTCTCAAGACATGTCTTTCGGTATCGATAACATCTACGGTCTTAGAAATGTCATTCAATAATGGCACGGGACTTTAGATGAAGTTCGATCAGAAGGTGTAAATATTCCTTTCTAAACATGTCTAAAAAAAAAAAAAATGGCTTACAGTTATTTCGTGTAACCCAGCTTCAAAAATGGCTTACGTTATTTGTAACCGGGCTTAAAACTATGGCTTGCTATTATTTCAGATAGCAACCCGTTCTTCAAGAAAGGAAAGTGTTGCGCTAAACCAATTTTCAAATATTTCGTGCACTTATCCTAAAAACAAAACAAGGAAAGTATGTCGAAGGACTGCTGTTCCTACACAAATGTTTTTCCGTCTAAAATTCTTTAGAAAAATATTTGGTGTTTTCTAAAATGGTGGTAAATGAGTTGCTTTTAAAACAATCAGATTCAGAGTTTTTTGTTAAATTGAAAACTCAATCAATGACTTCAGCGCTTTCAAATCTTTTATAAAATGAGTCATGGATTGAGGGGGATAATGTTTTCAAATCTATATCATCTAACGGGCTTTCTTAATCATCCTACGTGCTTATCTGAAAAATGTAATTGCCTATGTTGAAGGACTAGGTTTCTAGGATATGATTGTTAGGTTTAGATGATTAGAGTTTGAGAATCACATTATTCCCATACCTTACATGATCTGATTGATATGTTGGATTGACTTTTATTAGTCGATTCTTGTTTGGGTGTTGTCGACCACCATATATTTGTATGTGTGTTCACTAACATATGCAGGTATATTGGTTTATAAGAATGTCCGCGATCCGGATCCCACTATTGATGATGATTGGATGCGAAAGGAAAGGGTAACTATATCTTGGGTTGACAAATGAAGAAACGGAGCTTAATTGGACTTCTATGGAGAGTTGGCATTAATGCAACATAAGAGGTCTCACTTGCATCAGAGCGGTTTTCTTCTAAGTGATTGAAGAAACGGAGCTTAATTTGACCTCGGTTGGCATTCAAAATGCAACGTAAGAAGAAGTCTCACTGCATCAGCAGACGGTTTTCTTCCAAGCCCTACAGCATCAACAGAAGCTTCTCAACCACCTAACATATCTTTGTGCAGGATAATCGTGATGATACCATTTTTCTAAAACTTTGAAAAATATTGTTTTGAAAATGGAAAAATATTGTTTTGAAAATATATTGGACTAATTTTTTGAAAATCACGGACTTCATGTTATCAAAACCTAAGTCACTCAATTATTGACTTCTGTCATGGATTGAGGGGAGAGTGATTTAATTTAAAATATTTTCAAACAATATATCTTCAAAAGAGTCTGTTTGTACGAAATTAAAGTGGCGATCTAAAGATTTAATGTTATGTCATGGTATGATTTTTCTTTTGAATCAAGGTCTTTCAAAATGAAATTTTTTCTGTTCTTGTTTGATTGTGAAATTGTTTTGTTTTACTTAAAGATCTCATAAAACAATCATACCCGATACTAACAATCTTTAATGTCTTAAAATGGTCCTTATCTGTCATTTTTCAAAATTAAATCTTGCCACGTCTTTCCCCATAGTTTTCTAAATGATTTAAATCAATCGGGATCCAAAACCCTAATTGGTTTGAAATTTTTTATCAAGGGAGAGATCGTGATTTAAATCTCAAATCTGTTTTAATGGAATTGGTTTTAGTGCTTCAAAGGCACTCCTGCCTCCATGTGCCAAACGATTTCAAATACACAATGCACATGTTGAGGAGGAGGATTTATCCAAAAACCAGATGAGTATTTAAACAAGGCCACATTTTCTCCCATGTTTTCTAAACCTAATTAAATCACTTGGGATCCAAAATCTCAAAGGATTTGATATTTTTGATCAGGGGAGAATTTGTGATTTAATAATGAAATTTGATAAAAGGTGATCGTTTTTGATTTAATTGTGCAGGTTGCTCTCTCATATGTGCTAAACGCCAAATCGAAGCACATATTGAGGGGGAGCAAAACTATCGAGGTACAAAAGGTTTTTTTAAAGAGACTTATAAAGTACCTTGATTGTGTTTTCAAATGGTTTTCTTAATGGCTTTTGTGATCGTGGTTGTGCTTCAATAGAACTCTTGCCTCTATGTGATAAAATGATTTCAAATATTCTATGCACATATTGAGGGGGAGAATTTTACCAAAGAAATTCAAATGGCTTTTTCTAAGGAAATTGTGATCAAGAAATTATTTCAAAGAACTCTTGCCTCCATGTGCCAAACAATTTTAAATCATATGCACATGTTGAGGGGGAGCATTTCTAAAATGATCAAAACTATTAAGGTACAAAATGCTTTGATCTCGTATCACAAGTACCTTGATTGTTTTTCCAAATGATTTTTCGATTGGTTTCAAGGAAGAATGAATTGTACCAAAAGACCGACCATCTTACTTTATGTATGGAGTTATAAGGATGGTGAGGTTAGGTATTAGTTCCCACGATCCAGCCAGAGCCGGAGGGATCTACCCAGGGACAATCCACTAGATAGTGTAGAGTCCTTAGGTATATTGAAAAAGGAGAAAAGTGAGATATGGGAAGAGTCGGGTGAGGCGAGCTAGTAATCTGGAATAAACCCAACAAGGTTCTAGTTATGAAGTCTCGGTAAGCACTGAAGGGGTTGAAGAATGAAAAAGAAATGAATGATAAAAGGGTGAAAAGAAATAGCCCTCCATCAATTCAACCTTAGGCGGGTTCAATTCATATGCTACTTGGTGGTTACTAAGGTAGCACGGTATTGAAAACAAGACATCATGGACCCGTGATGCCTGCACTAAACTTCCCAAACCACTCAAGTTCCTCTTAAAAGGTCTTGTTACATTCTCACGGGCAACAAACATAATCTATCGACTTTCTCTTAGAGATTGTTGATATTGAAGAAGGAGACCCTCTCCCTAGTCTCCGGCATAGGAACCAAATGTGCACAATTGAGTCTAGAGCCAAGAGATCATCCACAATATCTCGTTAGGACACTATATTAATGAAGACTTGCTGTTTCACACAATGTGGAAAGTAAGATTATATATTAAGAGTCCTACGCTTTATCCTTGTGGTATTGCCAGAACATCCGAGTGATATGAAAATATTCACGATGAAGATGGAAATCCTTCTAGAGCCAACATCAAACAAGCTCTTGGTGGGTGACATGTGAGATTTTCTCGTAAGATCAAACTTGTGACAACTGGATTGAAACGATGGGGCGATTCAATCTTGAATCATCCTTGGTCCAGGATTGGAATTGACGAATACTTTTGGAAAAACCGTTCGATGTGCAAATCTTCTTTTCTCTAGCATATCGAATGTGTACTTATGTTTTCAAACACAAAAAGTATCTCTGATTGAAAAAAAATACTTTTGGAAAAACCGTTCGATGTGCAAATCCTCTTTTCTCTAGCACGTCGAATGTGTACTCTTTTAAATACAAAAAGTATTTTGATTGAAAATTGATCTGTCTCATAAAACCTTCGTCGTATTGCAAAACTCTTTCTTCTAAGAAATACGCGATTGTTTTTCATATCATTTTTCATCAATCGGTGAATCTCAATTGCCGGTTCACTCACTCCGTGTTGTCTTCTTTGAGACGTTCCGGTTTGAGAACGGCTAGAACATATGCGAAACCCTGTCAAGGAGATTCTTAGGAATCCTACGATCACAGGCGAGTACTTTATCGATCAACGGGAACCGTGGGCGTGTACCTCAATTCAACGAAAGTGATCAAAGACACTTTCGTGTGTTTTATTGCTAACTGTTGTTTGCGGTACTTTTGACGGTTGCGGTGATCGAATTGAGCGGTCAATCCAATGCCACATGCTCACAGTATCCACACTTAATTTGAAGAAATCATGACTGGTGCATATCTACATAACACGGTTATGATATTTCATACTATGCTTCGCTTCGCATCTGCAAATATCATGAACCAGTAAGGCTTCGCTACTCGATGGAATGATGTCATGATTCAAAAGTGTGAGCATGTCGGTCCGAAAGTCACAACTTCACATGATGGCAACACAACAAAGAGTGATCCAGAGATTTCGTGGTGATGATCTCAATGAAAGCTCAAAGATCATCAAAGATGTGGATCGATTAAAGGCCTCCAGAAAGTACAAACCACTCGGACTATGAAGAGTCCTTTGCTAAAGCACAAAGATGCAGAAGTTGAAGAATTCAAGTCTACGAGCTCAAGACTGAAGATTAAATAGAATGCTAGGATTCAAAATGTAAAACATGGGGTGACCTCCCTTAGGGGGAGATTGTTAGGAATTAGAAAATTCCAAAGTGAAGTAGCGGTCACCCCAAATATAATCTAGCATAAGTTAGCTCGTAGACATATCGTTATTTACTGTTTTATTAGTTAGTTATTTAGTTTAGAGTAACACCGTGGAGAAAGGACGGGTCTTTACCCACTTGTATTCCTCGATCCACAGTCCGAAGGAGGACGTTTAGTTTGTAACTATAAATACCCTCTACCTCCCAAGGTAGAGGGTTGGACCTTTCATTCATCTTAATCTAACCTTCTAAGTTTTCTTTCACTTTCTCTCTCTAGAAAGGTTCCCACTTTCTCTCTCTAAACTCTACATAATTCGAACCATATATTGTTATGTGATGTGTTTATGAAATCCAATATGTTACAAAATATGTACAAAGATGTCATGCATTCATCTTTGTAGCATAGTTTTTATTAAAACATTCATATCTTGTTTTAATGTATAAGCTTTTCATCATCAAACTTTAATTGAGGTATTGGGTTCACCAATCAAGGAATTTAGTGTTAATTATCATCCATTATACCGTACTTTTGCATAAGTGTAAACACTTAGTGTTTCGGATAATTACCACCGAAGTGGCGCATGGAATTAAAACTAATTCGCCCTTAAGATGAGCTTGCACATTTAATGGCTTACTAAGTAGCTCAACTCGAACTTACAGGAGAGGACCAGTGCAGCTAAAGCACAACCTTAGACATCCTTTCGGTGACTGGCAAGCACTTCTTTAAACCCCTTTTATTAGTTCATTCTCATGGGTGAGCCGTTCAGACCATTTGTACCAAAGTCATCAATCAATTAAACGATTATGATTACTAGTCTTAAAAATACATGTTTCACCATTGTTTAGGTCAGTTTATTTTTTCTTGTAAAAATACCCTTGTTACACATAACAAACAAGTAAGTATTTACAAAAATAAACAAATAAACAATGAATGCATAACAAATAAAAGTCATGCATATCAAATAGCCACATGCAAACGGTTTTGATAAATCCTATTAATAACCAATTCTAGATTTGACAATATGCATATATTTAATTAAGACTTTCACCCGTTTTCATCTATGTACAAGGTGAACCACATGCATCGATTCATCGATTGCGCAAGTCAAAATTAAATACATACCACATAGCACATAATTGATTAAACTAATAATTATTGAGGTCTTCCCCAATTTTAGATCTATAAAAAATTAGTCTATATCACTTAAACAAGAAAGACATACAATAAAAGCAAATCCATGATAAAACATGCAGATAATTATCATGGACATAAAATTACACTTAACAATTAATGCAATTAAATCAAAGTTACGCATATACACATAAAGTTGCATGCATCTTAGGGTTTCTAATCCAATTAAAGCAATAGTTTACAAAACCCTAATTAGGGCACCATAAAAAAAAACGCCCCCCCCCCTCCCCTTCAAAATTAGGGTTTAGGTTTTGCAAACCCTAGATCTAAGCATACAAATAATAACACATTCATGTTTATTTTAATTATGTGTTTCAGTAATTAATTACTTGTTATACAAGGCTCGTGATGCCACTGTTGAGTTTATGATATATAAAATACAATAAAACATAAAGACATCAAGAGTACACAACGGAAGACTTAAAGATCATAACAAATAAATTAATTAACCGAAAGTATGCGTAACGTACCTCTTGCGAATGTCAAATCCCTCGAGCAAAGCAAAACAAACAAGTACTTATTGGTGTAAGAATAATGTCTTACAACCACGTTCTTGTACACACGAATTAACCAAACGAATCCAGCGATTGCTAGATCTAACACAAGTCCTCGTTTAAGAAAAACGAAACCAAACTCCCTTACAAATGGGGTGCTTGGACGAATATTAGACTAGAGAGAGGAGAGGAGAGATCTAGGGTTAATTCAATGCACAAGTGTATGAAACCCTAGAACCTAACCCTCTTTATATACTAGTAGGTAAACTTAGGGAACAAGTTTATGAATTAGGGCTTTGGAAAGGCCCCTATGGCCGGCCATGTAGACAAGCCCAAATGAAATCCATAACTTTTCCAAGTTTTCCATTTCTAGTCCTTTCTCTTTTCATTTAACGGTCGTTAGTCATTTTTCCGTTAAATACTTAACGATCGTTAACCGGACTTAATGTGCAATAATTAATCGTAAACATAAACATTAATTATTAACTTTAATTCTCATTCGCTAATGTGTGGACATTCACATGTTTGTAAATATATACATTTCCAACACATATCGAAAGACATTATGTTAGTCAAAAGTTGATTTTATTATCCAATTTATTGAATATGTTATGTTAATGAATGTTACGAGTCCAAGTTCACTTGTTGTCCAATAGTCCAAAGTTGATGTGATAAGTTTCGTGAGTATATTAATTTTTGAATTGAAAGTCCAAAATTTTCACTTATTCACACAATTATTGCTTATTAGTGACATTTTTTTGGTCTTGTGATGTTATGAATAACTTATTACAAGTTTGTACGCGTAACATTTCATAAGTAAAGTTACAAATTGTGGCTTAAGCGTAAGATTGTAAGCTTATGCGTAAACATTGTAACCATACGCGTAGAACTAAGCGTATGCGTAGGAGTCCCTCTTACGCGTAAGAAAGCTTACGCGTAGGAAAAGGCTCTTGGCATAAAGCTTACGCGTAAGCGTAGGTTGGGAGCTTATGCGTAAGGTTTACTCGTAAGAGTAAGCCTTATGCGTAAGAATCCAAGTTTACGCATATCCTTCACAGGATACGCGTAGTCCCTTTGTAGACCCTTACGCGTAAGAGTTATGCGTAAGATTTCTCTTACGCGTAACATCTACGCGTAAGGTATTCCATAAGCGTAAGTCCATTTTTACCCTTGATTTTGATTTTGCGCGCGTAAAACCTGAAATAGATCAATCATAACATCTCCATTAACAAGTTATACAACCTCTTTCAATATCTCGTGGCATCACAAGTTACTTTTGGTTACGCGTAGAATTAGCTTAAGCGTAAGGTTAAACCCTAAAGATTCAAAACCTACGCTTAATAAATTCAACCATGCAAAATCTACCAAGTGTTTTCTAGGATGTTTTAGGAGCAATAGAAGATGTTTACAATGAGTTTTAACATCAACCATCACATGAATCAAAAGTACCCAACTTTACGAATATATAAACCCTAAATTTAAATTTCACCATTATGATGTTTCTGGGTTAGATTCAAAAGTGTCATTGGTTAATTAAACACATATCAAACATCTTTCAAGCCTCTAATTGTCCTTAAACACACTCAATAGAGAATACCCAAATCCCACGCATAAACCCTAATTTTAGAAAAGTGATTAAAACGTTTTCTGGGTTAAACTTCTTGATGACAATGGTTTTCAAACATGATATATATTTTGAAAACACAAACTATTTCATCAAAATCAACCTAGAGTGATTATGAGTTCATACGCATATGCGTAAAAACTAAAATCACACCTAGAGGACAATCAAACCGTTGGATTTTCATATAATTAAAGACCTGTGTTTGAAATCACTCAATGAAACTTTTAACACTTACAAATTTAAAGTTTATAGCACAGATTTATGGATTGAATTATGAGCGTGGATGATGTTGGTTGGAGAATTTAATGTTTGAAATAAATGTGAAGTAAAATTAGGTGGACTGGTTTTGTAAAATTAAGTTTAAGCTTTAGGCAAATATAGCCCCTCCACCTCAACCATTTTCAACCACAACCCATAACTTCCACTTTTGTTAAGCAGGAAGTGAAAGTTTGGAAAGAAACTAGACGACACTCTCCCTCGACTTTAGAAATAGTGAAATTTTACAAATTTGAGTCCGAGGAGTGTTTTGAAACAAGAAACGAATCCACCATTATCAAAGATACAACCAATATTGGGCAACATGCAAGTACAAGATTTTATGAAACAGAAAATATTTACTTTCTCCCCCTCAACACTTTTCCGATAAAATATTAAATTGTTTGAAAGAGCAAAGTGTTGACGGAAGAATTGTACTTGCAATGTTGAAAGAAATTTAGATAGAAGAATATTTTTGTATTTTATGAATTTTATATTTTTCTAGTTTGTTTTTGAAAAAAGATATTTACAAAAGAGGTTTTGGTGTTTGACTGGATTTAAGAATGTTTTGAAAGTTCGTCCAGTTCTTCTAAAGTCAAACACCTCATGCCAATCCGGTGGATCAACTCAGTAAACCTAGCAGGAGCTAAGGCTTTAGTGAGAAGGTCCGCAGTTGGTGTTCAATACCCACAAAATATAATTCAACGGTACCCTTTTCCACATGCTCCTTTATGAAATGATATCGAAGATCGATGTGCTTGGACTTCGAATGTTGGACAAAATTGCATGAGATCGCAATAGCACTTCGATTGTCGCAGTACATCGGGATTCTGTCGAATACGTAACCATAGTCTTTGAGTTGTGTTCTCATCTAAATGACTTGAGCACAACATGCTGACATGGCTACATATTACCTTCGGTTGAGGACAGCGATGTACAATCCAGCTTCTTTGATTGCCATGATACCAGTTTATCACCAAGAAATTGTAGAGCACCTGAAGTACTTTTCCGAGAATCTAAGTAACCTGCATGATCAGCATCTGAAAAAGCTATTAGTTCAAAACCAGAATCCTTCGGATACCAGATCCCCAAATTAATGGTTCCCTTGATGTATCGGAGGATTCTTTTAACCTCAGAGAGGTGAGTTTCAGTTGGTCGCGACTGATAACGGGAGCAAAGATAGACAGCAAATACAATGTCAGGTCCACTGGCTGTTAGATACATGAGAGACCCAATAATAATTCGGTATTTGGTAGGGTCAACCAATTTCCTATGCAAATCAGCGTCCAGTTTCTTGGTATGTACCATTGGTGTGGCATAGGTATCACGGTTTTGCATTCCATGTTTGTTTAAAATTTCAAGAGCATATTTGGACTGGCTCAGGAAAATACCACGGGGTGATTGATGAACTTTCAGTCTTAGAAAGAACGTAAGTTCACCCATCATGGACATTTCAAAATGTTTTTTCATAAGTTTTGAAAAAGCGTTTGAGTACTCTAGATGCGTTGACCCAAAAATGATGTCATCCACATAAATTTGAACGATTAAAATGTGTTCCCCATGATATTGTATAAAAAGTGTTGGGTCGACTGATCCTTTGACAAAATTATGAGATATGAGAAAGGATGACAGCTTATCATACCAAGCCCGAGGGGCTTGTTTGAGACCGTAGAGAGCCTTTTTCAATTTGTAGACGTGATTAGGGAACTCTGGATCAACAAATCCTTCTGGCTGACTAACATAGACCATTTCCTTCAGTTTACCATTCAGAAAAGCTGTTTTGACATCCATCTAAAAGACCGTGATGTTCATGTGAGCCGCGAATGCCAGAAAAATCCATACAGCCTCAAGTCTAGCAACCGGTGCGAATGATTCCTTGTAGTCAATCCCCTCTTCTTGTCTATAACCCTTAGCCACCAGACGTGACTTATTTCTGATAACCGTACCTTCAGCATCCAACTTGTTTTTCCAAATCCATTTCAGACCAATAACATAGACCCCTGTTGGTTTTGCAACCAATTCCCATATTTCAAGACGTTTAAACTGATTAAGTTCTTCTTGCATGGATTCGATCCAGTTGTCATATGTCATTGCTTCTTTAATATTTTTGGGTTCAGCTTGGCAGACGGTAAGTGCATAAAGGCAATGTTCACCTTCAGTCGAAGGTGTTGTCTAGTTACGACTGGTTGATTCGGGTTTCCAATAATGTTCACAAGAGGATGGTCTTTAGTCCAACGATGTGTGGAGGGTTGATGTTGATATACATTGTGCAGATTAGGAGGATTCAAATCGCTTGTAGATGATTCCGCAACATCATAAGTGGCAGTTTCATTAGCAAAAGGATTGAAGAACACATTTGGATCATAATCTGCAGGTGTAGGTACTTCTTGGTTCAGAAGATCATCAGTCGGTTCAACGTCATTGGATGCGCTTTGTTCGGCTGTTGTTATAGAATCAATTGGAGGTGCTTCCTCAACAGTTTTTGTTGTTTCAGGTGTATCAAGGATAGGATTATTATCAGGTTGAGCAGCGAAAACATTTGATACATTTGGAGCACGTTGATCAATGTCATCACTAAATAGAGGAGCAAATCGCTATTCCATTTGACGTTGAGTAAGCTGTAAGCTTGGTTCAGCTGATGATGGGGTTTGTGGGAAGTTTAGACGGTAATGTCCGGGTTCCAAGCTGTTTTGCTCAGAAGCCATTTCTGTAAGCTCATCGAAATTTGCATGAATCGTTTCCATAATCTCCCTTGTACGACGATTCCAAATCCGGTATGCTTTAGAGTTTTCACAGTATCCAACAAAGACTCCAATGTCGTACTTTAGCCTTGAGTTTACCAAAGTCATCACGATTATTATTTGGATAACAAAGAGAACCAAATACATGAAAGTGTTTTAGATTCGGTTTGCGGTTATGGATAAGCTCATAAGGTGTTTTGTTGTGGCATTTAGTAATCATTGAACGGTTCTAAGTGTAGCATGCAGTAGATACGGCTTCAGCCCACAAGTAATCTGGAAGTTTTGCATTTAGCAACATCATTCTTGCAGCTTCCACTAACGTACGGTTTTGTCTTTCAACAACTCTGTTTTGTTCTGGTGTTCGTGCAATTGATGTTTGATGTTCAATTCCCACTTTCTCATAGTATTCACGAAGAGTTTGATTTATAAATTCAGTTCCTTTATCTGTTCTGATTTGTCTGACTGGGTTCCGGAGCTGAACTTGAATTTTTGTGAGAACGGTGACGATCATCTGTGGAGCTTGATCTTTACTTCGAAGAAAATAAACCCAAGTCCATCTTGAGTAGTCATCGACAATTACCAAAATGTAGCATTTGCCATTAATCGTCTGCACATGCATTGGGCCACACAAATCCATGTGAAGAAGATGAAGCATATGTCGGGAGCTGTGTTCCACCTTTGAAAGAAAGTGAGCACGAGTGCTTTTCTCTTGTTCACAAGCTGAGCATAGATGATCTTTAGAATACCGAAATCTTGGGAGACCTTCAACAAGTTTGTAACGTGCAAGATTGGTTATGGTTTGAAAGTTTAAGTGTGAAAGACGATGGTGCCATAGCCAAGATTTTGTAGATGTTGCCTTAGAAAGTAGATAGATGGGAGATGAAGTAATCATGTCTTGCATTGAGATTGTGTAAAGACTTGATGTGCGGTTTTCAGACATAAGATCTTTTCCTTGTAGATCACGAATGAAACAAGTTTTCTCCCAAAAATCAACTTCCAAATCTCCATCACAAAATTGACCGACTGAAAAGAGTTTGTGACCGAGACCTTCCACATAATAAACCATGCTAATTTCGATGTTCCCATTGATGTAATATCCGTAGCCCATAATAGCTGCGAAGTGATCATTCCCGAACCTGACAGTGCCAATGAACTTTGAAACAAAGTTTGATAACAGTTTGAGATTGCCTGTCATGTACCAGGAACATCCGCTATCAACAATCCAGAGGATGATCTGTATCACTTGCATTACACACAGATGACACAGGTGGAATAGAAGTAGAGGTGGAACTCGAAGAGTTAGAGGGTTCTGTTACAGTTACAGTAGACACACACATGTTAATGATCTTGGGAAGCCATTTAAAGCCTGGTATGTTTTGTAACCATCTCTTCCAAGTCCAACTAGTCTTAGCTTTGGTCTTAGTGAATGCACTAGGTGATATTCTCTTCCTAGGAGGTGTAGTGGGTTCTATGGGCACATCAATGGTCATGGCAGAAACATTAGTAGGCGGTTTACCTAGCACATACTTAGAAGCATTAGTGGGCCTAGAGGTATTCCGTTTTCTATTGTTTCACTTACGAGATAAGATAGCATTAGCAACACATTTATCATGACAACCAGAAAACATGCTTTTACGACAACCAACACAAGATGCTTCAAACAAAACATTCAAAGTACTTAAAGGTTCAACATTCGTTACATCACTTTGGCTATTACATTTGGCTAACGCAATGCCTAAAGTGGGTGCAACATGAGTTTTATTCAAAGTCCTAAGGTGTTCTTCTACTTCAGAGGTCTTTATTGTTCTTCTCTTACGTCGCAACTTCCTATTCTTCCTGGATTTGTTCTTAAGCTGTGAAGTGCTAACGTTGGGAAAAGAGGCAACTATTCATGTTTCATTGGAAGGAAGCACATTAGTATCTTGTGGTTTGTCATTAGGCGTTCTAGTGTCAATTTTAAGCAATCCTGGGGCAAGTACATGTGTGTTCCTAATCCTACCTTGTTTTAGTTTTACCAACTCCGCTTTTAAGTCATGGATAGTGTGTAAAAAATCTTGATTTTCAGAGCGAGTGTTTCCATTATGTCGTAAAACTTCTTTGGTATATGCAAGATGAACATCAACATCTTTTGACGCTTGAGCACGAGTCTTTTTGAGTAAATCAAATATGACACCATATTCAGTTTTGACTTTGGCAATTTTTTGTTCATATTTTGAAATTTGACACTTTAAAGACACGTTTTCATCATCCAGTTGTTCTATTTTTGGATCAAGAGATTTTGAACGCAACTGGTTGATCTTGTTTTGCAAAGCAGGTTCACGATTTTGACAATCCTTTTGACACCATTGAAGACGGCGTTTTGCATTGGAAAGCTCATTTAACAATCGCTCATTTTCAATTTTTAAAGACTTAATTTGTGACACATTATCGGTATACTCAACAGAATCAACAACGATATAATCAAATGCATATGCAACAGAATGTAGTAACACAACATTTATGGTATCAGCACAGATAACATCTTCCAAGAGTCGGTCAACATGATTTCGTAACAACTTCTTTTTACGTTTAGTATTTGAAATCGATGTTTCGGTTTTCTCGAAAACTGTTTTCATAAGCCCAATCTCCTTCTGAAGTTCCCGTTCCCAATATATTGCACACATTTTTAAATTTTGAACATGTGGTAAAAGCCCTTTCTGAAAAATATCCCTTTGTTGTCGCGCAAATGGCGATTGAAAATGTTCAGCTTTTATTTCAGAATTAACTTCAATTGCATGTTTCAAAAGTTTGATGTCAGACATGAAAGTGACAAAGTATTTTAAAACCTGACATCGTTCAGCTAATGGCTTTATTTCACTAAAAGAAGGTAAAGGACCATTAATTTGTGCAACATTGGATTAGGGACCATCATTGGAAGAGGACTCAGGAGTAGGAGTGATAACCCAAGGTGTGTTAGAATGATCCTGTTGTGTGATGAAAGTTATGGCTTTTGAATAGTTAAATGGTTTGCAATAAACAACATTTTCTATTTTTGGCTGACTCTCGTCTTCTTCATCTAATTCCTCCATACGATTATATTCAACAACGCTCATAATGGAGTCATCAATTCTATGTTCTGCACTGTAAACTTGAGGATTTGGTTTGAATGCTCTATGTGAAAAACGTGGTTTGTAATCAGCAAGATTTGATCCATATCCATCAGGATTTGGTTTAAAAGAAAACTTTTGAATTGTTGTAATTGACTCACCATGTTTGTAAACTATATTTCTAAACTCTTAGATTTTGTGTTGTAAGTCGACAATTTCCTCAAGATAGTCATCTATTTGTTTCCTCGTATGCTTTTTGTATTCACAAAACTGTTTTTGACAAGTTAACAACTCAGACTTGGCTTTTTGAGTTTTCGAAGTGAGAGCGTTAAGTTGTTGTTTATGATCATATTTCAGTTGTTCTATTTGAGACAACAAAGCATTCTTGGATGCAACTAGATCACATATCTGTTTTTCCAAAGATTTTAAATTTTGGTATGATTTAGCAAATGCGACTTCAAAACCTTTTTTACGTTTCTCTTTAGTTTGAAAAATTTTGAGTTGGAACTTATAGCATTCGTTATCCTTAGTCAACAGTGCAATTTTATCTTGCAATTTCTTATTGATGTTAGTGCACTTTTCCATTTGAGATTGGGTTGTCTTAATTAAGTTGGTCAAGAGCTCAAGATCTGGATTAGACAAAGGTTCAGCTTGTTCAACGTGAGTCTCAACATGATCATTATTTAGATCCTCAAATATAATCACGGAGTCAACTTGATTATTAATATTAACCATAAGGTCAACTTGATCGTCAAATATAACGACGGGATCCATTTGATTATCATCGGAATGAGATGTGGAAAATTCATGTTGAACACTCTGAGCCGCGTCGGATGCAGATGTTGGCGGAGATATCAGATCACTAATGAGAATGTTTTGATCCGGTACCTGAGACAAGCCGTCAATGTCATACACTGGGCCTGTGTCACTCATGTGGAGTTCTTGAATGTTTGCCATTAACATCACAACAGCATTAGCCTGCAAGTCCTCCATGTTATCATCAGAATCTGCATTAGCCATGAAGCTTTGTTCCTTATTGGTAAGAGTTCCACCAGCTTCATTCTTGAGAGCCAAGAGTAAAGCCTCTTTGTGATAAGCGCTGCCTCTTGTCCTCGGCTTTGGGCATGCATTAGCCAGATGACCCTTCTCATTGAAGTTATAGAATCGGAGACCATTAACCCTAGTCTGAGCATTTCCCTGTTCAACCACTTGAACCCGTTGTTGTGGAGCACCCATGTTATTCCTTCCATTAGAATTAAATCCTTGGCCACTACCCATTTGACGAACATTACCACGATTCTAAGCTTCAACTCTTCCGTTGTTAACAACAGCTTGATTCCTTGTGTTGGATGAGGTACGAATGCGATTGTTAGATTTATTAGAATATCGACCGAAGGCTCTAGCAATCATGACAAATCCTTGTTGCAATGCATCGAAAGCTTCTGCATACTCATTAGATTCACTGTAAAGTGCTTGATCATTGTTGCTGTTATATGGAACTAGTTGATTTTCTCGTGACTGTTGTTGCTATGAGGGATCATATGGTGTGATCTGAGCAGTTGGTTTTGGATGATTTGTGAAGGTTGTTGGCAAGGTCGGGAATTGAGGATAACATGCTTGAGCCCACAAAGCTAGAGTTTGATTATCCGGAAGTGAAGGCGAAGCAGGGACTCCACGAATGATCCTTTCTTTGTCAACTTCCTTTTGGTGGTGCTTCAAATAGTCATACAACAATCCGTATGTAGCTTGATGAATATTCTTCGCTTGACGGATGAAAATAACATACTTTTCCTAATCAGGACCAAGACTGTTCAGGAACTTTGTGTTGATTGCAATCCTTGGCATAATGATATTATGTTTTTCCAAGTCATTTATGATGTCTGAGAACCGATGATGATATGACTCTAATGTCTCCCATGGTTCAATCATGAAGTGTTCATATGCTAAGTAGATTTTTGATTCCATGTCCTCTTGATTAAGTTATGTGCCTTCCATTAGAAGATGAATTACATTGCTTTAGCAGTTTTCTGAGCATCAACACTACGAAGTATCGGATTGGGTAATCCCAAAAGGATATATTGCATTACAAGTTCATCGGCTTCTAAGTGTAGAAGTTGGCCAGTAGTAAGTTGATCAAGACCGACAACGTTGGTAACATCATCTCTTGGTGGATTAGCATTCGAATCTCCAGGTACAGTGAGAGTATGCATCTGAAAAGGACCTTCAAGGATGACCTTCTTCAAAAACTTTCCATGTGGCTTCTTTAGATCACAAAACCTAAAGAACCTTATCACCCATTGATAGTAGTTTCCAGGAGTGAGCATTGGAGGTCTGTCAAGGGATCCAGCTTCATGAATGGATTGTTGGCTACTTAAAGCTTCACAAATATTTGCAAACCAAGACGGTTCCTTTGGTATTGTAACATTCATAGCTTACCTGGCGGGATACTGATTTTGAAAGTATGTGTAATGTTATACTTGTTGACGAGGGTTTGGTGGAACCATTTGTGGTGGAAGAGGGTTTGCTCCTTGAGGAAAGGGATGAAATTGTTGTTGAAATTGTTGCAATTGTTGTGGAGATGGTGGAGGATATTGTTGATAGAATTGTTGTTGTTGAGGATACTCATGAGGAAAGTAGCTAGAGTATGGTGGTTGAGACATCTTGAAACTTGTGTTGATGATGGATCTTTGTAGTCGAATGAAACTTAGAGTTTGTTGATGAAGTAACCTTAAGCGTAGAACCAGCTTATGCGTAGAAAGTACCTTATGCGTAATACCCAACTTACGTGTAGAAGAGAGCTTACGCGTAGACTTGAGGAAAACTTAGCTTAGGCGTAAACCAAAGGCTTAGTAGTAGAATCCTTATGCGTAATATTTGCTTAGGCGTAAGAAATGCTTAGGCAAGGAGGATTCTATGCGTAAGAGTTTAGCTTAGGCGTAAAACTAGGGTTTTGCCCAAAAAATCCTTTACACTTATACCAGTGTAAAAGATATCCAAAGTCGAAGTGTTTTCAGGCTTATCCAAGCAAGAAAACACTGAGTAAACCAACAGCACTGAAGATCAAGTGAAGAAATTCTTACGCGTAAAAGCTGCTTAGGCGTAGACTTTGTGCTTACGAGTAAAACTAGGGTTTTGTTACGAGTAGAAAGTACAAACTATCACCAAAACTGATTTTTATGCTTAAAAGTGTTTAGAAACCTGATTTTAATGATGAAAGAGCTTCAATATCACCAAAATAACACAAAAGTTTGAAACATGATGATTTAAAACACCTTTTATCCTTACGCGTAGACAGAAGTATACGAACAAAATCAAACTCAAAAACTATTCTACACACGTAAAGTTTCAAACTTGATGCTATGAAACTATGCTTCAAAAAAACAAATATGTTTCACCCAACTAGATGACGAATGATACCACTGTTAGGTCACCATAGGTTAACACAAGCATCAATATGTAAGAAATAGAGAAGAAGTGATCGGATGAACTCTAAACACAAACACACGTATAAGAATGAACAAAAGTTATGTGTAGGTATTATGTGAAAAGTGAACAACCAACCTTCAAATGAAGGTTTACAAGTCTATTTATAGGAGAAGGGACTAGGACAATACTACAAGTCTCTTATTGGATTTTGGACCAAGGCTTATGGGCTTTCTACATAAGTATTGCCATTAATACTAACATAAAAGCCTAATTAAGCAACCTATTACATATTGATTACACTTGAAATATAGTTTAGGAGTGATTCCAACACATATCCTCCAGAATGTCTAACCCTTGATTGATCTCAAACTCGACATGTATTTACAAGTGGAGGAACTGCAATTTCATGACGTTCAGTTAAGCAGACGATCTCAACGACTTCATCCAACCATGCAGAAATTCTAGCGATACATGAAGCAAGTAGAGAATGTGTTTGGCTAAGAAGTGTGATACAAATAATACGTGGATCACATGGTAATTCTTCAGAGAAGGAGGCACCAACAGTTTTACATGAAGATAATGCAGCATGTATTGCTCAACTTAAAAAAGGTTATATCAAGAGCGATAGGACGAAATATATTTTACCAAAGTTCTTTTTACTCGTGACTTGCAAAAGAATGGTGATATTATTGTTCAAAAGATTCGTTCAAGCGACAATTTATCAGATTTATTTACCAAGGAATTCCCTACCTCAACATTCAAGAAATCAGTATATGAGATAGGAATGCGGCGATTCAGTGAGGTTAAGTGAAGTGATCATAAGAGGGGAAATATGCACTGCACTCTTTTTCCATTAGCTTTGTTTTTTTTTCCCAATGGGTTTTTCCTAGCAAGGTTTTTAATGAGGCAGTATCCAAAGCTTACTTTGAATGATGTACAATCAAGGGGGAATGTTATTAACATTTATTATAATGATTGTACACATTCATATCCCCTAACTAGTAACCTCCACCTTTATGATTACTTTGTAACTTCCAATTTGTACTTAATATCATTCATGTTGAAGTCCTTATAAATAGAGGCACCTAATATGATATGAGATACATCAATAATAAGTTATATTTTACCCTTCCATACTCTTTCACATTTTCTTGTTTATTGTTCTTATTGTGCTACTAGGTCTGTTGTTTTACAACAGTGTGTTTAATTATTTTATATTTTGGATTAGGTTGTAGTTTGTTTAAATTGTAAATTGTGAAAATTTTATTATACTTTTTAATAAGGGGTGTTTCAATTGGTTGTTTTTAATTTGGTGTATATGCTTTTAATTGGTTGTACAATGTGAATAAATTATTGTACTTTTAAGTAATAGGGTGTTTTAATTAGAATATTAATTACACTATGCATTTCTCTCACCTTTGACTTTTAAAATTTCCCTTTTCAAGGTTTTATCATACACTCTTTATATGTAGTACTAGTTATAATACCCGTGCACGCACGGGGTTTTAACTAAAAAAAAAATATTATGTATTAATATTGAATATTGTGTCTTTAAAGGTAATTGCATATAATTATATAATTATAAGTTTCGTGCACGCACGAATTTTACACATAAATCAAATTTATTTTAATATTTTAGTTCAGTATATACACATATAAGAATTCTCTAATGAAAATTGTGATATAAGTACAATTAATACTTATGCACGAGTTTTTCATTATGCATTAAATTTAACTACTGATATTATGTTGTACACATGATGCAAGTTTAATAGCACATAATGAGCGTTGATAAAGTTAAAGTATACTCTTTAAAGTTTTTAAAAAACATTTTTCTAGATATCCTAATATAAATAAATAAGAATTACACGAGTCATTGTTATAAATACAATCGTGTATATTTATTTTTATATTAAAATAACCCGTGCATACAATTTGATAATTATATTCTCGTATACAATAATTTAGCTGTATTTAAAATGTAAACTCGTGTCCATGTAGGTTAAACTTTTAAAAATGAAATAAATGAGTCCTTATTGAACGTATATAGTAAAAAAATTGATACTTATAATCTTATGTAAATTTATATGTTGTTATTTTAAAACAACATATACATTATATTTTTTAAGATATAGAGTATAAAGGGTATAAAGTATAAGGGTGTATTTGTTTATAATTCAAAGTTATTAAAAAACATGAAGTCTTATAATATTACACTTAACTCTATATAATTTTTAAAAATTCAACCACTAAAGTTTTATTAATTATCTCATCTTTTTTTAAGTTTTTGTTTTCACAAATTTGACACATATTATTTTATGTATTTTTTTTATCAATCAAATTTCTCCACCAAATTTATTAGAGTTTGACCAAAATCAATTTAATTTTGACTTTTATTAAACAATCGCATCACACGATTTTGCTTATATGGTGAAATCGAGCTCTCCTATTGGCCTAATTGTTTTTTCAATAAGAATGAATCGACAAAATCATTTCAAAATGATGTAATTCCTTTATTATATTAGATAGTAAACTTTAAACATAGTTACATAGTATAAAAAAAAATACAAGTACAAAGAACTAAAGTAGCCTTTTCTTATACATTTTAAGAGTCACTCATAATCAAACAAATATTAGCACTTATGTCTTGGCATACATGAAGCAATTAAGGTTTCAGCTAATTTACGAGAGTTTAAGTTATCACAGCATTATAGATAAACATAGAGTGGAGTAGAGATGCAATATGATTTTTCTGGGGATAAAATCTAGGAAAAATGTTGCCTAATAGTAACCAAATTTCTTCACTGTTCCAATTCAGTCACTCGAACTTTATATTAATCACAAAAACCATTCAAGTTTAAAAAGTGTTTCATTGTTGTGTAAATGTTTAAAATAAATGCGTTGTTTGGTTGTACCTTGATAATAACCACCCACCCCCTGCAAATCACTAATCTCAACTAACTCGATGTACAACCAGCTTATGCACACTTAAGAAAAATATAAGTCACAAAATAATAACGAAGTTTGAGAACTGTTCCGTTTTGGTCACTCAAACATAAAAGTTACATAAAAATAGAACACTTGTAAAACTTGAGTGGTTAAAACTCACAAAAAAAGTGACTAAATTGAAACACTAATAAAACTTCATTACTATTTAATGATTTTTTCCCTAAAATCTAACTGTTTGAAAGATCATAAACTAATATGATACTCCGTATAAAACTTACTGCAAGGATTAATTATTAATAGGGATCTTAGTCAGGATAAAAGGGATTCGATTGGTGGGGGTTGGATGTGATCCCTCTTGATAACCCCTTGAATGTTCTTGATGTGGCCTATCTATTATCTATTATCTATTATCTATTATTATTAATATTAGTATATAATAAAATAAGCTTTTGTACAAGCCTACTTAGCACCTTGCATTAAAAATTGGTTTAATGCACTACCTTATTTAGCTTCTAAGTACAATCATTTTATGCAAAAGGTTTTTAAAGTCAAGGTAATAAAGTGATAATTTTGTATTTAATGTGTTTATTCAAATTAGAGCATGGGGTATGGGGGACGTTGTTTCTCGCCACTTCCAACGTGGCAACTCGCCACCGTGTTTCGTCCATCGCGGCACGATACAAACTTGGCTCGCCAGTTTGCATTTCGCCGTGGAAACAACGAAGAAAAGGACAAAAAACATATCCGTTGCAATCCACTATTTTAGTTAACGGCATGATTTTAAAATTAAAAAAAAACTTTTCCCCAGAGGCGGAAATTGAAACTACAAAAGATGAAACTAAAATAACATAGAAGTGAAAAAAACATTGGCCGGAAATTGAATTTTTATGCCGGATATAGCGAAGAAGATGAAGATTTCTCTTTTTCTGGAAATAACAATTTTAGCATTTTGGACATAGCAATTTATGATATTGTTTTTATTTTTATTGTGGTAACAGCAATTCTAAGTTGGGTTTTAGTCTTTTTCCTTTTTTTTTGAAACAACGATTCTATATTCCCATTTATTGAGATTTTGCAATTTTTTCTATATTTATATATTGCAATTTTTATGTTGTATTTTTATTTTAAATGAATTAAATGAATTTAGTTGTGTTTGGAAAATAAATAAAATGATAGTGGGTGGGGCCCAAGTGAAGAGAAGTGAGTATGTTGTGATTGGGGGGTATTTTTTTGTTAGTATGTTGGAGTGATGTGGCACACGTGGAGCTCAAGTGAAGAGAAGTGGGGAGTTCATGACACCCCATGCTCTTAGTCAACACGTATACTTCTCTCTCTCTCTACACGCTCCTCCTTATCAAAACATCACTTCCATAAATCATTTTATGCAAAAGGTTACAAATCAATACGCTTCAATCTGTTACAAATCAATATTAAAACAACATTCAAAACAATGTTTAAAAATCATAACAAATCAATTTTCAATTTCAAATCATCTGATAATTCCACCGATCCATAAAACAACATTTTCAACATCCCTTCAAAGTCGATCTATGGCGGTTGATGCTTTGCTGTCTACACCGAGTAAGTTTTCATCTTATGGTTTAATCGTTAAGATTTGAATCACATAATACAACAATTGCTATTGAAAAGTGAATGCTTGATTATTAAATAATTCATAATTTTCGCATATACTCACTTTTTTTTTAGGGTTTTGATTTAAATTCTATGATTATGTTCAATTTAACTGGGGTAATCTCTTTTTATGAACCGATATTCAACAAGCTGGGACTATTTTAGCAGTTGAAGGAATACACAATATTTTCAGTATATTAATCTATTTTTCTTTCATAATTTAGGGGAAAGAAGACGACACACCAGGTTACGGAGTCGGGCTATTTACAGCCGTCTGTTCAAGGTAGGTTAATTATCTCATGTGATCTCAAAAGTATGCAAGCCACTCACCATGTTTTTTTAACCCTTAATCTTTATGAATAGTTTGGAAATATGTTTTGTAGCCAGAATAGTTGTAAGTTTGCTAATCATACACTTTAATAGCGAGGTAATTTTCCTATTTTTTATAAATATTTGGATATGATTTCTAATCGTAGACTTATTTCGTACTATATGTATCTTTTGTTGTGTGTATCGAGTCTAAGATACATGCATTGTAAACAGATATGTGTACGATTTTGGAGACTGTGTGCAAGGTGTTCGATGAAGTGTCTGTGAAAGGTAGTAACAAACTTCATTTATTATCCATCGTTATTACATCTCATTTTATTTTTATAGCAACATTTTATACTTCCATTGGATGACTATGAAGGAACGGATTTTATTCATCCTGCAAAAGAGATGTAGCCGTTGGATGGACCAACTCAAAACCATTAGCCCACAATCCTAAGACACCGCCTCATGTTTGCTTTTTCTCTATTTATCCCTTTAAATATCTAGTTGCACTACTAGGTACGTATGTTTCTGAAACTAATGCACTATTTTTAGCAATAATTATGCTCGAGAAAAAATTGGTTTTAGTTTTATTTTTATAGCATAGTTTGTTTCACTTATTAAGGCCAATTGCATACTGTAGGTTGTAGGCGTTTGCTTCTTTTTGTTAATGCGCAATGACAGACCAATGATCATGAGAGGTAATGGGTATATAACATTATGTAAATGTTCAATCTTTTTGCTTCTTTTTGTTAATGCTTTTGTCATTGGTGGTATTTCAGTTTTGCTACTTTGGGTAAAAGTTCATGGGCTGTTTCGGGCATGTTTTATTTCTAATGAGCATAACTGGTAAAAAACCATCGACAATCGGACGACACTTATTTTTGGGAAATCTACTCACTTTGACAAAATACCAGGTATACTAAATCACTACCTAAATCATTTACAATATACATACTAAAATAACTATATATCATTTTAACAGATCTGATACACCAAATTAAATTTGTTAATGATATCTGTAGGTTTTATAGGGAAGTTAATGATGTGGTGTTCCTATGCAGTTTTGTGTTTTAGCTGGGTCTCAAAGACTTCCGGTTGAGGGACTATGTATGAAAGCTGATAAGAAAATAAAGGGGTTGTTGCTTCTTCCACCGAAGGATAGAAGCCATGTGATACAAAGGATGGCTCACGAAGAGTATGGACAACGATCGTCTGGGTAATAATTTTTAACTTATACCTTACATATTTTTAATAACTTAAATCATGATTTGTTTATAAATTTCTAGAGTCATTATAACTAAATATCCAAATAGAAGATCATTTGAACTTTTTGTAGTAAATGTAACCAAGTACATAGATGTAATCTACCAGAAATCTTATGTATGTTACATATAAATGTGTCGTGGGGCAGTTAAGGTATCAGTTTAAAACGGGTTTAGGTTGAAAAGAGTTACTTAGTATTGGTACAAAAGGGTTGATCCGGGTTTAGTTGACCAATAAAAGTGATCATCATTATGTTTTATCAAAGAACAACGAGCTCTCAATTGATTATTATTGTTTGTTTTCAGGATCTACTCATTCCTTCTGTCATGACCAAAGGGGTGGAGTTTTCTTCCGCAACATTGTCAATGGTTCCTGGCATACCAATAAAGCCAATGCTGGCAAAGTATATCTCATCTACTGCTATTATTCTTCTTTTCGGGAAAAAATAGTGTTGTTCATATAATAATTAAAATGTTTCTGTTATAGAATTACTAATGGATTCCCTCAAGTGTTTGAAGCTTTTTCATGGAAAAGCACTTACTTGCGAATTTAAGTAAGTTTTGTTTATTGTATCTGATAATTTTAACATCCAGATATTATTATATTTTCTTTAACCAAATCTGAACATATGTGCTTTATAGATATGATGTCAGCGGGCACAAATTCACAAGTTATCTGATGGATCTATAAGTGTGTTTCACGAAATGGAGACGACACAACATCATATATATGTTGGAATTCTAAGTCAAAGAAGGGTTATTTACGGCTTCTAGAAATCACAGCCTTCTAGATGGCTGTCATCATGTATGTCATCATAATCCATGTGGGACCCATTATCAAGACTTAGAGTTTCATGCCTAACTATGACCATTCAGACCAGAAGCTGCTGGGTTTGTTATGGTTATAAATAGAGGTTGTTTAGCAAGAGGTTAAACATCAGTTAATGATCACAAACACATACAAAGTATTGTATAACATGTAATAGGTTTTGAGCTATTTTCCTATTATCAATCAAAGAGTTATTTTGATTATCTGTGTCTATACAATATCAATCCTTGAATTGGTATCAGAGCCTGAGAGAAGGGGCTTTGAATTCATACCTGGTGTTTTCTTGAACCATGTCAGATGTTGAAGACGCAGCAGGTCCTACACCGGTGAGGGTGAAGGAGGTCGGGACAACCACCGTAGCTTGTCCTATGCTATCATCCACTAATTACACAGTCTGGGCCCTACGAATGAAAGTGGTGCTCAGAATCCACAAAGTCTGGTTAACAATCGAACCAGGAAGAGAAACAAATGAAGAGAAAAACAACCTGGCGATGGGATTGCTGTACCAAGCAATCCCTGAAACCTTGATAATGCAGATAGGTGATGTCGATAGTCCGAAGGTGCTGTGGGAATCGATCAAGGCCCGTTATCTTGGAGCTGACAGAGTAAAGGAAGCACGGCTTCAGACTCTAAACTCTGAATTTGACCGATTGAAGATGCACGAGACCGAGACCATCGATGTATTCGCCGGAAAACTCGCCGGAATCGCCTCGAAGTCCGCATCACTTGGAGAAACAATAGATGAATCAAAGCTTGTGAAGAAGCTGTTAAAAGTGGTACCTCGAAAATTTATTCATCTTGTTGCTTCACTTGAGCAAGTGCTCGATCTAAAGTCGGTGGGATTCGAAGACGTAGTCGGACGTCTGAAGGCATACGAAGAACGTATTCGTGGCGATGAGAGTGGAGACGAGCAACAGAGAGTGTTGTTTACTCGATTGAACGGTGGTGGTGGATCGAGCGGTGGTGGCAGGAACGCAGGTGGTGGTTCTGATGGTGGTTCTGGGTTTTTGTCGAGAGAGAAGAGAGGAAAGGGGAAAATGGGAAGAGTTAATAACCGGGGTGATTTTATTAATCAAGATGGATACGGGTCGGATGGATCCGGTTCATCTAGTGGATCCGGTTTTTCTAGTGGGTCAAAAGCCCAAAGTATAAATAAACCCAACAAGTCCAAACAATCTAATAACCGACCCAATTTCAATTCCGACTCAAACCGAAACCAGAAAAAGAATCTGTCGAAGATTAAATGCTACAGATGTGATAAATCAGGCCATTACGCGTCTAAATGTCCGGATCGACTCCAAAAATTCCAAGAAAGCAATTTTATGGAGCAAGAAGATACTGATGAAACTGTATTTTTACACGAAACCATTGGCACGAATCAAGTTCAAGGAAATGCGGAGCTTGATTGGAATCAAAGATATCTCTAGAAGGACTTAGAGATTCGGGGGTGATTGTTGGAATTCTAAGTCAAAGAAGGGTTATTTACGGCTTCTAGAAATCACAGCCTTCTAGATGGCTGTCATCATGTATGTCATCATAATCCATGTGGGACCCATTATCAAGACTTAGAGTTTCATGCCTAACTATGACCATTCAGACCAGAAGCTGCTGGGTTTGTTATGGTTATAAATAGAGGTTGTTTAGCAAGAGGTTAAACATCAGTTAATGATCACAAACACATACAAAGTATTGTATAACATGTAATAGGTTTTGAGCTATTTTCCTATTATCAATCAAAGAGTTATTTTGATTATCTGTGTCTATACAATATCAATCCTTGAATATATACTGATGTAATAAGTATAATAAATGATGTCTGCAAATCTGACACTGTGACTTTCATAATTGATGCCGAGGTATATTTTCTTATCGTAATAGTTTGAATAGTGTTTTACATATATTTTAGATTAAGGGGTTCTTTAAGAATTGTTAGATGCTTAATCATACAATCTGTTTTCTTTATTTAATTGGATTAAGGGGTGTTTGGATTGGCCTGTGATACCTGCTTTAAGGGTTGTTTGGAACAGTTAGCTTACAACCACTACTATTAACGAGTACCTGAAAACCATGTTACAACATCTTTGTATGTTAGAAATCTGAAGTTTTAAGGGGTGTTGTGGATAGACCAGCTGTTAGAAATCTGAAGTTAGCAAGTCGCAATTTGTACCCATATTTTTTTTACAGATGAGTGGATTTGAGTTATGTTTTATCTCTGACCAATAATTGATTGAGTTAAATAGAAATTTAGCTAGAAAGAAGAGTCATGTGGGTCGAAAGTCATCATAAGTGTATCCAAATGCATAATAATACAGTTCTTTTAATCATAATACTTATGCTAATCATTTATAAAGTAAATAACGTTTCGTGGTCGGCCCAACCTGACATGTTTTGACCGGCACTAATATGACCCATTTTAACCTGTTACACTATAAGTAAATTTGTTCATCTCAAAGATTATAGCATAGCCTACATTGCTAACTTATATTTGGTCGCTCTATATAGCTGTGTTCCAACATTTTTATGTAGTTACTTTACCCATAACACCTTACTTTTTTTGGTAATGTTGCAAGTGATTTTTGTAGGTGATTGTTGGTGGCTTTGCTCCTTCAAGTCAGCAACATACAAAACTGCAGGTAACGAGGCAGCAGTTGTAGTGAGTCTTCCAGAGGAGGGCTCAACAGCCCTCTTGATCACGGCAACAATAGCAATGCACAAGATATGGCCAATATGCCTTGGAGATAAACCTCAGATCATCATGTCTGATGTATGCACACAAACCCTCCTCTATTAAGTTCTTTATTTATGTATCCTTACGTTATTTTTTTAGCCCTTCTTTATTTCTAAACTTATTGCGTAAGCATAGTAGCATGGCCAATGAGTTTGTGCGTGGGAAGCCTTTGCTTTAGAGTATATCATAAAGTATATATTGACCTTTATATCTTAGCACAAAAAATTCAAATACACTGAACTACGTGCGTGTCTTTTGATGACCATAACATGTGTATTCCCATTATTAAAAGTATTTTGTGAAAACCATTTAGGCCAAAGGGTAGACCAGTCATGATCTTAGCTTTCTAAATTTGGTAACCGTGTTAGAAAACTTAAACCAGATTACTTATCAAGTTGCATCAGGTTGGATATTTTTAGTTGAAAGACCAATGAATTGACACAATTGTCGAAATGTGCTAATTCTCAGTGTGTGGCATACTAATGACTCAACCCATTATAAGGAAATATGTTGTAACATTAACATGTATGATTGTAACTCTATTATATATTAGGACAGTAAAAACTAATCTTTTAAGGTATGTTTGTAACTCTATTGTATATTAGTTGAAAGACCAATGTATGTTTGTAACTTTGTTACATGTATTAGGACAGAATGCGACATACTAATGACACAATTGTCGAAATGTGAAGCTAAATTTTAAGGTATAGTTGAAACAGTAATGTGATACATATTTAAGTTGACAACTTACAACTTATTTCTCTTCATCTCAATATTTTACAGGTCTTCTTCATGATCAAGTTTGAAAGCAAATATATGAACATATATTTCTCGCTACTTCAACACCTATTCTTATTGACGGGTTAATTTTATTGGCCATTCTAGAGAAATGTTCAAGAGGAGACAGAGTAAAGCTATTTCTACTTTCTTTCTTGCTTGAAACAAAAAAAAAAAAAAAAAAAAAGGCATATATATATATATATATATATATATATATATATATATATATATATATATACTAGTGTCAAAACCCGTCCGATGGACGGGTATGACTTGTGGTTTTTATTTTTAGGTTTTAGTAGAACAAATATATACTAAAAAATAATTAAAAGTTAAATTAAACAATTTATAACTATAATTGATGTTACTATATATATATATATATATATATATATATATATATATATATATATATATATATATATATATATATATATATATATATATATATATATATTTTAATTGTAAAATACAACTCAAAATTGTAATCGGTTAGAAAATATGATTTTAATTACAATTTGTTCTATTAAATCCTAAAAGTAAAACCACAAGTCATATAAATATCGTTTAGTATATTGTTTAGTATGTATATAAAAGAATAATTTTCTTTTTACCCGATGGGCGGGCATGACTTGTAATTATAATTTTTATGGTGTCAGTTAACGGAAAATTATTTTTAAGGCCGTCGATTTTATTTAATGTTATTATGGTATTAGCTTTTTTTTAATCTTTTTTTTATTTTTTTTATTCTTTTTTAATTTTTTTTTTAATCTTTTTCTTTAATCTTTTTTTTTATCGCTGTCATATTTTTCTATAGTGAAAGAATGGTGATAAATAATCGTTGTAATATTTTATAGTTTGGCATATTAGTTGTTAAGTTTGTTTTTTGTCTTTGTAAATGAATAAATCGTTTCTATTTTGAAATATGATTTAGTTATATATATGGTATGTATTTTTAAATTTTTAAAAAGATATGATATACTTTTATATATTAATGGTTTTGTGAATAATTTTATGACAAATTTTAATTGAAAAACCAAATTGCAACTTAAAGAAGTTAACTTTTTTTTACCTAAGTTAACCATAGGCTTTTTTTGTATATAAATGTTCCAAAATATTTTTCATAGAAAAAATTCAACTTTCGACAAAGTTTGGCCTTTACTTTTATTAATTGTCATTTCAAACAAACCGAAACAGAAAAATGCATATGGTTGAGTTTAAATTGCATCGTATTGTTTGACAGTCTAATGACCATACGCGGCAATGCGCAAATAGTGGTTATAATAAAATGTGTGGAAAACTAAGCACCGACCCTTTTCACATAGAATCTATATATATAAGTATAAAAGTAGAGTATTCGAGACATTAAAAATTAGAGTAATACTTGGATTTTGCATTAAGATGAATAAAGCATTAAGCAAAGGAATTGATCATGTACATTGATCACTCTTGAAACTCCGCGTTGCGGTAGGGTTTGCACTAATCACTGTTGTCCTTGTAAAATTTGAATTAAAATAAAATAAATGTTTTGCAATTATACTAATGTATAATGACAACATGCACAACTTTACCTCTCATGTCCAAATGAACATGAGAGGATCCTTATCTTTCCTTTTATTCATCCATGTTGTTTGAAACATCTAGCTCTATATACTATAAACCAACCCTAAAACATTAGTTTACAAAACAATAACGTTAAATAGGAAAGTTAAATAAAAGGAATTTAATCATTCAAGGAAGTGACAATCGATAGGTAAATACGCCTTTACCTCCCATGATTTAGACCAAATATTTACTTTACTTGTTATATTACTTTTCTTGCAATTAGGATTAATATTAGTAAAACAAACTCTCCTCTAAACCCCAAAATTTTACTTGCTTTCATAAAATATAAAAATACCAAAAATAATCTTCCTTCGTTTTTAGATCAATCATCATACATTTCGAGCATACCTCACAATTTCTCTAAAGAAATATCAATCCATATATCAACACATATATCAACAATAAGATATAATGGTATAAGTTATAAGTTAACGATGGGCGGTCATGACTTATGAGTATTGTTGAAATTTATAAGTTAACGAAAAATAAGATATAATGGGAACTAAATTATATATGAAAGTTAAATAATCAATGATGAAAAAAATTTATATCATACTGTAGCATATCATAGTATATAATATATTGTACAATATTTTACAACATACTTTATGTTATAAAACTAACATATTTACCAGGTTTTTTGTTTGATATAGTGATTTCCAAATATATACACATAACTCTAGTAGTTTTAAAGGTAATTGCAACATAGATCCTTATTTTTTTTTCTTTGTTATTCTTTTTTTCTTTTAATATTTTTTCTTTCTTTTCATATATACAAAATATGATATGCGCCTTCAAGGTGACCTAGTTTCATGTTCATTTTTTGTTTTTTACTATAATATAACATACGTTTTAGTTAGCTTAATTTTATCATCATACATCAATCGTTACATAGAAATACATAATTTCTAAAACATGTTTGTTCTTAAAGTTATATTTGATATAGTGAAATTTAAATTCAACATATCAGAACACTTGTAATTAATTGCAAATAGCTACATACACATCCTCTTATCTCTAAAACAACCTAAAAAGAGATAATCACATATACTATTGTTAAAAGTTCATTAGGCAGCAGGCCCGTGTAAAAAATACCCGTTTTGACCCATTATACAACATACGGACCCGACTAACTATACAATAAAAAAAAAGAAAGGAAAACTAAGAGTACGTCTTCCCGCCTACGAATCTATTTATTTGAGTGGAGATCAATACCATCATGAACGAAAAACCTCATACGTGGTGCAAGCTGTTGTTTTGATTGTTCTTTTAGTCGGATAAAGTACACATCATTAATACATCTTGATTTTGGGCTTTCATCATGTTGTTTGGCTATTGTATGGTAAAGCTCACCGATCAAACAAATGTTTCCAAGTATACGAATCTTAACACTTTTTTCTTTATCTCTACGCTCAGACTCTTGCTCAAGGGTGGTCATCTGCTTTATTTCTTCCCTCATTTTATCTGCGCCTTCAAAAGCCTCTTAGCATTTATTTAACAACACTCGTTTGAACGTGATCTCTTTTCCACCAGGTTCATCGGATGGAAGTGGTGGGAGCTTGACATTCATATCAGAACATAAATAAGCGTACATTTGGAAAAATGTAGGCTCGAAAATAGCTTTGTCAAATATTAAGGATATAACACCAGTAACACATACAACAAAGATATTATCAGTATGGATTACACAATAATGTACATGAGTATTTTTGGATTTTTTATTTGGAATCGAGTTATCAGTTTCTTACTATTTAGATAAACAGATTATGGTTCTTATTAGGGGTTGGATATTCAGTTTTGGATACTCAGATGGTGAAACATGCTTACTCATTTACTCTCTTTTTGTCCTAATTTGAATAATTAATTTCAAAGTTTCATAATCGAAGCGAGTTCCATATTAGAAGAATTCTCAATAACCTAGGCCAGTTTCCACAATAATGTCCTTTTAGTTGTTGTATCTATTAATTCCTAAAATACTGAGATTCCTAAACACCCCTTAAATGGAAGAATATATGTGGTAGATACAAACCTTTAATATATCAGTCGTGGTGTAAGAGGAATCCAAAATCCAAGGCCGCTTCCACTGGTTTTAGAGCTAAGTACAGGTGCAGGTATCTCATCATAAGGTCAAGTGAGAAAAGGTGATTAGCGATTATTATTCCCTCTTCTTCTTGCTTAGTTGTCCTCTGTATATCTGTGAACACTAGTATTATTTACAGCATGTCAAAATTCTGTGTGCATGTGTGCAAATAGATAATAATGTTTTAGAATTCAAAGTGTGTGCATACGTGTCTGTGCGTGGCCGACAATAACAAGTCAGAGTGAGTGACTGTGTATGTGTGAACGCATAATTAATCCACCAACAAAAATTAAGTGTGTGTGTGCGCGCGCGCGCGCGTGGTGCTCGAATACATAAATCAACCAATAATTACATCCAAGGCGGGTATCTCACCTTAATGACAGTCGTAAGATGTGGCATAGGATTAGAAACATATGCTTTCACTTGTTCAGCAGTCAAACCAATTTGCAAAATGACTTTGGTCAGGTGACTCAACTAATAATAATTTATTAAGTGAATGGACACATTTGCTATCATGTTACATTTTTACTTAACTGTATATCATGCTACATCTGCAATTGTAACAGGAATCTTTAAAATGACTTTTTTAGCATAACATGCCATCTACAAATGATTTTAACCTTATAATATATGAACAAAAGCAGTTCATGTCCAAATAGTAAGTACATCTCTTAAGGCATTTCAGTTTTAACACATAACAAAATTTTCTTATAGAAAACCGTTGTTTGGCATTATCTCAGTAAACTCTAGAAAGAATTTAATTATGATTCAGAACACATTAATGTTATAACAGTGCAAAAAGAAACGTTACCTTCAGATTGAGATTTGATATAAAGGCAGTGCATTCGTCACTATATAACATGGATTTATCAGGTATGGCATCTTTGGTTTTTGTGTTGTCTTCACCATGAGGAGTGTCATTTATAGTAACAGTGGCTTCCGCGTTTTTTGCTTTAACTGAACTCTTAGAATGAGTATTATCCTTTTTATGATTTGTGGCATCTTTTTGCCACTTTGCTGGTGACTCTTCATTAGGTAGTGCTTCTAGAGAAGACTTGCTCTTTTCACTTTTTTTTTCTTGGGAGCATCCTCATGATTTGTTGATGAAGCAATCGCTTTGCTCTATTGCTGCAATCTAAAAAACTGTAGCTCCTGTAGCTGAGGAGTTACCTGAAAATAAAAACGTGTGCATTGGAATTCAAGATACACCATAGGTCCAAAATAGTATTTCATAGAAAAACATCATAATTATATATAAGAGAAAATGTCAGGCTAGATTATAAGTTTTATCTTGCACTCACAGGAAATAAAGATAACAAATAAAATAACAACACCACAACAATGCTTGAGATATTACTTTTTTATCTCTAAGAAAACACTTGAGGCATTGCTTTGGCCACCAAACTAAGAAACTTAAAATTTTATAATTCATAAAATTACCTAATCCCTTTATATTTTTTGTGGTAAATAAAAGCATACATAAGCAAAACAGCATCTGCCACGTATTCATATCAGTTACGTGTTAGGCTTATCAATCACTTGAATTGGTTTTGAATCACGAAATGTGTCATAATCACTTTTATGCAACCATTGTGGCCTAAATGTGTTTATACTATAGTAATGTGTGCTGCAAGTTCATATAAAGGGTGTCTTGAAGCTGTTCTTTAACTCAAACAGACATATAGCCCATAACAGTCACCCATTTGACCCATGTGACCCATTTTGATACCTATTGAAAAACTGCATTTTCATGCAGTTAATAGTTTCCCATTTGAGCCATAAAACCTCAACAAATTTGCACCCATAGGCTTAATAATGCCAACCTTATTTGTGACTGATATTTAGCCTAAATTTGGCCTTGCACGCACAAAGTTGCCACAGCCGGCAGCAACATGAATACAACAATTATTTTTTAGTTAACTTAATGATATACAAGATTACTAACACGTGGCTGGTTCCACTGTGGTGGTCAAACACCCTCCTTGGAAGTTCACCTTAAGCGGTCCTCATTGAATCCGACAACTATACAAACATCTTGACGATTTCATTCTACAAACTATAACATCAAGGGATCATTATGATTTAAACATTTGTGTAAATGAGGGATACTTTTCACAACTAATGCAACTTGTACCAACTAAAAATAAATATATAAATCATACACACCTTTCAAACAATTGTACGCCTTTTAAAGGTGCATTCTTTACCCAAAAAAATGCAGATAACCAATTTTTTGAAGGACCCATAAGTTTACCTTGAAGTTTGATCTACATCAGAAATATCTTGTAATCCTATGTAGTTTATATAGTTGCAAATCAACCATTAATATAATAGCAATCATATTTACCTTTATTAAAATGGGTGTTGAATTGGGGGCTGAAATAGGGGATGTCATGGGTGCGTATGCGGGTTGAAATATGTGGATTAGGGTGAAAAAATGGGGATTGAAGTGGATGTGTTCTGGGGCTGAAGTGGGGACTAAAATGAACTGGTTTTGGAGTTGAACTTGCAGATACGTAATGTTAGGTTAGCTTTCAAATCTGGACCTAGGCATAAATCTTTCTGAACCGAAGTTTAAGGTACCATTTGATGAACAAACATCCATCCCTCGACCTTTTGTAAGACCTGTATTTTGGTAAGCTCATCTGGGAGGGCGTTAGGTTTATAAGATTATTTTACTTATTTTCCAAACATAACCTAATCCAAAACACCTTAGCTTACAGATTATTCTCATAGTCTACTAATCCAAAACAATCTTCAACAACTTATTAGCTTATTCTTCATTAGCTATTATCCGCTTACTAAGGTAAGGGGTGTTTGTTTAAGCTTATAAGCAACAGATTTATTGGACATCAAATATATACTAAATGCTCGAATCCGTCTCTTTCTCAGCTGAAACAATTGATAAAAATATATTTGTTTATTGTGCCAAAAGATATCCGCTTCCTGATAACTTTAATCTCAAGTGGTTCCTCGCCGTCTCAGGGTTAAGAACCGATATTATATGAAAGAAATCGTAACATATTATGTATCCACTTGCAACGTAAGGCATTTGGATGCACGTTTACTGCCGTAACCATTTCAGCCTCCGTATCTATGAACCTATGATAGAAGGGTTGAAATGTGATGTACAATTAATTCGGGTCTTATAAGAGATTAAGAGCAGGGGTTAACTTTTTAAAAAAACCCTTTGTACTAAAAGTTTATAACTACATTTAATGTATTGTATTGTGCTAACATATATCACAAATCAAATATAAAACCACCAAAAATAGTTAACGCAAATGGCATTATAACGATATAAGTTGCTTTTACTGATATTTGAGCAAGATAAATAGTAGATCATCAAATAGTTAATGAAAAGGGGATTATAATGATATAAGTTGCTTTCACTGATATTTATGAAAATGAATGGTATTTCATGTCAACCCAACATGTTTTCACCTGTGCCAAAAATATACCCGTATTGACCCATTACCCAACTGGCCGCCTTTCGATCATTGTGGCATGTATATATTTTTTATTTTCTATATCACATAATTACTTCCAAAATGCAAAGCCACACACCCTTTATTTAAAAAAAAGGTTATTTGAAGGGGTGTTTGGGTAAAAGCTGATTTCGACAGCTGATTGCCAATTGCAAACGCAAAACAAGCTATTTTGAGTACCCAAACAACCTATTCGTGGAGGCGTTTAGCTAAAAGAGCTTATTCAGCTCATAAGCATAAGTTTGACCTTTGAATTTATGTATTGTGGAAAACAGAATAACAGAGATCGTTGGGGATATTTGAAAGTAGGATATCTTTGTGGGTGGAAAAAGAGATTATTTAAAGAAAGATAACTCAACTCCTATGGTTTGTATTGTAAAAGAACATGAAACACCACTTACTTGTCAGTGTAAAAGCTAGCAGAAAACCAATCGTTCTAAGACACGTGAAAAATCCGTTTGAGACCTTTTTCCCTGCTCCGCATCTCCTGAACCCGTCTCCACTTCATTTTCTCTCTTTCCCTCTACAATTCAAACACACGTGGTAAACACTACTTTATTCACGCATAACACCTTTATCGATAAAAAGTTAAAAATGGTAGAACGCATGATTTTCTAACAAAAGAATACATGTTAGTTACCTAATCCCATTTAAACCCAAAGTATTTGAAGCACTAACCATTAACCAAGTTAAGGGTTCATAAAAGAATAATTGGTACTCTGACTTTCAGATAGTTAGTTGGAAGTAGTGTCACCGATATTAAAGTGTTTCGGGTAAATCTAAGCCATCTTAAGTTCTTAATCCAAACATTTTTTAATCCCGCACGAAATCAACCCATACAACTAATTATGAATTACTGAAAACTTGCACAATGCTTAAAAAGCTTAGCCAAGCCATTCTACGCTCGAGTTCAGCTTGTAATGAATTCTCAGCCAAGCCAAAGAAACATCATAGCACGATCTTCACTCTCTTTATCAAATTGTAAAACAACACCTTTCAAAGCATTGATATAAAAACATATCATCATATATGTACTGTATATGCTTACCTTATTACTGAAGAGCATCTCATCAGCTCTTGACGCACCTGCTGATGCTACAGTTGGCCTGCCATTGGAAGCCTGTGGCTGGCAGGTTCAAATTTTCTATACACTGATCATTGCAGCCGCACCGCGTGTATTTCATTCCTCATCTTCTAGAAGACGTGCAAGATTACAGTTAACCTTAGGTAGTTTTTTTCAATCTGCAAGAAAAAATATGTTGATGTTTTATTCACTCCATTTGCAGCCTGCAAAACAATTTTACATTAGTGAAAGTCGTGTAGAGAAGTCACCACAACGTAATCTTCCTTGTACCTAGCCGACATAAATAGGAGTGTTTGAAGGGCTCAAACTGTATTTTCTCATACTTAAATTGGTTGTTTTCTTTTTACATATTTGGGTTTGTTTATAATATTTGGTCTATCCTAGGTTCCTATTCAACCGGGCTTTTGGGGTAATTCAGGAGCCAGGCCTAGGACAACACTATGGCTTTAGGCCGTTTGTGCATCTTTACCTGAGGTAGAAAGTCCCGACTTGCGCTCTCGAGATTTCCCACCTAAGTACTTTCGAATTTTCAAATGCGAAGCCCTTCATGTATATGTACCACAAAAATAAAATAAACACGTAAAAGGCTTAATGAACTCTGACAAACTAATAGCAGTAAGACAATAATTATATAAGCTTTCCATACCTATAAGCTCTAAAATAGTAAAAAAAAATTGAAAAATGTAGGATCACATTTCTATCTTTTATAACTCAACATAATGATGACAAATATCTATGTAATAAGCAATTCCAAATACCTTCCATGTAACAATTTCAGTTGAACACCTAAATATAGGGACAATATTCACTAACCAACTAAAATCAATATAAAATGGGTAAAAGTAATGGAGCAAAGAATGAGGCCAAAACCATGTCAACAGCCTACCAATATCAAACCCAACCTTCGCCGCCATATCTGGAAGCCAAATATCAGTCACCTGTGAAATTCCAACACATAGAAAGCTAAAAAGAAAACCTTAAATTTCCATAAAAAAGAATAGAAGCTTGTAAATTATTTTAGTGCCTACCTCACATTAAAAAATTGGTGGAGATGATAGTAGATGACCATGTGCATCTTGAAGGAGCCTGTAGTTACCTAGCCACCCTCCAAATCTGTTGAAATTTCTTTCACCCTTCAACACAAAGAAAAAAACTGTCTTCTCGTCTCAACAATAATCATGCCACCTTTACCCATAGACACCCAATCTGCCTCGAGTGTACCAAAAGTCTACCAATAATGGGTGCACCAGGTTCAACTCCAACCTCAACCATTCTACCAAGGACTCGCATAATAACATCTTGAGCAGGGAATGCCTTTACTCTAAACTCTGAATCAGGTTTGAACATAAGCATGAATAAAGTAAACTTAAGAAAGTAGACTAATAAATGCTAGGTCACCTTTCCACCACTTCAACTACGACCCCATTTCCTTCCTGGAAGTCCCAATCAAAATCTACACGAATAGGACGATCATTAAGAATGAAGTTTAATTACATGCATAAAATTAACATAAAACATGATAATTTTAAAAAAAACTAAACCTGTTGATGACAATAGAAAAAACCTACCATTGTCTTGAACATTATTATCTTTGTTTCCTTTGGAAATCCTTGCACTTTGTCTTAACCTGCCTTGATCTTTTTGGGACTCCATCCTTGTATCAGATATCTGTTAACAAAGTAAAAACAATATATGATATCTGATAAAAAAATATGTTAAACTCAAACTCGACAAAAAAAAGGATTCTTCACCTGTAAAACAAAAAAGTCGATATTCTTCACCTATTAAACTCAAAAGTCGATTATAGTTTTAGGGATAATTATATTTAGGAATAAGATATTAGGGTGTATTTATACAAAAAAAAATAGGTTAAAAATATATTTGGTATATTTATCTTTTAAGTAATATATATCATAATTTATTTTAATTGTTATCTTCAAAAAATACATACCTAAAATAAAAATTCCAGAATTTTTATACATACTCCTTATTTATATTGATTTGAAAGATATAAATCAAAAAACAATCTACTCTAGTGGTAAGTTGTTTACAAAACACATGAATGACCCAAGTTCAACTCTAACAAATGTCTTCTTTTTAATTAAAAATTTTTAAAATTCAAAAATAACAAAAAAAAAAAAAAAAAAAAAACGAAATTTGCAATATATTTTAAAAAAATTGTACATATATTAATTAAAATGCCACATGTCATTTAAAAAAATAAAAAAATGCCACATAAATATAATGATAATATGGAAATATGACTTGCCATTATGAGATGCCAAGTGACATTTTATGTGGCATGCCTCCTCTTATATATATATATATATATATATATATATATATATATATATATATATATATATATATATATATATATATATATATATATATATATATATATATATATATTTGCGTTCATGTGGTGACCAAACCTAAAATAAAAACAATAAGAACCAACGAGATTTTGCCATGTGTCCTTTTCATTTAAAAGAAAATGTAAATTAATATTAATGTATCTAAGGGTATTATAGGTAATTCTCTCCATCTCAATATCTTATTAACCCTAACACTAGCCTCTTTCATCATAATATTAATAACAAAAATTAAACTAGATCTGTACTTCTCTCTGCCCCCAAATCATCTTCCATCTCTACCAACATTCGAATGAATCAAACAATTCTGTTTTTTTTCTCACACCAATATCGCCGTTGATGCCTCTAACTACCCGTGGTATACATGCGCCGGCTGTCCCTTTGCCGGTTGAAACACAAATTTATTGGTGGTATCCTCTAATTGATTTTATTGTCTTAAGATTGTTGGTTCAAGAATGTTACAGTAAGATATATAACCTTTTGGATGGTTTAATCAATGGATGATATCAACAATTTATGCGTTCATAATTATTCCAAGAATGGATCATGGGACCCTTGGAAATTAATTGAATGACATTTATTTTAGCATAGGTTCTTGTTTTTTGTTATCTAAAATACTAGTAATGTATCAATATTTTAAAATAGTGTATTAAACTTATAATTATTAGTTATGAATTATGTTTATCAGTGTTGGAAGTTTAACGACATCATGGTTGTATATCAACTTGTATTTTCTGTTGTTAGTATTTTTATTTGGGGGTTTCTCTTGATCGAGGTTTCCTATTTACAGTTCTATTTTTTATGGGTTTTATGATATATGTGCCGATCTTTATGCGTTTTGTGTTTGTATCGATATGGGAAAACTTGATACCACGTGGCTTTTTAGATTCGTGATGAGGCTCTATATTTGGGATGAAATCATTATACCTTCGCAACGTCTCGCCGAAGAAGAATTTTCATATGGGTTTTTGTGTCAATAATTAGAAGTGTTTATATATCAGTTAAGTTTACGTTTATCTAATTCGGGTTTTTAGTTTCGGCAACTGATATTTTTGTCATATCAATGTTTGCATCAATAGTTTATTATGTTGACATTAAAAATTATGGGTATCGTTATGTATTACGTAGATATCGATGTTTGCATTGTTAGTTTTATGTATAACAGAAATTTATAAAAAACATGGAAGCTATCATAAAAAAATATTCACCCTAAAAATGGATGTATTTGTTAAAAAAAATAAAAATAAATGAATGAATGTGTCAAAAAAGTTAATGTGTCATTTTGAAATGAATTATGAAACTAAGTGTGTCAAAAAACTAAAAATTAATTAATAAAATAAATGTGTCATTTAAAATGTATCATAAAACTAAAGAGTAAATTACATAAATGGTCCATGTGGTTTGTCAAAAATTTCACCTATCGTCCCTCAAACTTAAAAGTTGCATGAATGGTCCCTTTCGAGGCAAAAGAATAACATGAATGGTCCTTTGACCATAATTTCTGTTAGTTGACCGTCAAATGGATGTTTGGAGGCTGAAATGACAAAAATACCCTCGTATGTGTTTCATGAATGATCCCTATTGTTTGTGGGTTATCACGAATTAGTCCCTGATTTTTTATTTTTTATTTTTATTTATATAAAAAAACATTTTGTCGAAAATTTTATAAAAAATTCCTAAAAATTTATAAATAATTCCAAAAAATTTATAAAAATTTTATTCATAATTCTGAAAATTCTATAAAAAATTCCGATAAAAGTATTCAAAAAAGAAAAAAATTGTCGAAAATTTTTTATAAAAAATTCGTAAAAAGAAAAAGTTTAAAAAACAAATTTTTTACGGAATTTAAAAAAAATTAAAAACAATTTTTACAGAATTTTTTTAAAAAGAAAAATTTTTCTTTTCTCTTTTTTTTCCAAAATTTTTTACGTAATGTTTTATAAAATTTTGGGCAAAAACTTTTTATAAAATTTTAGGGAAAAAAATTTGTCAAAAAATTTATAAAAAGTTTAAAATTTTATAAAAAAATTTATAAAAATATTAAAATTTTATAAAAATATCAAAATTTTATAAAAATATCAAAATTTTATAAAAAATTTTATTAAAAGTTCCGAAATTTTTTTAAAAAATATTTTAAAATATCAAAATTTTATAAAAATTTTTATTAAAAGTTCCGAAATTTTTTTAAAAAATATTTTGTAAATATTTTTTAAAAAAATTTCGGAACTTTTAATAAAAACTTTTATAAAATTTTGATATTTTTATAAAATTTTTTATAAAATTTTAATATTTTTATAAATTTTAAACTTTTTATAAATTTTTTGACAAATTTTTTACCCTAAAATTTTATAAAAAGTTTTTGCCCTAAATTTTATAAAACATACCGTAAAAAATTTTGGAAAAAAAAGAGAAAAGAAAAATTTTTCTTTTTAAAAAAATTCCGTAAAAATTGTTTTTAATTTTTTTTTTAAAATTCCGTAAAAAATTTGTTTTTTAAACTTTTTTCTTTTTTACGGAATTTTTTATAAAAAATTTTCGACAATTTTTTTTCTTTTTTGAAACTAATTCGTGATAACCTACAAACCATAGGGACCATTCATGAAACACATACGAGGGTATTTTTGTCATTTCAGCCTTCCAAACACCCATTTGACGGTCAACTAACCGAAATTATGGTCAAAGGACCATTCATGTTATTCTTTTGCCTCGAAAGGGACCATTCATGCAACTTTTAAGTTTGAGGGACGATAGGAGAAATTTTTGACAAACCACAGGGACCATTTATGTAATAATGTGCAAAAAAACTTAAGGTGTCAGTTCAAATATATTAATAAACTAAATGTGTCACTTGAAATGTGTAATGCAATTAATTGTATCGAAAAACCTAGTTTGTCACTTATAATGTATCAAGAAACTATGTATGTAAGAAATTATAGTATGTCAATAAAAATGTGTCAAACAAAAAATTATCAAAAAACTTACTAATGTATCAAACGATTAGGTTTGTCACTAAAATGTATCAAAAAACTTGACATGTCACTAGAAATGCATCACAAAATGAAGTGTGTCAAAAAATATAACGGGTCATTAAAAATGTATCATGAAACTACGTGTCACCAAAATATGTTAAAAATATTAGTGTGTCATCGCAAATGAAACAAAAAATTTATTGTGTTTCAAAAATTTCATGTATTAGTATGTTCTGAAATTAGGCTAGTGTATCAATTGTTTTTCAAAGTAATATTATGAAAATAGCCTAGCGTTTTTCAAATTCCCTTCGAAGAAATTAATAGTAAATATTTTGTTATGTGTGTACCACACTCTCTGATTTAAAAAATAGTGATTTATTAATTAATGTCAAACTGATATGTGTTGTATCAAACTCTTTTGTAGTCATGCATTGATGTTGTACATCGTGCAACATGTATTATTCAATAATAAAGAAATTTTGCATAATCATTTACAAAAGCGGATGGCTGATTTATGCTTTCAATCGTGGGTTATAAATGTCATATAAGATGCCATTAGTCTTTTAGTTTATTACAATAATGCCACTCACTTAATTAGATTTTAATCTCATTCATAATGACTTATCCAACGGTTCACAAGAGTTCTTATTGTTTTTATTTTAAGAGTGGTCACCACAAGAACGGCTATATATATATATATATATATATATATATATATATATATATATATATAAATATATATATATATAAGGAGTTACACGTAGATAATGCCACGTAAACGCCACCTCATTGCTCAGTAATTTATTATCAGCCATGTCATCACATTGTTGCCATGTAAGCATTTTTAAAATTTATTTTATTTGAAGACATTTAATTAATTTTGAATTTTAGACAATTTTCGGATTTATTCTTTCAAAAAATTTGAGCTTAACAAGAATTGAACTTGGGTCTCTTAGTCCACAAAGAAACATGATAACCACTAGACCAACACATGTTTTGAATTAAATCTTGCAAGTCTTTGATTATATCTTTAAAGTCCAAATTTATAAACCTATCTGATTAGGGTGGTGCTAAAATATGTCATGCTCTAAAAAAATACCAGTTAAAGCCCAAATACTAAACCACGGTATTCACAAAACCCTAATTTCATTATATTAAAAAAAATCTCATGGTATTCATCATCAAATATATATCATAACCCTAAATCTTTTACGTTCTAAATTATAATATCACAATCAAGGTTCACTCTTTTTGCATTCTGATTCAGATATATTACTTGATTCTCAGGAGCAAGAAGATATGGGTAATAACACTAGCATCTTAGTTCCATTTAACTGTTCCATCCCTATACAATGTAATTATTATATGCCGCAATATTCCCGACCCTAACAGTATTGTATTTTTATTTGCAGTTGACGAGTGACTCAATCTTTTTGTGATATACATTCATCCTTTTCTCAACTATCAACCATGATTATGATAGTGATGAATTTAAAGTTTAATCTAATGTCATTTGCCTCATTTGTTTTGTATCCAGTTCTTTAAGCAGGGATTTTAATGGTGTTGATGAAGGTGTTCCCAAATCTGATACTCAGCAGTATTATTCCACCATGCAGCAGGTTATGCAAAACCCACAGTTCATGAACATGGTTGAGCGCCTTGGTAGTGCTATGATGCAATTGTGTATATTTATTTTTAGGTATTATGTATACTGAAAGTTCATCACAGAACTAGAGATTTTGATTCCAATTGTCATAAGCAGGTGTGCATCTTTTTCTTAAAAGCCTAATGATGAAATTCTATTTGTTTTAATTTTTTTAGGTATTATGTTTATCAGAAGTTCGTAGCTTCTTCTGAAAACCATAAAGAACTACATGAAGAACATGTATTATCTGCTCATATGGTTATCATATCAAGATCGCGTTTGAACCGAGGGACTGCAAGGGGTAAGAGCTAATGACTTCATCTTTTTTTTGACAAATTGACTTGGTTTTATAAGATCTTTCTGTATGCCATTATTTAATTCCGTTAATCCACTTTCATTACAAATCTCAAAAAATTATTTTTTTCTAATGGTTTCAGGGTGAAAGCTTTTACAATCCATACATACCTTAGACTCTAGGCTAGACAGGTGCAAAGATAATATATTCACGGAAGGTAAACCGAATCCTCTAAATGTGGTTAAAAGAGATGGAGGCTGTAACTATGCTTCAACGGATTTTGCAGCCCTATGGTTGGGTCTTTTTACATTTGTATACTTTTTGATATTATCCATTAGTGATAGAGCAAAATTAATACTGCCTTTTGTTTTTCAAGTTAATAAAAGATCTGAAGATTTCAGTATGAAACATAACATCAATGCTTTATTCTTACGAGATATCCTCGAAGGTCGGTAATGCGCCATGTGTCTAACGTCTGTAATGTAACAAGACATGTCCAAGATGGTTTTCTGAAACCATTGGCGCCACCGCTGCATAATTACAACTGTATTTGAAGATATTTTTAGCGACCAGATTTAACGACCACATTATTATTATGTGGTTGCTATAATATTGTATTGGGCACCCGTTTGACAAGTTCTTATTTGTATTCTTCATATGTGTCAGCATTACTAGAGGATTTAGACGAGAGTTCAAGCAATTCCAGCAGATCCTTCCGGCTACATGTGAGACTTCTCCTGTCATAGCCAATCAGTTATCCGTACACGCTCATTTTCCATAAAACTAATCATATGTGACTATTGAATTTATGTGTTATTTATGTGTATACACTTTGAATTTATGTGTTTGGCAGATCATATGTGACTTTAGATAATATGTGCATGATATTATAAATAGTCCTATTATAATGCTTTCACATGTGCCATCTACTGGTTCAAAATTTAAACAGCTCTCAGGGTAAATTTGTAGTTGTTACGTATAGTATATACCTCTGATTGCTTCTAATACGTCTGTTGAAACCCCTTCACTGATGACCTGAACCAGTGTAGATGCATTCTACGCAAACACATAAATTCAACGTGTACCAATATTGGTTACGAATCTCATCTGGATATATCGATACATTTATCGATACATTTATGTTTGTATGTATAGAGACTTTTACAACATGAAAAGAAGAGTAGACAAAAAGACACAAGCATAGCATATGTGAAGTAATTTAACAGCAATCGACATGGTTGTTTTGCTTATAATGTTGGTTTCAACACAGTTTGCAAGGTGTAATTTATTAGTAATAGAAACATAGCATTAAATCTTTGATTTTGAAGATTGGTTTTTCTAATCTATTTGTTTATAGGCTGAAACCAATTCCGGATTCTCTTATTTGCTCTTCATCAAATTTGTGCAGTCTCTACCTAAATTCCTAAAACCGTAATGAACAACAAAGTAAGATTTATGAATGTATCTTTTGGTCTATAAGTCATTAGTATGAGTTAGAATCAGATCCTCGTGATTCATGCAACCCGTCTATACTCAGTTTATGTGAGAGTATTTTGTGTATTTCGAAGTGAATATGTAATTCAATTCGATCCATGGACAACAAAACCCGAGATCCAATTTATGATTCACTACTATGCTATTATTTCATATAAACATTATTTATCCTTTGTTACGGATTGAATAGCATCTGCTAATGTGTGAATCTTCATTTCTCTGTGCATCAGTTTATCTTCTCAACAGCCACTGATGGGAAAATAAAAGCGTGGTTGTATGACACTTTTGGTTCAAGAGTTGACTATAATGCTCCCGGGCATGCATCCACCAGAATGGCATATAGCGCTGATGGAACAAGGTTTAAATAATTATTTTCTTTGCAATTTTAAAATTTTCTTATCTGGATTTCGATTTGGAGACATCACCTGGCTATCTATAATGTTAACTAAACTATATATCTGATGTTATTATCACAACTAATAGGTTATTCTCATGCGGAACAAATAAAGAGGGAGATTCTTTTATTGTTGAATGGAATGAAGGAGAAGGAATTCTAAAGCGCTCATATCAAGGTCTTAAATGATCCGTGAGGTTGTGCGTTTGACACTATCAACAATAATGAAGTCGTTGGATCCCATATTCACTATATAGATGCATTTTTTAACGTATTCATTTGTAAATGTGCTGTTTCGTTACAGGAGCAAAAGACGTGAAATTATTGCTGCGTGATTTTGTAGTTGCATATTCAAGCTGATCCGAGCACCTTGAGATAGTATTAAATCAGTAAAATTAGTCTAACACGATGGGGAACGTTGCAGTACACTAAATGCATATGAAAGTCTACGTATTTGAATTTGCATTACTATATGCTAACGAGGCGTGTACATCATTAGAAATCTACTTATTTGCAATAAGGAGTGATTTGCATGCTTTTGATGATATTTAGAAGAAGAAAAAAAAACGATGTGTTTCAATTTTTCTCAAGCAGGCATTACCAGGTTACTTCCAGATTCGTCCCTAATACCAGCACTACCACTACCATAGTTCACGCCAGTGCTAATGTCTTCGTTAGTAAGGGTCACTGCTGAGGCTAGAGATAGAGCAGTTGAAAAAGCTCGAGAGATTGTTGCTGCTGTTGCCAAGATGAACCAGCAAAAAATGATAATGATCTTGATTCCTTTTTTAGCATGGGGTCACTTCATTTAATCACTGCTCATATCACCCGATGAACATTAATATAGACATAAATCCATGACACTTGCTTGTGCAATCTGAGGACTCTTTTATGCCCTTTACCCTGTGATCTCTCTTTTTCTTATGTTAATTCACATATCCGGTAGTGATCGTTAACTGTTTGATTTTGCATGAAACTACAGATGATTTCTAATCCTGAGTTGTTGAAAATGGCAACAGAGAGTATGAAAAATATGAATGTTGAGGACGTAAGACGAGCTGCAGAACAGTTAAAATATACTCGGTCAGATGAGATGGCTGAGATTGGTGCCAAGATGGCAAATGCAACACCTGAGGAGCTTGATTCTATGCGCTCCTGAGCAGATGCACAGGTCACCCCTTTTTAGTTTTCTGGGGTTCTGGTGGTCGTTCTGCAAAGAAGACGGAAGTTAATTCTAGAAACCTTGCGGATAAAGATAAAAACACAACAGCTTCATCCCAGTCTGTGAATCAAACCAGTGTTAAACATGTACGATCAGAATCTGCTGGAAGTTTAGACCCCCGCAAAGAAACACCAAGGGGCAATTTGGTAAATTCTTTTAGTACTCGCACGTATCTTGATGAGGACAGGTTTGATAATGGAGATAACTATTAGGGATCAGGGTATCGTTTGCATTCTTTCGATAGAGGTGATGGAGGTTCTTTAGGTCAGCAGTGGATAACCATGACATCCAACCAGGCATACAAAGGGCAGTTGCCATGAAGTGATGTTGTGGTATTATTGGAATCACCATGTGGACCTAGGTATTTGAAGAATACAAAGTAATGAATCTTTATTATTGTACACAACTGAATGGAAGAATAGAGGACCGTAGGCCTCACCGAGGATAGCTGGTGTTCAAAGTAGTGCTAGAGTCGTTCAGGCTGCTTTTCATACCTGTTTAGCCATTAAACCTCATCAGTGACTTTCTAGACCACTTTCACGAGCAGATGCAAAGGACTCTGACAAGTATTCTAAATTAATATTAATGATCTATAAATAAACAGTAGTCTGAAAACCATGGATTTTATTACCATATTATACTAGGTGCATTGAAAGGGGTTTGGGTATTTTGGGGACGTTCAAGTACTAGACCGAAGGATATAGCTTGAGATAGGGAATAAAGTTTTAAATTCACTCATGTTTAACCAAACTGATAACTGAAACATGCCTGCTTGGAGCATTTTGTACTACTCAAATTTGTGTCAAAATTGTAAGGTTTAAAAACATGCAATTGAAACTCAGTAATACATTTTTCTTCCTTCTGATATAAAGTTTTATTTGGAGAAAAGATCGTTGACCCAAAAACCGGAGACGAAACACCTGTTACAATCTCTATTGATGATGGCATCCGTCCAGGAACTATTTTGGCAGATCTTGCAAAACTTAAGCCAATATTTAAGAAAGACGGGTCAACCACTGCTGGTACATAATGAAGCTTTACATAACGAAGCTTTCTTCATTAGCCACAAGTGGTATTTCTTGGCACGTGATCTTACTGTTTTGTTGTTATCGTAACAGGAACTTCCAGCCACGTGAGCAATGGTGCTGGAGCTGTCCTCCTGATGAGGAGAAGTACCGCTATGCAGAAGGGATTACCAATTCTTGGTGTATTAAGGTATTTGCAGGTTCATTATATTTGCTCTCTTATGTCAATAGATTATCAGTATTTTTTATATTTATCGATATTTATATGCAGGCAAGTAGGGCGTAAAGAGAGCTATAATGGGTCAAATTCTAAAAAGGTTGTTAAGAGGGTGTTTGGGATTTCTTATTTAAGTGCTTTTCTGCTTGCTTATCGTTACAGTTTTACATGTTTTGCAACCACTACATTGTGAATGTTACCAAGGGCTTGGTGTTTATGTGCAGAGATTATATTATCAAAAAAAAACTTTCATAATAATATTTCCAAATATTACAAGGGCTCGGTGTTTAAGAACATATATTTCCAAATAATCTGTTTGCAGCGTTAGAGACTGTGTAAATAGTCTTTCCTACGACGGTGCAGCCGGTAAACCTCCAGCTTTGTAAGCTAAGTTTAACCTCGACCAAAATACAATTTGGTTTTAGCTATCAAAAGACAGGTCCTATTCTTTTAACAGGTAATCTCATAACCAAGAGTCAATATTTTATAATATCGACCTTTTAAACCATGCTTGGCATGACATGTATCCTTACCCATGTGAACAATGATCACTTTCTTGAAGCATCCGTAGTTAGGCATAGTGGGTTCTTGCATCTAATCAAGAGAAACAAAGTACAATAGATGCACTTTCTTAGTTGTACGAGACAACAACTTTTACTATCGAGTAGTTTAATTATTGAACAGTCAAATAATATATTTCCAAATCAATAGTTTATGCTAAACAAATGGCCAATTAAGTCAATTACTTATGTGGTTAGCAGGACACAATTTAGAAAAAAGAAGAAAAAAATTACTAGGTTATCTTTTTATTGCATGTAGGAGCATGAATATGATCTTCATCGTTATTTTAATTTTGTATTCATGTACTGACCAATTTATACAATTGATGTTGCATGGTTCCTGTAGAAGTATAGGTAATCTTAATATATGTTCTTCGAGTAATGTTTTCTATATTATGTTTATTAGTTTGGACAAAGAGTGTATCGTTATTTATTGGTCTATAAATTGATTGCTGCTTTGTTCTTTGTATAGGTTTGGGAGAGATTGGGATCTGGTATTAGTTCCTGGATCAGAGAAGCAAATCAGCTAATACTTTTTAAATGCTGTAAGACCACTTTTTTTCCCCTTCCTATATTTATACTACATGTCTATAAATATTTTTTTGTTGGCATATTTCACAAATATGCAGTTTGAGAAGTGGTTATCTTTTGATAGTAATCTATTATATGCTATTCAAGTAATTAAATAAATTCCTAGCCATCCTATGATAATTAACTAAATATATCTAACTTTGTTTTTATTTAATCGTCAATCTGTTGTAATTTGAAGGAGCTACGCTCACAAAGTCAGTAGAGAACATGAAAGTAAGTTTGATGCAATTAAGGCCGCAAACGGCCGAATCGTCTTACTCACAAGAGAGGTAAAGAAATACATTTGTATAGCATATTAGCTACATATATCAAAAAGGAAACCGACCATCTTACCCTTTTTCTCAAGGCAGATGATTTTCCCTTGGATGTTTGATGAAATTCTTATAATATATTCTATTATGTTGTCTAACTGAAGTTATAAATGTTGTAGTAACGGGTCAAAGTCAAGCGCTTCAATGAAATGTGTCGGTTGACAAGGTTATAAAATGAAGGTGTCAATCAGACATCTTAGCCCATCTATGATTTACCAAATGCAACATTCATGTAAATAAGTTTGTAAACACGAAGGTTGTCAAGCTTTATATTTTCTCTCATATACGATAAACATATATTTCTTTTCGTTCTTTATCTTGCTATTCGTATGTACGACCCTTTCTTTCAACATGTACACAGTCCTACGATTTTTTACCACCTTCTTTCGCTATAGTAAAATATGCCAACAATAAGTATAATTCAGTATTTTACATTTTACTTTTTAGACATGTTATATAATTTTTATAGAAAAACTTCTTTACGATTACCCTCCTTCTTTTGCTATATCAAATTATGTCAACGATAACTATAAGACATGCCCGCCCATTGGGCGGGCTTCGACCACTAGTATATATATATATATATATATATATATATATATATATATATATATGGGCCTTTATTTTGAGAACCCTGTTAAGTGCGAGAACTGCGAGAACCCTTTATGTACTCCTATTAATGCATATTGTGCGACATATCAATGCAACATAGCAATTTTGAATTATTAAACTTTTTTATTTAATACGAAAGGGTATAATAGTAAAAGTCAATTTTATATTATTTTTTATTTTTTTAAATAAATAAATCTTATTTTTTAAATACATTCGATTTTCAATTTTTTTTATTTTATTTTTTTTATTTATTTATTTTTTTTTTTTGCATTTTTTTTTTGCGTTTTTTTGCTTTTTTCTGAACATGCATGTTTAAAACCTGATTTAGTGCATATGTGTTTTTATGAATTAATTTTATTATTTTGGTTTTTGAAATAGTTTTTTCAACATACATGTTTTTCATAGTTAAGTGCATACATGTTTTCTAGATAAGTAAATTTATATGAAACCAAGAACATACATGTTAAATACAAAATCCAATATCGATTGATATACAATTAAATACAAATTTCTAAGAAGCAAAAATACATGAATCTAATCGATCTATACACGTGTGTACAAGTAATATTTAACGCAAACAGATATATGTGCATACTCCTTGTTATCAATATTTTTAGAAGTCGGACATATATGCACACTCGTAGTCGTCAAAGTTCAGAAGTTAGACATATGTGCACGCTCCTTTTCAATGTTTCAGAAGACGGACAAATGTGCACACTCGTTGTCATCATTCTTTTAATTCAGCTACATCTGATATAAAGAAAAGTATAAAAATTAGGAAAAATAAACTCAAACTAATATACACACGTATAAACACATGTATGAGGGCCTAAATAGTAAAGTGCCTATATGTTTTTTAGATAATGTAAATTTATCAGAAACCAAGAACATACATGTTAAATGCAAAATAAAGAAGCTATAACCATTAAATTAAAATTATTTGTATAACCACGTTAAAAACATACATGTTAAACCAAGAACATACATGTTAAATATATGTTAAACCAAGAACATGTTAAAAACATACATGTTAAACAAAGAACAAACATGTTAAAAACATACATGTTAAACCAAGAATATATATGTTAAACATACTTACATCTTAGCCTGTTTAGATATACTACTACAGTAGCCTGTTACGGCTTATGCCTAGCAAGTTTACACAAGCCTTATAGTAATATATGTGCCTTATCAAGTAGTCATGTCTTGTGAAAGCCTTGTAGCAGATGAATTTAGCAAACTTGACCTCAAAAGTCAACTAACAGCAGATAGTATATTTGGTAAACTATTTATTTTATTTGAAAACAAGGATAACTATAATTTCTCAATGGCTTAGACTGATATGGACATGCTAAGTAGAAATAAACAGGACAAGATTTGAACCGTAGCCACGTGTTTATTTTATATATCTTATGATTTTGATATAAATTTAATTTTCGATTATTTTGGTCTTAGACTTATGTGTGTGCATATACTTGTACCCTTGTTTTATGACAAACTATTATTTCCGCACCTATCTTAGCCAAGACATTGTGATTTAGAATCTATAGTGCACTAACAGAACACTTCAGTCAACTAAACTGTAAACAGCGTCGATCAAAATATTATCACACGAAAACAAAAACTATAAGAAAAATTGTGTATTCAACAACTTACTTCACTCGGTCAAAATTAAGTCCCATTCTTTTACCTCCATCTTGACCTGTATTAACAATGCAACCAATCATCAATTAGCAACCTGTATAGTCAAAGTATTTTGGCAGCCTTATTATTATCTAAAGATTTGGCAGCCCGATCATCATTTTACAAGCTAATTGTAAAAGGTTGCTTTATTATGATTATCTATATACCCTTAATTTATCTATTACTTTCTCAACATGACTATAACAACTCAAGCAGCAAAATCATATCCAAAATCATATTCTACATCTAGGCTTAGAACCTTGTTAAAATCGAAATATATATAATGATAAAAAGTAATAATATAGTTCAACACCAAATATACCAAATGAATACACTCACAAGATCATAAGCTTGTCGTGCCAGAAGAACCTTCTCAGTAGGTAAGCTTAAAGCATTGTCCTGATTCCCTTCAATCTCTTTTTTCATCTTCTAATTTTAATACACGATCTGACATATTATTCAAAAACATTTTTTTAGAAACTGATTTTAATACACGATCTGACATATTTGAAAGAAAAAAGAAACGCACAAGTAAATAAAAAAAAATGAAATACACGATCTGCAATTTTTTTGCTTTTTTTGCACAAGTAATACACGATCTAACATATTTGCTTTTTTCATCTTCTAATTTTAATACACATTGTGACATATTTTAATACATGTCGAAGTATTTTTTTGTGGGTTGTCGCAGTTATCTTTCAGCCTTAGGAGTGAGCCTTCTAGATACCTGCTAAGATGAACAATGCGTGAGTCTCGCCCCGGGTGTTATCCCAGGACCCGACTCCGGCGTAAGAGTAAGTATGTGTTCTACCGGAAGGTATAATATAAATGTGTGTGTGAGAAAAGTGATACCTCTGTTTCCAACTACTGTATGCGTATTTATACTACCTGATGTCACTATCTGGTCCCTGAGACCGTTGTACTTTATGGGACCACTGGTGTCGTCAGGACTGACACTGTCCCTGACAATGTCTCTGGTGTACTTTCTGACATTCAGGAGAATGAGACGAATTGCGTCCAGGCAAGGTGCCAAAGGTACTGTCAGGTCAACGCGCCCTTCGGCTGTAGCCTATCGGAGTGTCTATCGGAGAGCCTTTCGGTGGTGTTCCAGGTCTTTCGGTCTCTGACCGAAGGTCCATTGTGACATATTTTAATACACGATCTGACATTCAATTTATAAACCCGCAAGTAAATCATGACCAATAACAAAATAGCGATCTAACATATTTGCTTTTTTCATCTTCTAATTTTAATACACATTGTGACATATTTTAATACACGATCTGACATTCAATTTATAAACCCACAAGTAAATCATGACCAATAACAAAATAGAATGTGCAAAAGCAAAAAAATGAAATTATAACAATAATTACCGGTATATGATCCATCTGCTCAGATTCAAACAACTTTTGGCGGCTAGGTTGTTGTCACCAACGATGGAGACACCAGATCGGGTTTGAAAAATCAAAAAGGTGTGATGGATCGATTGAAAAATCCGATCATTAAACCAGATCAGATGAAAAATCCGTACGCCTCACACAGAAAACATAATTTAAGGTGGCAGTTATTCATACGGTGGCTATGTTTTTATTGATACGGTTGCTACTTTTTTTTTATTTTTTTTTATTTTTATAATTTTGTTTATATCAAAAAGCTATAAACCTGAAAATGCGAAACTGTAAATATAAAGTTTAATAAGCAAAACGCTTAAAACTGTCAGAAATACAGAACAGAAACTGACAAAAAACTGTGTTGTACTGGAAAAAGCGAGGGACAAAAAGAATATTCTCTGGAGACAAGGTGGCAAGGCTACGGGTAGCCCCCGTAGGAATAGTGTAACCCTAGTTTAATGATTGGGTTTTTTTTCACTGGCATATGAAAAAGTCGGCTAGGTTTTTTAAAAGAGAGAGAGAGATGAATGATCGGTTCTTTTTGGGATGATCTAATCTTGCACCCCATGAAATCCTTCCCATGCACCTCAATAGATCAATCATTCAATGATTGGATTTTTTTTTTTTTTTTTTTTTTGTTTTGTGTTTGTGTATAGTTTTATTTGTGTAATGTATATATATATATATATAGTGTTTTTATTTGTAGAGTATATATAGTGTGTATTTATTTGTGTAGTGTTTTTATATGTAGAGTATATTTATTTGTGTAGTGTTTTTACTTTAAACATTAGATATTACGGAGTAAAATATTAAACAAGTACAACAACAAATGTATTCAATATTACAACGAAATCTACTCCATATGAAGATTATTAATGTCATCTATAAGCTCGTAGAGTATTCCACTCGACTGACATGCGTGATCAACTGGATTTCTTGCCAATTCCAGTGATGCCTCCAACGCCTTTATTTTTGCCTGCAACAAATTGTTTTGAGCCAATAGCATGTTGATCGTTGTATCTTTAGTTTCGCAGTTTGAGCACTGCATTGAAAAGGAGGCTTCACCAAAGTACTTTTGTTGAAATATTTCCTTCCACATGAAGTATCGACACCAATAGTCTTTAGTCCCCGTCGTTACATGCTGAAACAATTATAAGAAATGTATTCTAAACAAACAAGTTATTGATATATTTACGCAAATAAGCAAACGTTTAATTATTTACCGTTGACAAAGGACATGCATAATACTTCAGACCACAAGTTTTGGGCTTGTGAGATGTTCTTTCAATTATAAATCCACGTTGGCTTTTCCCGGATGAAATGCTCTTTCTTTCATCCTTCCATTTATCCATACCCTTTCTTTTTTATTTCTATTGACAACTTAGAAGCAGATTTTTTAATGAAAAAGTATTTCAGTTGCTACAACAATATGAACAATATATCATATCTTGACTGGTTCTTTGGATCCAGATAATACGAAGGAATGAGTTGGTTATTACTTCTATAGTTATTTGTTTATACTATGGGGCTGGTTACTAACCCTCAAAAAACCAACGAGTCACACACTAAGCATAGCAATTTTATCAAAAGATTAATTTAATTTTTATTAAACCCTATAGAATTATAATTGTTTGTTCATTTTTTTATTGAAGAGAAAATAAAAATAAGAAATAAATTTCTCTCACAAGAAAGGATTTTCTTGTTGCATCTGGCCAAAAGAATTTGTATAATTATTCACAATATAAATTAGTAATATCATGGTTCACAAAAGATGAGGAAGAACCGGAGCAGGAGCAGAAATCTGTAACAAAAGATGACGAGTCGTTTGCTATAAATCAGTAATCGTCTATACATGTTTTGTCATTTACAATATAAATCAGTAATCGTCTATACATGTTTTGTCATTTACAATATAAATGAATAATCGTTTTCTACGTATATCCAAACATCCTCTGTCGTTGAGTAAACACATGTTCCCATGGCGCGGCCTCGGCATTTCTAAAATATCTCCATTGTGGGTGATTATACGGGAGTGGTGAGTTTTCATCAAGAATCGCAAGAACGAAGTGAGCACATTGGTATATGTAAAATAATCACCCCACATTTCCCTGTAAACTTCCTCGTTATTGTCTACCTCTTCCCTAGCAAGAGCTCGAATTCTGGGCCACATTTCTTGCTGATGGCCAAGACCTACGGCAAGAGCTCGATGGCCAAGACCTTCGGTCGGAGCTGTAACCATCAAATCCCATGTCCATCTAACGGACTCATACTCCTTTACCGAATCGAATCTGTGTCTGCAATGCTTTAGCACATTTTGATTGATATGCCATCGGCAGAGTAATCTGTTAGCGTTTGGGAATTCTTCTGCGCATGCCCCAAGCAACGCTAAATCTCTGTCGGTGACGATAACCCGCGGTTAATATTGTTCTTGTATCACCAACTTAACACATTCCAACACCCATTTGAAATTTGGCTTTTTTTCCTTGTCCAAAAAGCTAAACGCCATTGAGAATGTTGTGTTTGTTGGAGTAACCCCAAAAATTGTAAAGAATGGCGCTTTAAACATCGTGGTGTTGTATGTGGAGTCCATCGCGATGATTTCCGGATATGTTGTCCACAAGGCATATGACGCCGGGTGAACAAAAATATTTCATCCAGTTCATTTGTGTGGTCATTTATCCTAGGGTAATATGTATAACCTTGACGCTACAAATGTACTAACAGAGTTGTATCGAGTCAAATCACCAAGATTGGCGCGACGTATCTTGTCTTGTGCATTGTATATCGTTTTAATGCCAGACACGTTATTCGGATCGCTCTCTTTTATTGCAGAAAGTATAATTCGTGGTGCTACATGTTGTTCTGTCAACTGCTTCACCAAAATGAACTCATTTTCTTTTAATCGCATGGCTTGTGAAAAATTGTAAAACCTGAAAATCTAAAACATGAATAAAGACTAAAATACCCTTGAAATCGAAATTTATAAAATACGTAAAATACGTTTATAATCATTTAACGAAGTTAAAAGTTAACTTATGAATAATTAAAACTTAACTAATATGTGTATGCGGATCGACATAGTACGACGAAAGATTTAACGTCTCGCGTAAACAACTTGGGCCGTGTTTGTTTTGTTCGGATGGACTCAAGCCGAGAGCCCTATGGCTGGTTTGTGTGTTCGGTTAGACCCGTGTCGAAGCCCACACCACCTCAAGACTAACCTATTTGTTTCCCTATAAATACAATACATTTACACAAAATTGAAACCCTAGTTTTGTTTGCCTCTTCTTTTCTTTCCTTGTTCCATTCGGCCGAACCCTAACCTTTGGTGTCGAGACTTTTGTTTCAACGAGCTAAGGTATAACATGTTTTCTCGTCTTCCTTTGTTACACCATAACGCTAATATATATTGTATCATGTTTGTTTTAGTCGAGCTTGTGTTTTTCTTTTGTGTCGAGCCGTATGAAACCAACAAAGACAAACCATATGAATTGAACCTTGTAATGTTAAGAGAACATGTAATGTAATACGTATATTTGAATCGGATCATAGGTATGTCGAGATAAAAGAACCGAACCACATATATATATATATATATATATATATATAACCGAACCATGTATATGTAATTCATCCAAGGTATAAACATGTAAACTTGAATATGTAAAGTATGTAGAGAGTTAAGGTTTGCGTAAAAACATGGAGGCCGAACCCTATAATACAAGCCGAACCATGTGAGGGTTTTGAACGTTTTTAATAAGAAAAGGTCATGTAAAACCTAAACCCTAGATTGAGATGTGAACCGAACCATGCATGACAAACCCTAAGTAATGTGTGAACCGTGTATCATGCGTGTGTTTTATAAGTCAAGTGAGCTTGTCGATATGTAAACATAGTACGTGGTCATATCTAGTCTAAACTATTGTGCATGTGTGTGTCGATGTGTCTAATCCGGATAATAAGTAACTTTGGGGTCACAAGAAATCATAAACGTGCATGGGTATAAAAGTTGACGTATAATATGTGTATAAGTAACGTATGGTTAAGACATGAATGTGTTGAGTAAATAAACAAGAGTAATGATTCATTAAATGACGTAATGATAAAGTAAATGCACATTGATGTGATATTAAAAGAATGAGAAAACCCTAGAACATAAATGAGAGTCGATTAGGGTTTAAAGCTAATTATATTAATTGCTATTTCATGTGTAAGTTATGACTTTTAAACTATTTTCACATTTAACCCTAAACTTTAATAAATGACATAATGAACCTTAATCTACAATATTTGTTATAAAACACTTAAGTCTCATTTAATCATAAATCTCTAAAGTATTAAGATCATCAATACATTAAGTATGAACACCAAATATTAAAAGATCATTTCGACAATTATGGAATCATAAATAACATGTACGATCGTTAATGTGTATAGGTTCCGTGAAGAAGGAGTAATCCTTTGCTTTCCGTATTTTGCTTTTTGGTCATTTGCTTTGGAATAAGGTACATATATTCGACCTTTTCAAGAAGGTTCCTTATAACGTTTTCTTTTCGTTAGCTTTTATATTAGGGTTTCCTAAGCCTTTGTTATGAACCCCATTCTGCTTGTTTGAGCCGTTGCTTATCTCAACTCGATTTCTGAATTATGAAACATTCGATTTTGAACTATATGATATGAAAACTCTGATTTTGAAAATATGATTAACCTTATGATAAAGTATGATCTGTGTCAGCTTTGACATTCTGATTTGACCTAAGATAGTTTGACACATGAGCCAAATATTTCACTAGTCATGGGGGTTCCATGTCCGTATCCGTGATGCACCTCTGATATGACTCTAGGGCAGTAGAGTGATGTTCTGCCACGTCCCTTATCTGTTATCTGTTATGAGCTCAAGTTATGTTATATGACCAATATCTGCCTGTGGGGCGTATGGATGCATCCTAGATCTGTTATCTGTTATCCGCTATATGTTATATGTTATCGTTATCCGATGATTGATGCCGTGCATGCACGCCCTTCATAACTCGTAGGTCTCCCCTACAAATGTTGCCTTATGTGAATATGATTATGATCTGATATTTGTTTCTGGGCTCGAGGTAGTTAACTATAAACTTTATTCGATAATTCTGATTTATACTTTCAAAATGGTTATGATTTTGCTATCTTTCGTTCATTATATTTCAGATTCAAATTGTTTCAGATTTGCTTTGCTTTTATATCCGCTCAATCGAGCTTTTGAAGCTCAGCCGCATTTCTTTCTTCCGCGGCAGGTATCTAAGCATTGGAGCTGGGTTTTGCTTTGGGATGAGTGCATGAGTGGACTTACCTTAGAGATTTTAGCTTTGATCTTATGATGCCATTTAAGACTTCATTATTTCAGATATTTTGTTGGAGTTTATTTTTCCGCTGGGACCTATGTATTGAAGTCATGTTGACTTGAATTATTCCGTATTTATGTTAAGACCTCTTTTGGATATTATGTTTGCTTTGATATGACACCATTATTTGTGATTCCTTTACCCTTGTCGGGTCGGGGCGTTACAATTTATGGCATCAGAGCCCAGGTTTATGACTTGTAGTCGACTGTGACATATGGACCCTAGGTTTTGAGACCTTAGAGCTTAGGCTTTGACCTGTGAGGATTGGGTAGACTTTAGGTTTCCTTCTGCGTACTTCCATTTCGTATCTCACCTTTGTTCATTTTGCTAATCGCTTGAATATCGTTTAGATGGTTCGAACTCGTACTAACGGTAACGTGGATGGAGACGATGATGCTCCTAACTTGGATGCTGCGATTGCTAATGCTCTCAACACTCTTTTCCCCGGTCTTACCACACCTGAGATGATGACACAGGTGATCAACAACATTCGTAATCAGACTTGTGCTTCGGGTAGTGGTGGAGGAAATCAACCCGTCGGCATTCACACTTGGCTCGAGCGCTTCGTAAGCTCAAGCCTCTTTCTTTTAGCACCGCCGCTACTCCCACCGAGGCCGAGGACCGGATCACTCATATTGAGAAGGCTTGAAGTATTGGTTGTGGAGACGAAGTTTAAGACTCGCTTGGCTGCATTTAAGTTGGAAGGTGATGCTTTGAATTGGTGGAAGGCACTCAAACAAGCGAGAGGAGGAGATGCTTTTGCTATTACTTGTCCTTGGGCCGAAGTTTCGACTATCTTCTATAACCGTTATTTCCCGATGCCGAGCAAAGAAAGGTATGAGAGGGATTACCAAAGCATTTACCAAAGCTTGATCATGAGAACTCCAATGAGTACATGGGTAGGTTTATGAGGCTGGTAAGTTTTGTGGGAACGATTGCTGGAGATGGTAGGCGCCAAGCTAAGCACTTCAAGTGGGGACTCAAGAAGTGGGTGTTGGACCGATCGAATATTGAGTATGAGGATGTGTCGGCCTGCAATGACGCAGCTCGTAACATTGAGATCTTTCATGAGGTTTCCGGTTCCAACAAGCGTAACCGTGATGGTGATCGGATTCAAGGTAGGACTCAAAGTAACGATTATAAGGGAAATTCGCGGAGTTATGATTCGAGGGGTCGTGGATAGGAGTTATGATCACGGGGTCGGCCAGAAGGAATGTGGACTCTAGGCTCGAGGCGAGGAGTCGATAGCGTAACTACTGGCAAGAATGGAAATGATCGCCGAACCAAGGTAACAATAACCAAGCATACAACAAGGATCACCACCGAGGAGCATATCAGGTCGTGCTTCAGATCTTCGGTCGCAAAGGACACCAAGTTTTGCCTCCCACCTATCTGTACTACTTGTGGAAAGGCTCATCCGGGACCGTGTTTCAAGGCCACTAGTGGATGTTTCTCTTGTGGTTCCACTACTCACAAGATCAAGGATTGCCCTAAGAAGAACCCGGTGATTCCTAGAAACTACATCAAGCCGCCACCTACTACTGGACGCGTTTATGCTACTACTCGAAATCAAGCTGAACGCACTTCAAAACCATTACGCACTCTTTTCATTAATTATTATTCATTCGCTTTATTTGATACCGGTGCTACACACCCATTATATCTGCCACATTTGCTAAGAAACTTAATATGAAGCCCAAACCATTAGCAAATCACTTATCGATTTCTACGCCTATGAAAAACCACATGATCATTGATCATAAATACGTTAAATGCCCTCTTCGTTTTGATGATCGTATTCGCTCTGCAAATCTGTATCCTCTCGATATGGTCGACTTTGATATCATTCTAGGCATGGATTGGTTGGCTTATCATAGAGCTTCCATCGAATGCTATGCTAGAATCAGAATCTTTGGAGACATAAAACATCCCCAATTTGTTTATTTTGGTTCTCAACCCTCAAATCGTTAAGCTCATTTCGCTATGAAGCCACGGACCATGATTGCTCATGGGTGCCAAGGTTTTCTGGCATCTGTTAAGGACACATCTTTAGAGAGTCCTAACATTGAAAATCTTTCTGTTGTTTGTGAATTCACCGACGTTTTTCCCGATGAGATTCCCGGTATTCCCCGCCTAGAGAAGTTGAGTTTAGCATTGAGTTAATTCCTGGTGCCTGAACCGATTTCGGCTCCGTGATCGCATGGCACCCGTAGAGAACTGAAGGAGTTGAAGGAGCAAAGTGCAAGAGATGATAGAAAATGGATTTATTCACCTAGTGTTTCTCCATGGGTGCACCGCTGTTTTGTTGTGAAGAAGAAGGATGGAAGCATGCGCTTATGTATCGACTACCGTGAACTTAATCGTATTACCATTCGTAAATCGTATCCTCTCCGCAGTATTGATGATTTGTTTGATCAATCGCAAGGAGCGAAATTCTTTTCAAGATTGATCCGAGATCCGTTACCACCAAGCCTACGCGAGGGAGCAAGATGTTCCTAAGACCGCGCTTGCATACCGGTATGGTCATTATGAATTCCTCGTTATGCCTTTTGGTTTGACAAATGCGCCTACGGTATTTATGGACTTAATGAATCGTGTTTTCCATGAGTTCCTCGATAAGTTTGTTATTGTTTTCATCGACGACATTTTGGTTTACTCCAAGTCTGAAGAAGAGCATGAACAACATCTCCGGATAGTTTTCGAGATTCTGAGGAAGAAGAAGTTGTACGCCAAATTTTCGAAGTGTGAGTTTTGGTTAAAACAAGTCGCTTCCTTGGTCATATTGTATCTCACTGATGGTATCACCATGGATCCGCTCTAAAGTTGAGGCTATCACAAAATGGCCAAGACCTACGATGCTGACCGAGGTTAAGAGTTTTCTAGGACTTGCTGGTTACTACCGACGTTTTGTTGAAGGTTTCTCTCGTTTAGCTCTACCCCTAACCCAACTGACGAGAAAAGGTGAAAAGTTTGTATGGACGGATGAACGAGAAGAGAGTTTTGAGGAGTTGAAACGGAGATTGGTGTCCGCTCCTATTTTGACTCTTCCATCTGGTTCTGGAGGATTTCAAATTTACAATGATGCATCTAAGAAAGGATTGGGCTGTGTTTTGATGCTACATGGAAAGGTAATAGCTTATGCTTCAAGGCAGCTAAAACCTTATGAGGAGGATTACCCAACTCATGACCTTGAGTTAGCTGCAGTGGTGTTCGCGTTGAAGATCCGGAGACATTACTTGTATGGAGAGACGTGTGATATTTTCACCGACCATAAGAGTCTCAAGTATATTTTCACTTCGAAAGAACTTAACATGAGACAAAGAAGATGGTTAGAACTTCTTAAGGATTATGACACCAACATTCAGTACCATCCCGATAAGGCTAATGTAGTTGCTGACGCACTTAGCCGAAATCGTGCATTCTTGCAAGTATTGAGATTGAACCTAGGATTCTTCGACTTAGAGCGCTTTGGATGTTGAGTTGTATGTACGAGGTTTTGATGGATACCGGGCTAGTATGAAGGTGGAGTCGAACCTTATACTGCAAATTAAAGAAGCTCAAAAAGATGATGGTGAGTGTGGGCGCAAAAATGTTGAAGAAGGTAAGCAGACGGAGTTTAAGGTTGATTATGACGGAATAGTATGGTATGGAGATAGGCTTTGTGTTCCAAATGATTCGGTACTTTCATGAGAAAGTTATGACAAGCTCATAGTTCTTCTCTTTTCACTATCCATCCTGGTTCCACCAAGATGTATAGGGATTTGAAACAGTACTTTTGGTGGAATGGTATGAAGCAAGATGTGGCGACGTTTGTATCGAAGTGTATGATTTGTCAGCAGGTTAAGATTGAACATCAAAGGGCTAGTGGATTGTTACAGCCATTGGATATTCCAACATGGAAGTGGGATAAGATATCTATGGATTTTGTGACTGGGCTACCTCTTACTCGGAAGAAGCATGATGCGATTTGGGTAGTTGTTGTTCGACTAACCAAATCTCTTCATTCTTACCAATTAGAAAGGATTATGGTATTGGTAGATTGGCGGAAATTTTTCAACAAGAGATCGTTAGGCTTCATGGTACTCCGACATCTATTGTGTCCGATAGAGATCCGCTTTACTTCCTCGCTTCGAAAGGTTTGCAAAAAGCTTGGGGTACTCGACTTAATTTAGTACAAAGATTTCATCCTCAAACAGATGGTCAGTCAGAGAGGACTATTCAGACCTTAGAGGACATGCTAAGGGCTTGTGCATTAGAATGGACGGGCAAATACCGATGAATATTTGTGTTTAGTAGAGTTTGCATACAACAACAGTTGGCATGCTAGCATTAAGGCAAAGACCGCTGAACTTCTTTATGGGAGGAAATGTAGAGCACCTACTTGTTGGGATGAAGTAGGTGAACGCTTAATTGAAGGTCTGGAAATGATTGAGATCAAGAATGAGAAAGTAGCTATTGCTAGAGAAAGTTGAAGGAGGCTAGGTCTCGCCGAAGTGTTATGCCGACAAGCATCGCCGTGATTTAGAATTTCGGTGGAGATCGCGGTATTTTAAAAGTTTCGCCGTTTAGAGGTGTGAAACGCTTTGGAATCAAGGGCAAGCTCAGTCCTCGATTCATCGGTCCGTTTGAAATTTTGGAGCATATAGGAGAAGTTTCAGATCGTTAACACTTCCGCATCGCTATCGCATGTTCATGATGTTTTCCATGTATCTCTCCTAAGGGGATAAAATTATCATCCGTTACACGCTGTCTTATCCGCTTGATCAAATTCAATCCGATATGTCTTTATCTGAAGAACCGGAAGCTATTTTAGAAAGGCAAGAAAGAGTCATGAGAAATAAAGTGATTCCGTTCGCTAAGATTCTTTGGAAAAATCACCCGGAGCGTGAGGCTACTTGGGAAACCGAGGAGTCGATGTGAGCTAGTTATCCTCATTTCTTTGAATAGTTTGGTATGTTCTCGATTCGTTGCGTTTGTTCATTTCAATTTTCGAGATCTAAAAATTCTTCTTTAGAGGGGAAGAGTTGTAAAACCTGAAAATCTAAAACATGAATAAAGACTAAAATACCCTTGAAATCGAAATTTATAAAATAAGTAAAATACGTTTATAATCATTTAACGAAGTTAAAATTTAACTTATGAATAATTAAAACTTAACTAATATGTGTACGTGATCGACATAGTACTAATTTTAACGAAAGATTTAACGTCCTCGCAGAAACAACTTGGGCCGTGTTTGTTTTGTTCGGATGGACTCAAGCCGAGAGCCCTATGGGGGTGGGTTTGTGTGTTCGGTTAGACCGTGTCGAAGCCCACACCACCTCAAGACTAACCTATTTGTTTTCCCTATAAATACAATACATTTACACAAAATTGAAACCCTAGTTTTGTTTGCCTCTTCTTTTCATTCCTTGTTCCATTCAATGAACCCTAACCTTTTTGGTGTCGAGACTTTGTTTCAACGAGCTAAGGTATAACATGTTTTCTCGTCTTCCTTTGTTACACCATACATTAATATATATTGTATCATGTTTGTTTTAGTCGAGCTTGTGTTTTTCTTTTGTGTCGAGCAGATGAAACCAACAAAGACAAAACCATATGAATTGAACCTTGTAATGTTAAGAGAACATGTAATGTAATACGTATATTTGAATCGGATCATAGGTATGTCGAGATAAAAGAACCGAACCACATATATATATATATAACCGAACCATGTATATGTAATTCAGCCAAGGTATAAACATGTAAACTTGAATATGTAAAGTATGTAGAGAGTTAAGGTTTGCGTAAAAACATGGAGGCCGAATCCTATAATACAAGCCGAACCATGTGAGGGTTTTGAACGTGGTTAATAAGAAAAGGTCATGTAAAACCTAAACCCTAGATTGAGATGTGAACCAAACCATGCATGACAAACCCTAAGTAATGTGTGAACCGTGTATCATGCGTGTGTTTTATAAGTCAAGTGAGCTTGTCGATATGTAAACATAGTACGTGGTCATATCTAGTCTAAACTATTGTGCATGTGTGTGTCGATGTGTCTAATCCGGATAATAAGTAACTTTGGGGTCACAAGAAATCATAAACGTGCATGGGTATAAAAGTTGACGTATAATATGTGTATAAGTAACGTATGGTTAAGACATGAATGTGTTGAGTAAATAAACAAGAGTAATGAGTCATTAAATGACGTAACGGATAAAGTAAATGCACATTGATGTGATATTAAAAGAATGAGAAAACCCTAGAACATAAATGAGAGTCGATTAGGGTTTAAAGCTAATTATATTAATTGCTATTTCATGTGTAAGTTATGACTTTTAAACTATTTTCACATTTAACCCTAAACTTTAATAAATGACATAATGAACCTTAATCTACAATATTTGTTATAAAACACTTAAGTCTCATTTAATCATAAATCTCTAAAGTATTAAGATCACCGAATACATTAAGTATGAACACCAAATATTAAAAGATCATTTCGACAATTATGGAATCATAAATAACATGTACGATCCGTAATGTGTATAGGTTCTGTGAAGAAGGAGTAATCCTTTGCTTTCCGTATTTTGCTTTTTGGTCATTCGATTTGGAATAAGGTACATGATATTCGACCTTTTCAAGAAAGGTTCCTTATAACGCTTTTCAAGTAGCTTTTTATATTAGGGTTTCCTAAGCCTTTGCTATGAACCCCATTCGCTTTGTTTGAGCCGCTGCTTATCTCGAACTCGATTTCAAATTATGAAACATCCTGATTTTGAACTATATGATATGAAAAATCTGATTTTGAAAATATGATTAACCTTATGATAAAGTATGATCTCGGTCGCGCTTTGACATTCTCGATTTGACCTAAGATAGTTTGACTCCCGAGCCAAATATTTCACTAGTCATGGGGGTTCCATGTCCGTGTCGTTGATGCACCTCTCGATATGACTCTAGGGCAAAAGAGTGATGTTCTCACACGCCCCTTATCTCTTATCGTTATGAGCTCAAGTTATGTTATATGACCAATATCGCCTCAAGGGCGATGGATGCATCCTAGATCGCTATCATATGTTATCCGCTATATGTTATATGTTATCTCGTTATCGATGATTGATTGCGGCATGCACGCCCTTCATAACTCTGGTAGGTCTCCCCTACAAATGTTGCCTTATGTGAATATGATTATGATCCGATATTTGTTTCTGGGCTCGTGGTAGTTAACTATAAACTTTATTCGATAATTCGATTTATACTTTCAAAATGATTATGATTTTGCTATCTTCGCTCATTATATTTTCAGATTCGAATTGTTTCGTATTTGCTTGCTTTTATATCTGCTCATCGAGCTTTTGAAGCTCAACCGCATTTCTTTCTTCCGCGCAGTGTATCTAAGCATGGAGCTGGTTTTGCTTTGGGATGAGTGCATGAGTGGACTTACCTTAGAGATTTTAGCTTTGATCTTATGATGCCATTTAAGACTTCATTATTTCGGATATTTTGTTGGAGTTTATTTTTCCGTGCTGGACCTATGTATTGAAGTCATGTTGACTTGAATTATTCCGTATTTATGTTAAGACTTCTTTTGGATATTATGTTTGCTTTGATATGACACCATTATTTGTGATTCCTTTACCCTTGTCGGCTCGGCGCTACAATTTATGGCACGAGCCCGCCAGTTACTTAATTTGTAGTCGACTGCGGACATATGGACCCTAGGTTTTGAGACCTTAGAGCTTAGGCTGACCATGGTGATCGGGTAGACTTTTAGGTTTCTCAAGGTATATTTCCATTTTCGTACTTCACCTTTTGTTATTTTGCTAATCATCATTTGAATATCACAGATGGTTCGAATCGCATAACCCGCAATGATGGAGACGATGATGCTCCTAACTGATGCCGCGATCAAGTAATGCTCTCAAAACTCTTTTCCCCTCGGTCTTACCACACCCGAGATGATGACACGGTGATCAACAAATATTCGTGAACTGAATTAAAAGCTTCCGTAGTGGTGGAGGAAATCAACCCGCCTAAGATTCACACACTTGGCTCAGTGCCGAAGTTTCAAGCCTCTTTCTTTAGCACCGCCAAGCATTCCCAATCGAGGCCGAGGACCAGATCACTCATATTGAGAAGCCGCTTGAAGTATCATTGTGTAGACGAAGTTTAAGACTCGTTGGTCGCATTTAAGTTGGAAGGTGATGCTTTGAATTGGTGGAAGGCACTCAAATAAAGGTAGAGAGGAGAGATGCTTTGCTATTACTCAAACTTGGGCCTACTCCGACTATCTTCTATAACCGTTACTTCCCCGATGCCAAAGAAAAGGGTATGGAGAGGATTACTGGAAGCGATTTACAAATTTTGATCATGAGAACTCCAATGAGTACATGGGTAGGTTTACGAGTAATTTTTAGGAACATGATTGCCGGAGATGGTAGGCGCCAGTTAAGCACTTCAGTTGGGACCGGATAAGCTAGTGTTGAACCACTTGCAAAATATTGAGAGTATGGATGTGGCTTTCGGCCTCGAAATGAAGCAGTTTCGTGAACATTGAGATCTTTCATATGAGGTTTAGGTTCCAACAAGCGAACCGTGATGGTGATCTGGATTCAAGGTAGGACTCAAAGTAATGATTATGGGAAATCGCGGGATTTATGATTCAGGGTCGTGGATAGGAGTTATGATCACGGGGTCGGGCCAAAGAAGGAATGTGGACTTAGGCTACCGAGGCGAGGAGTCGATAGCGTAACTACCGGCAAGAATGGAAATGATCGCCGAATCAAGGTAAATAATAACCGGCCAAAAAACAAGGATCGAAACACTAGGGAGCATATAATGTGGTCGTGGCTTCAGTGGTCTTCTCGGGTCAAAGAAAGGACAAATTTTGCCTCCCCACCTATCCTATTAACTACTTGTGGAAAGGCTCATCCGGACCGCGGTTTCAAGGCCATGGGATGTTTCTCTTGTGGTTCCACTACTCACAAGATCAAGGATTGCCCTAAGAAGAACCCGGGATTCCCTGGAACTACATCAAGCCACCTACTAATGGACGCCGTTTATGCTACTACTCGAAATCAAGCGTTTGAACGCAAGGTACCATTACGGGCACTCTTTTCATTGATGATTATTCTCAGATTCGTTTTATTTGATACCGGTGCCACACACTCCATTATATCTGTCACATTTGCTAAGAAACTTAATATGAAGCCCAAACCATTAACAAATCACTTATCGATTTCTACGCCTATGAAAAACCACATGATCATTGATCATAAATACGTTAAGTGCCCTCTTCGTTTTGATGATCGTATTCGCTCTGCAAATCTGTATCCTCTCGATATGGTCGACTTTGATATCATTCTAGGCATGGATTGGTTGGCTTATCATAGAGCTTCCATCGACTGCTATGCTAGAACTGTAATCTTTGGAGACATAAAACATCCTGAATTTGTTTATTTTGGTTCTCAACCCCTCAAATCTGTTAAGCTCATTTCCGCTATGAAGGCACGGACCATGATTGCTCATGGGTGCCAAGGTTTTCTGGCATCTGTTAAGGACACATCTTTAGAGAGTCCTAACATTGAAAATCTTTCTGTTGTTTGTGAATTCACCGACGCGTTTTTCCGATGAACTTCCCAGGTATTCCCCGGCTAGAGAAGTTGAGTTTAGCATTGAGTTAATTCGTGCCTTGAACCGATTTGGCGGCTCCGTATCGCATGGCACCAGTAGAACTGAAGGAGTTGAAGGAGCAGCTGCAAGAGATGATAGAAAATGGATTTATTCGACCTAGTGTTTCTCCATGGGGTGCACCTGTTTTGTTGTGAAGAAGAAGGATGGAAGCATGCGTTTATGTATCGACTACCGTGAACTCAATCGTATTACCATTCGTAACCGTTATCCTCTGCCGCGTATTGATGATTTGTTTGATCAACTGCAAGGAGCGAAATTCTTTTCGAAGATTGATCTGAGATCTGGTTACCACCAGCTACGTGTGAGGGAGCAAGATGTTCCTAAGACCGCGTTTCGTACCAGATATGGTCATTATGAATTCCTCGTTATGCCTTTTGGTTTGACAAATGCGCCTGCGGTATTTATGGACTTAATGAATCGTGTTTTCCATGAGTTCCTCGATAAGTTTGTTATCGTTTTCATCGACGACATTTTGGTTTACTCCAAGTCTGAAGAAGAGCATGAACAACATCTCCGGATAGTTTTGGAGATTCTGAGGAAGAAGAAGTTGTACGCCAAATTTTCGAAGTGTGAGTTTTGGTTAAAACAAGTCGCTTTCCTTGGTCATATTGTATCTGCCGATGGTATCACCATGGATCCGTCTAAAGTTGAGGCTATCACTAAATGGCCAAGACCTACGACTTGATGACTGAGGTTAGGAGTTTTCTAGGACTTGCTGGTTACTACCGACGTTTTGTTGAAGGTTTCTCTCGTTTAGCTCTACCCCTAACTCAACTGATGAGAAAAGGTGAAAAGTTTGTATGGACGGATGAACGAGAAGAGAGTTTTGAGGAGTTGAAACGGAGATTGGTGTCCGCTCCTATTTTGACTCTTCCATCTGGTTCTGGAGGATTTCAAATTTACAGTGATGCATCTAAGAAAGGATTGGGCTGTGTTTTGATGCTACATGGAAAGGTAATAGCTTATGCTTCAAGGCAGCTAAAACCTTATGAGGAGGATTACCCAACTCATGACCTTGAGTTAGCTGCAGTGGTGTTCGCGTTGAAGATCTGGAGACATTACTTGTATGGAGAGACGTGTGATATTTTCATCGACCATAAGAGTCTCAAGTATATTTTCACTTCGAAAGAACTTAACATGAGACAAAGAAGATGGTTAGAACTTCTTAAGGATTATGACACCAACATTCAGTACCATCCCGATAAGGCTAATGTAGTTCGACGCACTTAGCCGGAAATCATGCATTCTTGCAAGTATTGAGATTGAACCTAGGATTCTTCGTGACTTAGAGCGTTTGGATGTTGAGTTGTGTGTGCGAGGTTTTGATGGATACTGGGCTAGTATGAAGGTGGAGTCGAACCTTATACTGCAAATTAAAGAAGCTCCGAAAGATGATGGTGTACATGGGCCGTGGCGCAAAATGTTGAAGAAGGTAAGCAGACGGAGTTTAAGGTTGATTATGACGGAATAGTATGGTATGGAGATAGGCTTTGTGTTCCCAATGATTCGGACTTGCATGAGAAAGTTATGATGAAGCTCATAGTTCTCCTTTCACTATCCATCCTGGTTCTACCAAGATGTATTGGGATTTGAAACAGTACTTTTGGTGGAATGGTATGAAGCAAGATGTGGCGACGTTTGTATCGAAGTGTATGATTTGTCAGCAGGTTAAGATTGAACATCAAAGGGCTAGTGGATTGTTACAGCCATTGGATATTCCAACATGGAAGTGGGATAAGATATCTATGGATTTTGTGACTGGGCTACCTCTTACTCGGAAGAAGCATGATGCGATTTGGGTAGTTGTTGATCGACTAACCAAATCTGCTCATTTCTTACCAATTAGAAAGGATTATGGTATTGGTAGATTGGCGGAAATTTTTCAACAAGAGATCGTTAGGCTTCATGGTACTCCGGCATCTATTGTGTCCGATAGAGATCCGAGTTTTACTTCCTGTTTCTGGAAAGGTTTGCAAAAAGCTTGGGGTACTCGACTTAATTTTAGTACAGCATTTCATCCTCAAACAGATGGTCAGTCAGAGAGGACTATTCAGACCTTAGAGGACATGCTAAGGGCTTGTGCTTTAGAATGGACGGGCAATTGGGATGAATATTTGTGTTTAGTAGAGTTTGCATACAACAACAGTTGGCATGCTAGCATTAAGGCAGCACCGTTTGAACTTCTTTATGGATGGAAATGTAGAGCACCTACTTGTTGGGATGAAGTAGGTGAACGTTTAATTGAATGTCCGGAAATGATTGAGATCAGTAATGAGAAAGTAGCTATTGCTAGAGAGAAGTTGAAGGAGGCTAGGTCTCGTCAGAAAAGTTATGCTGACAAGCATCGTCGTGATTTAGAATTTCGGGTTGGAGATCGTGTATTTTTAAAAGTTTCGCCGTTTAGAGGTGTGAAACGTTTTGGAATCAAGGGCAAGCTCAGTCCTCGATTCATCGGTCCGTTTGAAATTTTGGAGCGTATAGGAGAAGTTTCGTATCGGTTAACACTTCCGCCTCAGTTATCGCATGTTCATGATGTTTTCCATGTATCTCTCCTAAGGGGATACAACTATCATCCGTTACACGTTGCTTCTTATCCGTTTGATCAAATTCAGTCCGATATGTCTTTATCTGAAGAACCGAAAGCTATTTTAGAAAGGCAAGAAAGAGTCATGAGAAATAAAGTCATTCCGTTCGTTAAGATTCTTTGGAAAAATCACCCGGAGCGTGAGGCTACTTGGGAAACCGAGGAGTCGATGTGAGCTAGTTATCCTCATTTCTTTGAATAGTTTGGTATGTTCTCGATTCGTTTTCGTTTCGTTCATTTCAATTTTCGAGGACGAAAATTCTTCTTTTAGAGGGGAAGAGTTGTAAAACCTGAAAATCTAAAACATGAATAAAGACTAAAATACCCTTGAAATCGAAATTTATAAAATACGTAAAATACGTTTATAATCATTTAACGAAGTTAAAATTTAACTTATGAATAATTAAAACTTAACTAATATGTGTACGTGATCGACATAAGTACGCACGAAAGATTTAACGTCTCGCGTAAACAACTTGGGCCGTGTTTGTTTTGTTCGGATGGACTCAAGCCGAGAGCCCTATGGGCATGGATTTGTGTGTTCGGTTAGACCGTGTCGAAGCCCACACCACCTCAAGACTAACCTATTTGTTTCCCTATAAATACAATACATTTACACAAAATTGAAACCCTAGTTTTGTTTGCCTCTTCTTTTCTTTCCTTGTTCCATTCGGCCGAACCCTAACCTTTGGTGTCGAGACTTTTGTTTCAACGAGCTAAGGTATAACATGTTTTCTCGTCTTCCTTTGTTACACCATACGTTAATATATATTGTATCATGTTTGTTTTAGTCGAGCTTGTGTTTTTCTTTTGTGTCGAGCCGTATGAAACCAACAAAGACAAACCATATGAATTGAACCTTGTAATGTTAAGAGAACATGTAATGTAATACGTATATTTGAATCGGATCATAGGTATGTCGAGATAAAAGAACCGAACCACATATATATATAACCGAACCATGTATATGTAATTCAGCCAAGGTATAAACATGTAAACTTGAATATGTAAAGTATGTAGAGTGTTAAGGTTTTCGTAAAAACATGGAGGCCGAACCCTATAATACAAGCCGAACCATGTGAGGGTTTTGAACGTGTGTTTAATAAGAAAAGGTCATGTAAAACCTAAACCCTAGATTGAGATGTGAACCGAACCATGCATGACAAACCCTAAGTAATGTGTGAACCGTGTATCATGCGTGTGTTTTATAAGTCAAGTGAGCTTGTCGATATGTAAACATAGTACGTGGTCATATCTAGTCTAAACTATTGTGCATGTGTGTGTCGATGTGTCTAATCCGGATAATAAGTAACTTTGGGGTCACAAGAAATCATAAACGTGCATGGGTATAAAAGTTGACGTATAATATGTGTATAAGTAACGTATGGTTAAGACATGAATGTGTTGAGTAAATAAACAAGAGTAATGAGTCATTAAATGACGTAACAGATAAAGTAAATGCACATTGATGTGATATTAAAAGAATGAGAAAACCCTAGAACATAAATGAGAGTCGATTAGGGTTTGAAGCTAATTATATTAATTCGTTATTTCATGTGTAAGTTATGACTTTTAAACTATTTTCACATTTAACCCTAAACTTTAATAAATGACATAATGAACCTTAATCTACAATATTTGTTATAAAACACTTAAGTCTCATTTAATCATAAATCTCTAAAGTATTAAGATCACTGAATACATTAAGTATGAACACCAAATATTAAAAGATCATTTCGACAATTATGGAATCATAAATAACATGTACGACCGTTAATGTGTATAGGTTCTGTGAAGAAGGAGTAATCCTTTGCTTTCCGTATTTTGCTTTTTGGTCATTTGCTTTGAAATAAGGTACAGATATTCGACCTTTTCAAGTAAGGTTCCTTATAACGTTTTCTTTTCGTTAGCTTTTATATTAGGGTTTCCTAAGCCTTTGCTATGAACCCCATTCTGTTTGTTTGAGTTGTTGCTTATCGAACTCGATTTCGAATTATGAAACATCGATTTTGAACTATATGATATGAAAACTTTGATTTTGAAAATATGATTAACCTTATGATAAAGTATGATTTGTGTCAGTTTTGACATTACGATTTGACCTAAGATAGTTTGAAACCCGAGCCAAATATTTAACTAGTCATGGGGGTTCCATGTCCGGTCGTGATGCACCTCGATATGACTCTAGGGCAGTAGAGTGATGTTCGCGCGTCCCTTATCTCATTATCTGTTATGAGCTCAAGTTATGTTATATGACCAATATCTGCGTAGGCGTATGGATGCATCCTAGATCTGTTATCTGTTATATGTTATATGTTATATGTTATCTGTTATCGATGATTGATCTTTGTGTGCATGCACGTCCCCATAACTCGTAGGTCTCCCTACAAATGTTGCCTTATGTGAATATGATTATGATCGATATTTGTTTCGGGCTCGAGGTAGTTAACTATAAACTTTATTCGATAATTTTGATTTATACTTTCAAAATGATTATGATTTTGCTATCTTTCGTTCATTATATTTCGTATTCGAAATTGTTTCGTATTTGCTTTGCTTTTATATCTGTTGAATGAGCTTTTGAAGCTCAGCCGCATTTCTTTTCTTCCGCCGGCAGTATCTAAGCATTGAGCTGGTTTTGCTTTGGGATGAGTGCATGAGTGGACTTACCTTAGAGATTTTAGCTTTGATCTTATGATGCCATTTAAGACTTCATTATTTCAGATATTTTGTTGGAGTTTATTTTTCCGCTGGGACCTATGTATTGAAGTCATGTTGACTTGAATTATTCCGTATTTATGTTAAGACTTCTTTTGGATATTATGTTTGCTTTGATATGACACCATTATTTGTGATTCCTTTACCCTTGTCGGGTCGGGGCGTTACAAAAACCATTTACTTTTATTTAAATTTAAAAACTTTATTAAAATTTACAATTTTTTAACAACTTTATTTAAAAAAATACTAATGCAACTTATACTCTTTTACAGCTTTTATTAACAACTTATACTTTTTTACAACTTTTATTAACAATTTACTTTTGAAAAAAAAAGGTTTGAAAACCGGTTTTGGAAATACCATGTATGTGTCGCCATGTATTTACCCACCGGTTTTGGAATCATATGTCGTCCATATTTTTGTCTCTCTCTTCTCTCTCCACACATCACACAAATAATACTCTCATTTTCTCTCTCTAATATCCGGCGAACTAAAAAATATCCGCGTCTTCTCCGCACGCACCACCGGATATTTTCACCCCATATACCAAACGATAGATCGGGAAAAGGTGATCATTTTAACATAGGGCACGCGCGGTATTTCTCACCGACGCGCCCTAGATCTAAAGTTTTAGAAGATAATATCTATGTTTTTTTGGTCTATAGTCTTAGAAGATGATATCTATGTTTTTTTGGCTTTTTCATAAGTGGCGTGCAAAGATTGTATCTTTTGGAAGAAAAAAGATCGTTGCATATATCATGCCCAATGCTAACGTGTTGCAATAAATGTCTGATTGGTGGTCTTGTGACTATTGATGCTTTTGTGCTGTTTGGGGTGCCAATAATATTCGGTAAACTTGATCTTTTTCATACATTAATTTCTTAAAAAAATGACAGGTTGGGTGAGTTGAAAAACTTATCAAAATGGTTGTTTTAGTAGTGGCTGGCTATCTTTTTATTAGTGGCTGGCTACGGAAAAACAATACTACGTGGGGTAAACAATATATATCTTTTTATTTGACTCTCAATAAATGTTCTATAAGTGCGATTATGAATACTTAAATTTTGGCGTATAAGTTTTGAGCCATGGCAGTTGGAAATGGTAGTTTTGAGCCATGGCAGTTGGAAAATTTTTTTGAGCCATGGCAGTTGGAAATGATTTTTGGCTAAAAATTTTCGGCGATGATGAAAACCGAATGGACGGCAAAGTGAGATAAAATCTCACTTTTACCTTCAATGGCCTCAAAAATTCACTACGTTTTTAAGTTTTAAACGATTCATAAAAAACTTGTAAAAAGTTATATACTTTATTCAGTAAAAAAATAAAAAGAGTAAAAAACCTTACTTTTATAAAAGAAATAAAAAGTAAAGTAAAAAAAAAAAAAAACTTGTACAAAAAAAATGAGAAAATCTTGTAAAACAATTTTTTCAATCAATGGCACGGAAATCAATATCCCAATGATTGGGAGGAGAGAGAAAACCTCAACACCCCCTAAAATTTTTATAGGGGGTGCGGGGATAGTAGGATCCTATTAATATTACAACGGAAATCAATATCCCAATGATTGGGAGGAGAGAGAAAACCTCAACACCCCCTAAAATTTTTATAGGGGGTGCGGGGATAGTAGGACCCTTCTTTTTTAACATGATGGATTGTAAATTAGATGTAGAGAGATAGGTGACACTTTTTTAGGGATAATATAAATACCAAAATTGCCCTTGCAGTATTTTAACTAATGGTCTAATATTTTAATTAATTACATTAATGGCGCAAGTCATCTCTTCCATTGATGAAATGATCTAACGGTTAAGAGGGAGTTCTCGCAGTTCTCGCACTTAACAGGGTTCTCAAAATAAAGATACACTATATATATATATATATATATATATATATATATATATATATATATATATATATATATATATATATATATATATATATATATTTACATTAGCTTTGAATTGATGAAATGATCCTAAATCCTATACATAGCCTGCTTTTTCATTTCCTAAAAGACTTGATTTCTAATTACCTTACGGTCAAAGGTCGTCGGGAGTCTTTTAAGATTGTCAGGAAACAATATCCGATATCAATATCTTTTGCCATGACAATCAACAAAAGCTAAGGGCAATCGCTTTCTAAAGTTGGTTTGTACTTGCCCCGTCCTGTGTACATGAACATAGACAATGCGTTGCCGTATCAAGAGTAAAAAGCAAGTGGGGTTTGAAGGTTGTCGTTTGTGACCAGGATGGTAATCTCTCCAAAACCATAACAAATGTCGTGTATAAAGAAGTACTTGAAGGTCTTTGAACAAGGTTCATGTTATATCATGTATGTATCATTGGTGTAATCACGTTATATTATACTATGGTTCATTATTTTTAATGTTACAAGGTTTGTTAGCAACTCAATTGATCATTGAAATCACACATCATTTTATGTTCGAGTAAATCTATTTTAGATTGGCAACGCGATGGTTGTAAATCTATTTCTTTTTTACTTTTATTATCATTTCATTTATCTATTTCTTTAAAAACTAACCCGGCGTCAACGGGTCTCTAAGCTAGTATGGCTATATATGATGGATTGATGATGATTTAAATTTTGGTGAGAGAACAAGTTCTTTTTTTGATGTTATAGTTCTATGTGCTATCCGGTGGATATGGAGAGCTCGAAATTTTGTTATCAACAGTTGTTGATTCTAATTAATAGAGAGCTAAATATATATATGAAGCCGCTTACAAGAATATCCGGATCCATCTATGTATGTAACATAACTGTCTCCTAATCATTCAGTTTGTCTATTAATGTTAATTTCAGGGTGAAAAACTTAATTTTCCAGAAACATGCCTTGTCAATGAGGAGGTACATTACAATCCTTTCGATGTTATCTATACTACATAAAAAAAAAAATAGTCAACAAGTCAAGAATTGGAAAAGTGAAAAGTGGAAAAGTGAAACAAGTGAAAGTAACTTTGGAAATTATACATTGATTTGAAATGTATACTTTGAAAAGTAAACATTTCTTTTCATAGTTTATGGAAGAATTTTGTCTATTTGATGAATGATAAAATACCCTTAAAAAACAATAAGAAAAATTATTTAAAATTGTTTACTATAATCATTTGGAGCTTTTTCAATCATAACATTTTCGCATATTGATTTTAATCATCATAAAGTTTGGCAAACATAACTAATATTTGAGATAATACTTAGCTCGTGCAGATTCCGAAATTAAAAATATCATAATTGCGCATACCATCAAATTACTGTAAAGAATGCATCCTTCCTAAAATAAAATAAATGAATCCTATCAACTATCTACAAAAAGTAAAAATATACTCATGAGATATATCATCATTTGTGTTTTAGAAGATACGTTATAGATCAAAACTGGGCCCAATGTAGTAATTTTTGTTATTGTTTTTAAGTGGTAACCTGTGCGTGTCATTTATTAGGAAAATATATATGTCTCTATAAATACCTAGAATATATATATACCTATAAAAATACCCAATACAATGTTACAACCTTTAAGGCTTCCATTATGAATTCGCATGAAGAAACTGTTCCACAAAATCAAGATGTCAACATGCTTTGTTATGAATTGGCAACAAATCTCACGGTATATCAACTTTGTTATTAATTCTATTTACGTCTTTAGTTTAGGGTTGTATTGATTTATTTAACAAGTGAAAAATTAAATCATGGTCTAAAAGATTGATGACTTTTGACGTCATCAAATGATGGTTTATGTAAAACACCGTAATTTTCGTAATTTTCATATGTAGTTTCTCATGATTTTGATAAATAGTTCAACCTTTTTCTTTCTACCCATCAGATGCGTGACAAGACTCATTTAAAGTTCAATTTTTTTTGAATTCCAGATCGTTATATCAAGGAAAAATAAAAGGAGAAGATACCTAAAAAGGTGTTCGAGTATAGTAAAAAGCATGCTTTTCCCGATGTAAAAGTGACTAGACCCATATATACCATATAAGATTATTACAATAAAATGTATTCTCTTCTTAACATAAAAAATGACTAAACCCATATACTTGAGAGATTAATGCATTCTCTTTGTAAAATGCAAAAATGACTCCAATATACCATATTCACATGAATGCTAATCTCTGAGAGATTAATGTTTTCTCTTCCTAAAATGCAAAATTGACTCTAATATACCATATTCACATGATGCTAATCTCTGAAATTATACGATCTAAAAGTGAAAGGTTGAGACATAAAGACAAAAAATTAATGTTTGTATTCGCATTTTTTTGTTTATGTGCATCAACTATTTATTTACTACAGCTCTCTAAGGACACAAAAAATGGTGTTAATTGCTCCTTCCAACAAAAAATGACTTTATTATTATTTTAATTTTAATTGATTAATGCAACTTACACAGATGCTATCTAAAAAGACAATCCCAAATACATTAACAACGCTATCGGTAAAACAATATAATCATTCAAAATAGATTCCTTAACGCTTAAAATACTGATTCTTAAAACAAACTTAATCACCGCTAAAATTTTATCAAAACTAAACACCGCTGTCACTAGATACGGGTACTCGTCTAGTCTATTAAAAGTAATCCTTGTGCTAAAATTGAGTACTAGAAACTATACATAGTTACGAATAAAATTGAGTACTAGAAACGTGTTCACGGTTCCTATGTAAGAAGGTTCTAAATAATTGTCTTTGGAACTTCAACTTCTAGAAGGATGCAAAATCAAAATTTTCCTTGGACCTAACACCACAATGTTTGTCATATGTTAGTTCTAGATAGAGTGTGTTCTTTGGAACTTAAACTTCTAGAAGGATGTCAAAATCTAAATCTTCCTTGGACCTAACGACACAAGGAATGATGTGTTGTCGTACGTAAGTCCCAAGTGTTCACCCCTCTTTTAACGACTTTTTATCATGTGGGTCAGATTCAATGTGGTTATTATTATCAAGACACATATTTGATTTCATTGATTTTTGATTATGTGTTAAAAAAACTGACAAAAAAGTTATCCAAAGTATAGAAGTGTGATATTGATTTTTTATCAATGGAAATAGTACCTTTTTAGACTATTAGTAATGGGAATATATAAACGGTAAATGAATAAAGTTTTTCATATTCAGGTTATCCGATAAGGCGGAGTCTTTAACTTAGATGTATTTCGCGACTATTTCTGACATTTTTCTCTCAAGTCGTCGTCAAGACTTACGAAAATATGAGCCTGAGACTTCTTTTGAGAACATGAGGATATCTAACCAGTAGACACATAGGTGGTGGTTTAATCACAATATATGTAAAACTAATACTATCACAACAAGGAATTTATTTTGTCTATATAATTAGTTGCTTTATAATGCTCAACTAATTATCAAGTCGCCTTATTAATTATTTGAATTGAATTATCATTCCCAAATGTGATGTTTCAAGATGCATAGATGGTGTGGGTTACATAACTTTCTTTAAAAAAAAAAATTCTAAGTGTACACGATATCAAAAAGATAGTGGGCATGTTTGGCAAGGATTTTTTGAAAGAGCTATTAGCTTTTTGTTATAAAATAATATCTTATAAAGTAAATAACTTTATTTGGATGCATTACCTACAAGCTTTTATTTCAAACAAATAGCTCTAAAATAAAAAGCTTATTCATGAAGCTTTTTAAATATCTATGAGCTGTTAAAACTTTAAATTACTAACATACCCTCAAAACATTTGTTAACAATTATAGATTTGTTCTTTTATGTTTTACATCTTATAATCCATTTAACAACTAATTTTACAAAACACTTTTATTAAAAAATATATATATATATATATATATATATATATATATATATATATATATATATATAACTTTCTGATTTCTGACAATTTTGCCAAACATAACCGGTATATCTTAAATAATCATTTCAACAATAACATAAGATACAACTAGATGACTAAACTTATGAATGAGTGTGACTAGTCATCTTTGGCTAGTCTTCTAGATGAAATACAAGGTGACAAAATAAATAAGAAATGAGACCATAGGATAAAAACAAAATAAGAAAGGGTGGGAGGACCAATAACTAACTTATATAAATTCATAGACTAGCGTGCTCTATTGCAAACTCATTTTCATTGTGCTACTATTACAACCACCATTATTCCTCATTGCCGATCACTCGAGAAGAAGAAGAAGAAGAAAGGATGAATACTTATTCATACTTGGTTAGATCATCGTCTCAATATCGTAGACGACTAGGAAAGAAGCCTACTTGCTCACGACGTTGTTTGAATATGGCGAAACAACAGAAGACAAGATTCTATATTCTAAGACGTTGTATATCGATGCTTATGTGTTGGAATGATAAGTATGATTAATGTTTTGAAGTTTTGTTTTTAGATTTGTTGGATAGTTATAGCTAGATATCACTGTTTGATCCAATTTTAATTTACTAGAGAATGAGGTTTTTGTTAGAAGATATGTGAGAAACAGTCAATTTCTTTATTGTACATATATGATATGAAGAAATTTTTATGAATCAAAGAATGATTATATACATCTATATATGTGTGTTTTGCTATGTGAAGATTAAATTTGAAGTATAATTGTTAAAGTTACAATATTGTAAGAACACAAATATTGAAGATATTAATACATAGACACCACATGAATCACGGCTTTTAGCAGAAGACTTTTAGCCACAACCAAAGTCGTGGCTAAAGTTTTGTTAAACAACAAAATAAGCGATTTTCAACCTTTGACTCTGACAATAAGTTCTGCGTATCATTGGTTGTTTGTAGCTTTTATTTAGTACTCATAACACATTAATTTTTATAATAAGAAAATCATAGATCATAAAGGAACACTCATGTTTTTGAAAGTTTAGACTCATATATATTATTCTCCTTTTTTTTTTTTTTTTTTTTTTTAATGATTGATATTGATGGGTGGAATATATTGGTGCATTTCTAATACTAAGTCTAAAGCGTCTTTAGCTGTGGCATCGGTTCTAGCGGCAGACAATTAACGATATGCAATATTGTGGTAAGTGTTTAGTATAACGTTCAAATAGAACGTGAAAAGATCAAAATGTAATTACAAACGATTGTAACATGTGATAATTCAACTCTAGCAAAAATTATGAACATGTATCAAACGACATATAAAAATATTTAATGAAACTTAAAATAAAACATTACATCAATTATCAGATATTAACTAAAAATACGTTATTCGATGCGTAAAACTTCCTAATATACAACATTTGAGGGTTAAGTGAAATTGCAATTTGTTATTATGAATATGATTTGTATTATTTATGAATGTGATTTGTAGTAAAGTTTTACTTACGATATGATTGGTAGCATTGACTTGCAACTGTTTACAACTTTACATATGTTTGACTTGCAATATGAATATGATTTGTAGCATTTATGAATATGATTTGTAGTAAAGTTTGACTTGCAGTATGAATAAGTTGTAGTTAAGATAACGATTATGAATAACGTAATAACTTAAATAGCATAATTGAGATTTCAAGTCTTTATATGACAAAAAAGTAGCATACGTGTTTTTGTCATTAAAATTGAACAATTAAGATCATATTTCAATTTTCATAGGGAAATACATCATCTACTTTTCATCTTTTCTAAGAGAACACTATTGAAAATCAACTTTAACCGGCCTTTGTTTATCATAGTAACAAAATTCTGGGTGGGCTTGTGGTATATCTTGTTAGTACTTACTTTATTTTGCCTATGACAATGATAATGTTCAAATTCTGTCTATAATAACTCATGATATTTGGGCAAGCGTTCCCACATAATAATGCAACAACTTGTCATCCAAAAATAACATTGACTTGCCCCTATATTTAGGATTGAGTTGTCATTCCTATGATTTCTATATTTTCGAAAGTCAAATCACAATAAAAGCACTGATTTGCAATGCATAAGTATACATTCAAGATGAGGAGGAAATCAAGACATGTAGAATTCATCGTTTATTTATAATGTATAGTTCTTGTTAAACAAGATGTTTTAACAATAAGGAAGCACATAGATGCTTAAGCAAAGACATAAATTCTATTCTTTACCACAGTCACTTTTTCGATCAAACTATAAACTCTTTTCTGACCAACAACGATTACTCGAGTCTCAACAATTGGCATTGGAGTTCTTCCTCTTCCTCTACATCATCATCATTTGAGCTGTAAAAAAACATTATAAAGACAAATTAGAACACAATATTTATATTAGTAACTGAGATGAATTAACATAAAGAAAAACATTTACTCTTTGCTAAACACCAACCATTGATCAAAACTATTCGAAGCTTGAAACTATGGTCATAAATATTACAAGGCATCCCAAAATGTAACTAAACACAGTGGATGTAAAAAACCAACCTCAAGATCATCGTCAACATTTTTTAATTTTTTCATTGCCATCTATCTCTTCTATGCTAATGAAACTAAACACGAATGAAATAAATTAACACATTAGAACATTTATATAGGCATTGGAAAAAAACCTTGCCATAAATAGTGTTTTAAGTTTGAACTTCAAAATTAAAAGACTAAATACATTTCCTGCCATGTCTTTCAATTTTCAGTCATGCATATGTAATGGACGGACAATACTTTCCCTTTCGTGTATTAAGGCCTTGAATTGTTTCCACTCGTGTATTAAGGCCTTGAATTGTTTCCAATACTTTCCACGTTCAAAGCCATGTAAGTATCATAAGCCTCAAAATATTGGGTCCAAAAGAGTTAAGTAAAAAACTTCAAATCTAACAAAATGAATAAAAGAGATGATACTAAAAGATAAACACACATCTCGGCAAAGGTCTGCAACCGCGAATTCCATGAAAGGAATCGAGAGGCGACTACAAAAATTCTTTAAAACTTCGAGAACTTTAAAACCAAATTTTCTGATACCTTTAAAACTCAAAAACACCTTTAAAACCAAATCTTTAAAAAAATTCTTTAAAACTAAGAACTTTAAAAATTAAATTAAATTAAAAAGTACTATAAATCGTAAAGAATACTAAAAAACCTCAAACCTTATATGTGGCAGGTCAGTTCAGCTAAAGCGTAATTTTGGTGGCGGTAGCGGCATAATCCGGCGGTAGCAGCATATTCAGAGGCGTTGCATATTCGGCTATAGTTGCTAAAAAATTAAAAATGTTATAACCTATAAAAAGCATTGAAAACATAAACAAAATACAAAGATTTATAAAAATATTAGAACAAAGCATACCTTCAAATACAAATATTAACAATAACTTATAGAACATTTTCGGCAACACTAACATCGGAGAAGGCGGTTTTCTGGCGAGACAATGGCGTCAGCAGTGGTGGTGATTTTTTCTGTTGAGACAAAATGACGCCATAAATTAATTAAGAGTCATAATAATCATAGATCTATTATAAAAAACAAAAAATATTAATACATAGACACCACATGAATCACGGCTTTTAGCAGAAGACTTTTAGCCACAACCAAAGTCGTGGCTAAAGTTTTGTTAAACAACAAAATAAGCGATTTTCAACCTTTGACTCTGACAATAAGTTCTGCGTATCATTGGTTGTTTGTAGCTTTTATTTAGTACTCATAACACATTAATTTTTATAATAAGAAAATCATAGATCATAAAGGAACACTCATGTTTTTGAATGTTTAGACTCATATATATTATTCTCCTTTTTTTTTTTTTTTTTTTTTAATGATTGATATTGATGGGTGGAATATATTGGTGCATTTCTAATATAAAAAGTAGACTAGTCCATGATATATACGTCGATTGAAACCTAAGTTTTGGTTCTTTACACTAATTTTCGTTTTATGCTATTCATGTTGCTGTTGTTTTTTTTATGAATATTACACGGTCACTTCTTTGAAATTGATTAAACCGGTTATTACTTATTAGCATCGACTAAAAACTCGACACCACTTAAAATAATTGGTCATTAACACGCCTTCTTCACAAATATAGCTAACGTTTATAGCATGTTTCATCGATATATGACTTGACCAATGATCGGTAAACTAACATTCGAGAACCAAGCGAAAAAGACACATGATAGAGGGTATATTCTTTATTGATTGATGATCTCAATGATACAATGTACATGGTTTATATAGCGATTGACTCTAATATATTTTGGGTAGATTACCCTTAATTCTAGCTAATTACAATCACAGCTTGCTAATCAACATAAATTGATGCTTATCCACACCTTTACAGCTTGAACATAATTATAGCTAACAATATTCATCTTGTCATAAACTCGTAATTTGTTAATATAACTATTAATAAGTATTACGGTGCAAGTGAGTAACCCATTTAAGATATAATCACTTGTATACATTTTATCCTCGGAAGATATATTAGTTCTACGACAAATTATATTGTCTTAACTTAAATTTGCACAAATTTTACATGCTGTGATCTAACATTCAAAATATCCATGTAAAACTCATATGCTTTAATCTCACCATGTTCAAAATGTAGATATACAAGCTGGATGCTTAAATCCAACAAATAAGAAGCTTTTTAACCTTGAATACTCTAACATTTAAGATAACATGTAATAAGTGCTTTGAGAATCATGAACAAAACCTTTTGCAAAATTCACAAAAAGTTAGTAATTTAGACAAGCATATATCCTACCAACTACTTCTTTTCACTACCGATGTGGGATCAAAAACAATACTTTACAAGAAATACATGTTGATTTTGATGAAGGCGTGTGTTTGTTTGTATGCATGATTTGTATTTAGTTCATTGTTTTTATTAATTCAAGTTTTACTTATCAGTTGATTGCATTATCTGTTCCAAGCAATATTGAATACTAGTTATGAGAAACTTAAATAGTTAAAAAACTACTTTGTGACAGGTTAAATTGACACATGTGTGTTATAATCTCCAAATCTGGTCATAACCATAGTATAATCAGTTGTATAAGAAATCAAAGATGAATGAAATCCTCACATCCTTAGCTATAATCAGTTGTATACGTTTAATAGGCGATATATTTGCTCTACAACTAAGTATTATGAAATTTCTTACTTTTTTTTTTGCTCAACAACAACTAATTATTTTTGTGAAATTTCTTAATTTTTGTAACTTAATGTAACTATATATGTGGATGAAGGAATATATAGAGGTTTCAAACAATTGATGTGAAGATGGTATGTTGACTTAGAATAGCACACATGTTAGCCAGAAGGTTTGACTTTTCCAGGGTCAACCGTCTTCTTTTGCTTCCCCGTTAGTGAGCTCAGTGTTGCCGCTACTTGTTGGAATTATATAACATGACATTCAAATAAATAATCACAAAACATCAAAATATTCAAGCGGAAGCGTATAGGATTTATTAATGAACAATTAATTAACATAAAAGAATATGCGTACATTTTTGAAAGCGTATAGGATTTATTAATGAACAATTAATTAACATAAAAGAATATGCGTACATTTTCTTGATTCTAGCCGAACAAGAATCAAATCCACAAACTAGCAACGGATGAACCCTAATTTGATTTAGTTAGGATTATGTGAATTACCCCTTACCGTTTTGTAATTCAATCCAAGATAATAACAATAGTGTGTTATTACTATGTTCTTGTGCACACCGCGTACTAAACCGAATTAAAGTAATGCTAGTTTTTATAAAACAAATAACTTTGCTTGTGGAAAAAGGATGGATCGACACCCTTGAGGTGGCCGATCGGTTTATGGACAAAAACACACAAAACCGATTTTTAGGGTTTAGCTAATGAGCACAAGAGATGGAAAAATAAAACCCCAAGCCTTGTTTATATACCCAACTAAACTTGGTGAACAAGTTGGTTTTCTTTCCTTGTTTTGTCCCTATGGCCGATCGGTTTGGAGTTCCCCTAAGGGATTCCGGAACCTTCCCAACTTTTGCAATTTGATCCTTTTCCATAAACATTTAACGACCGTTAGTCAATTACATTAATTACTTAACGTCCATTAGTTATTTCATTTAATAAATAAATAAATACAACATTTATATTTAATTATTAACTTTAAATTCTCATACGTAAAGTGTGCAATCCCATAGTCTCGAGTTCGATCCTAACACACGTCTACTAATTTATATCCATAAAACCAACAGCTCCACGGATATATCTTAATAGAGTGATCACATTCGGTTAGCGTCTAGCAACACTTCGATGCCTCTAGTACAACTCGAGCAAGGCCCCTGGAAAACCTTTTAATGATTTCTCATTATTATTATCCTTTTGTTTCTAATACCACGTTAAATAAAGATATGGAATTAAGTCATTCTTTATAAAACTACTATGTGTCTCGTTTGTAAGTGATTGACCAAGATTACCGAATCATCAAAACATATTTAGGGGAGATTTGGGTGCGGCGCACAAACATCTTGTCAACCTACGAGGGGCCCGATATTAAACTCCAAATAAATTTGAAGGAACAAATTCTATCTTGACTACAAGAATAACCCACAAACTTTGTAACATTTCAGAAAACAACCCTTATGACTTCCATTCATTATGGCGTTAAGTTGCTTCACAGAAATGCACTACATTCATGACACTTATTCGGTATCTCAAGTCTGAGGATAACTATTCATAATTTACTTATAACAATATCCACAAAGTAAATTATGTAGTTGGGATAAGTCCTATATTCAATTCATTGAATATCATCCGAAATTGGTATGCATTCACATCAATATACTTTCAAGTATATTCTACCACATCTCTCAGATTTGTCTTAATTTAATGATACTTCCATATCATTAATCGACAACGGACATTTAGAATAACTTAGTTACTCACGGATTAAACATGCAAATATAGGACAACAATATTATAAATGAAAATAAACATAATCCAAACTTTATTTCATCAAAATAATAAATGTTTTACAATATCCTTTATCCAAATACTAATCACGGTTATGCATGAAACTTTTAGCTAAACGAAGTCCAATTCCATTGGCAAGTCCTACAAGCTTGTCTTTAGCTAAACCCTTATCTTGGCGGATCGGCTAAGTTATCATCTGTGTGAACTTTTAGTAGATTTATTTCACCTTCCTGGACTTGTTCCCGAACATAGTGATATTTCCGTAGAAAATGTCGGTGCCCTTCATGACTCCGGTTCATTGGCAAATATAATTGCAGCAGAATTGTCACAATACACATATCAATAGATTCAATTGAAGGCATAACACCAAGCCACGAAATGAATTTCCTAATCCAAACACCTCCATTGCAGCACCGAAGCGGCTATGTATTACTTACATGCGCAGACATATGATCGTACTCGCTTCTTGCTCTTCCGGTCAACTGCTCCTCCATTGATGACAAAGACATAACCGTCACGAGACCGTATCATCTTTATCACACTGCCGGGGCGCATCACAGTAACACTTGTAACACCAAGTTCGTATGCGGATTTCCTCCATACACTAAAACACATATCTTTCGTATTCCTAAGATACTTTAGAATATGTTTAACGACAATCGATGAAGTTCACTCGGATTCGTTGATATCGACTGGTCATGTTTTGAGGCGAGCATACATCGGCCTTGTGCATCTCACATCATACATAATAGATCCTACGGTACGAAGCATAAGGAACTTTCGCATCGCGTGCCACCTCGCAGGTGTTGAAGCACACATATCGCTACATAAGCCATGCTTTACTTCCATCGGCAAATATCCTTTCTTGGAATTTTGCATATTGAATCTCTTCAATATTTTATCAATGTAAGCGCTTTGACTTAAACCAATTACCGCTTTGACCTATCTCGGTAGATCTTGATTCCCGAATATATCTGCGGCTTCTCCTAAATCGCAGTGGAAAAACACTTCCCGAGATATGCCTTAACATTTTGCAAACTTCGAATGTCTTTCCCATAATTAATATGTCATCGACATAAAGAATTAGGAAAATTACATTACTCCCACTAACTTTGTGATATACACATGGCTCATCAAGATTTTGAATAAATCCATAACTTTTGATTTCTTCATCAAATCTTTTATTCCATTGCCTTGATGCTTGCTTCAATCCATAAATGGACCTTTGAAGTTTGCACATACGGTTTGGAAATTGTGGATTCACGAACCCCTCAGGTTGCTTCATATAGATGTCTTCATCTAAACGACCATTTAAGAAGCGGTTTTGACATCCATTTGCCATATCTCATAGTCATAGTATGCTGCTATAGCTATGAGAATTCTAATTGCTCTAATGTCCGCTCTGAGGAGAAAGGTCTCCTCGTAATCAATGCCATAAGTTTGAGTAAAACCTTGTGCAACTAGACGAGCTTTATAGACGTGTACATTGCCATCCATGTCAGTCTTAATCTTATAGAGCCACTTACTTCCAACCACTGTGGCGTTTGGGGGTAAGTCAACCTCTACCGGACTTCATTTTCTCTCATGGATTGAATTTTCCCATTCATTGCAACCTGCCATTTTGCCTTGTCAGGACTTGCCATGGCAGCTTTATAACTAGTAGGCTCTCCAAGATCTCCTAACATAGTTTCCTCAACCTCTACGTTAAGACTTAGACGTTCAGGTGCAGCGTATTCCTACGGATCTACAACGGGAATCACTTCAACTTCGGTGGAGGACCCGACTATCAGGTTCTACCGGAATGCGTTAGTGTTTTGAAGGTAATGCATCTTCTTGATCATCTTCCGGATCATAAACTCTCTCCTTGAATTCTTGAGATCACGAGATCTCTTTCAAGAAAATCTCCATACCTAGCAACAATTACTTTATTTTCAGTTGGATAGTAAAAGTAGTAACCCATAGATTCCTTAGGGTATCCTCTGAAGATACACTTCTGAGATCTTTGTTGGAGTTTATCTGCGAGTCACGCGTCTAACATCGCCTACATGGCTTGGACCTTTAAATAAGACAGGTTAGGAGCTTTACCATGCCATATTTCATATGGTGTCTTATCAACCTTCTTTGTGGGAACCATATTTAGAATGCGAACAGCTGATTCCAAAGCATAATCCCAAAAGGATAAAGATAGAGTGGTAAGATTAAACATAGATCGTATCATGTCCAACAATGTACGATTTCTTCTCTCTGATACACCATTTTGTTGTGGAGTATATGGAGAAGTGAGATTCTGGAAAATTCCATTCTGCTAAGTAATCTTTAAACTCTTGGCTTAGATACTCGCCTCCTCTATCGGATCGAAGAGCTTTAATCTTCTTTCCCAATTGCAGTTCTACTTCAACTTTGAAAACCTTAAATGTTTCAAACACCTCATGTTTATGCTTAAGTAAATAAACATAACCATATCGGCTGAAATCATCAGGTAAAGGTTAAGTAGCTAGCACCTCTCTTTGACACATGTCTAAGTGGTCCACACACATCAGTATGAATAAGACCAAGTAGATCAGAAGCCCTCTCCATATTGCTATGAAAAGGTTTCTTAGTCATCTTCCCAGATATGTATGACTCACATTTATCAAATGATTCATCATTGATATTTTGCAAAAGCCCTTCTTGTTGCGGCTTATGCATGCGAGCCTTGCCTATATGAGCAAGTCTACAATGCCAAAGATAAGAAGAATTCAAGTCTAACTTTATCTTCTTGTTAATGCTAAACATTGAATTATTATTATTGTTAGATTCATTTCCAATCAAATCAATTTCAAACACACCATTCACAGTAATTGCTTTAAAATAAAATACACCATTTAAATAAACATCAATTCCATTCATTGAAATAGTATGAGTAAAATCATCATCCAACAAAACTGAAAAGGAAACAACACCTCTAATTATAGAAGGTGCGTAATGACAATTGTTCAATAACAATACTAAGCCCGAAGGCAATACTAAACTAAACGTTCCTATGGCTTCAACGGTTGCATGTGCGCCATTTCTCACGTCTTGAGATATTGCTCCCCCCATAGGCAAGCTTTTCCACTCTAAACCCCTGCAGTGTATTACAAATGTGAATACCACAGCCCCGTATCATATACCCGGGGAATTATTATGATTTAGAGTAAATAATTCAATGACAAATAAATTACCAGAAGAACCGGCGCCCAAGGACCCTTCGTACTTCTTTTTATTTGCCCGCAATTCATCAAGATAGAGTGGTGGCATGCCCAACGCTCTTACAGTGGTGGCATGCTTGATCCTTTTTAAAATTTTCCTTCCTAGGAGTAGGGTTCTTCTTGGGTTGAGGTTGATAGGCCATCACTTGTTTGCCTTTGTCAACCTTTCACCTTACCCTTCCACTTCTTGTTGTTGTTTGCACGCTGCGGTTTTGGCTTATTAATTCTTCCACCCTGAATAGCAAGTACCCGGGCGGTAGGAACCTTTTGAGGCAACCCTTTCTCATAGTCAATTAGCAATGCGTGTAGGTCATAAGTGTCTTCCCCGCGCAGTGCATATTGAAATTTCTGACAAAACCATTAAAATCCTTGTTAAGTGATTTATTAATCAGATTCACGTACCATGTCATCATCATAAGTTTTGCCACGTGCCTTTAGTTGGTCCATGTAACCTTTCATTTCCAGTACACATGAGCACTACGGGTTTACCCTCACCTTGCCTCTCGGTATGTAGCAGCGTCGGTCAAGTCATAAATCTCGACGGCAGCTGGTTTCTCAAACATAGTCCGAAGTTCATTGAGCCGATTAAATGGGAAATAATGTTCAAACGCTTTTGAAGAGCGATTCCATTGTTCCCAACATAAGACAAGCCACATCATTATGACGCTTATACTCAAGTTGCCAAGCATCAATTTGAGCTTGAGTAGTATCAGGACCAGTTGGTTGTTCAGGGCAAGGTTCATAAATATATTTCAACCGGTCGGCAACTCTACGACAATTCTCAAAGCGGTGCCAATCATTGAAATTCTTAGAGCCGTCAACTTTTCTCGATCAAAAAGCTTTTGAAAGCAGAACTTAGTGCGTGTTAGTGTTATTATCGTTATTTTGAGCCATTTCTACAGAAAAAGTTCAAGTATTAGTATTTTTGATAATACAACTTTTCAAGAAAATAAAATATACCCAACGGTAATATAAACATATAACCTTATAATTTTCTCGAAAACTAGGATCCAAATTATCATAGGTTCATTACATCAGTTGATCTGCTTTAGCGAAGCATATAATAAGGTAATCGAACGGTTATTAATTGGCAAACAATTTCCAACTCCTAGATCATTATGGGATTTATATTTTCCAACGCTATTGCAAATATAAACATGTTTCATCCCATCTTATGCCATTGAGTTCAGGTCTCACTTCCTACTCAACTTAAGTGTCTAACTTAAAGAACTGCAAATATGTCCATGTAAGTTCTGACTTTACATAGAGATTTACCTCTCCATCACAATCTAGCCAAGTACTGTCATGACATAAATTGCAACTTCAAGTGTTCCTTTTAATTAGATGGCATATTCTTAATTTAAAAGGGTACTAGTTTTAATTTTATGTGGTCAAATCAAATATGTACAAAGATGTCATGCATTCATCTTGTAGCATAATTTTAATAAAAAACTTTTTATTACCAATTCATAAAGATCAAATTATCAAAGTTTTGATTGAGGTATTGGGTTCACCAATCAAAGAATTTAGTGATAATTATCGTCCATTATACCGTACTTTTGCATAAGTGTAAACACTTAGTATTTCGGGTAATTACCAGTTGAAGTGGCGCGGAATTAAAACTATATAATTCGCCCTTAAGATGAGTTTGCACATTTTATGGCTTACTAAGTAGCTCTATTCGAACTTCTGAGAGGAGGACGGTAAAAGCAAAACATAACCTTAGACATCCTTTCGGTGTGATTGTAGCACTTCTTTATTAACCCTTTATAGTTCATTCTAATGAGTGAGCCGTTCAGTCATTTGTACCAAAGTCACCAATCAATTAAACTATTGAAAACTTAACTCTTCCAAAACAAATCAAATATCGCCATTGTTTAGTCATTATTTTTTTATATTCAAATTACCCTTTGCTTGGCTATGGCACATAATAAACAAACAAGTAATAATAAAAATAAACTACTAAAAATAATCGCACATAATAAACAATTTATACGTGTAAACAAGTAGCCACATGCAACTTATTTGATAAAACCCTATTAATAATCAATATCTAGGTTAAATTAATGTATATATTAATTAGGGCTTCTCCTCCAGTGATAGAAAGTGAGCCATACATCGGTAGTCGATTAAGTAAACCCTTAATTAATAATATACCAAATTGCACATAATTGATTCATTAATTATACATAATTGGTCTTCCCAATTCAAGATTTATCGTAATTAAATATGTCTCAACAATTAAACAATTATCAATGCAACTTATCCATGACTAACATGCATGTATAATCATGGATATCATAACAATTATACACATAAGTCACAAGATCGCATATAAAAATTACATGACACATAACAAATTATTCACAAATTAATCACGTAAATCAATATTAATTCTAGGTTTTAATAAGGTTAGCAAACAATTTTCAAAACCTTAAAAAAAAATTATACATGTCGATCTAAAAAAAGAGCGCCCCATAATTAAAAAAAAATCGACCAAAACATAAATAAAACATAAACCCTAGATTAACATATCAAACAACATACAAGTATTTGTTTTATTAAGCGTTTATGTAATTAATTACTCATTAAAACCAATGACTCGTGATGCCACTTTTGGAATTATATAACATGACATTCAAATAAATAATCACAAAACATCAAAGTATTCAAGCGGAAGCGTATAAGATTTATTAATGAACAATTAATTAATATAAAAGAATATGCGTACATTTTCTTGATTCTAGCCGAACAAGAATCAAATCCATAAACAAGCAAACGGATGAACCCTAATTTGATTTAATTAGGATTATGTGAATTACCCCTAACCGTTTTGTAATTCAATCCAAGATAATAACAATAGTGTGTTATTACTTTATGTTCTTGTACAACGCAAACCGAATTAAAGTAATGCTAGTTTTTATAAAACAAATAACTTTGCTTGTGGAAAAAGGATGGATCGACACCCTTGAGGTGGCCGATCGGTTTGTAGACAAAAAACACACACAAAACTGATTTTTGGGGTTTAGCTAATGAGCACAAGAGATGGAAAAATAAAACCCCTAGCCTTGTTTATATACCCAACTAAACTTGGTGAACAAGTTGGTTTTTCTTTCCTTGTTTTGTCCCTATGGCCGATCGGTTTGGAGTCCCCCTAAGGGATTCCGGAACCTTCCCAACTTTTGCAATTTGATCCTTTTCCATAAACATTTAACGACCGTTAGTCAATTACATTAATTACTTAACGTCCGTTAGTTATTTCATTTAATAAATAAATAAATACAACATTTATATTTAATTATTAACTTTAAATTCTCATACGTAAAGTGTGCAATCCCATAGTCTCGAGTTCGATCCTAACTCACGTCTACTAATTTATATCTATAAAACCAACACTACTGTCTATAGTTCAGAAAATATATAAATGTTATTTTACACGATGAAATTTAGCTAATTGTGTTGTTATTTGATGAGTTATGGTTAGTTTCAATCTAACTTATGAAATAAACCAAATAATTCCAAAAATAGTTTTTAGTTCATCACGCACCGTCATCACAATTCTTCTTTACCTACCAATCTCTTTTCTTCCTTCATATATGGTGTGCTGCAGTAAAACCATATAATATCATGCAAGTACTTTCAAGGACTCTTTTGACTATTGAAAAACAAACGTTACCATCAATATCAATTTATATGAACTATGGATAATAAAACCAGCAAAATTTATTCCAAAAGTTTAGTAAACTTCTATTAAACCAATCAATGAAAAGTATATGTCATATGAGTTAATTATCCGTAAAATGCGAAAACAAGTGTGTCGATCAGCCAAAACTGACCCCACCCTCTTGACATGTAATAAAAGTTACATGTTTTAACCCAAGCTCGTTTAAACACAAAACCCAGCCCGCGCATTATGGAACCAGTTGATTCATAGATATAATAAAGTTGAAAGAAGCTTACACGGTGTAATTAAGCATGTGCACGAAATGCACCTCTAGAAGAAGGATCTGTTAAAGATGCTAAAAGCACTCTTAATGTGTTGTCCTAAAAATTCTCACGGTATTTAGCAGCAAGACTAAATGGTTTTAAGTCGAATAAAGGGATTAGGAAAGCGACACATACCAGGGGGTAGCGACTGTTTATTAAAAACACAGGACTCTGCTAAGTGGTAACACGATGTATTGTATAGTTTGGTGAAGAGATTATGCAATAGCTAATCGTTAGAAATTGTAAATACACTCAATAGACTTTGCCCAGTGCAGTGTAGGAACTGCAGGAAGATCGGTTACCAAGCAAGAGATTGCAGAGCTTCTACCCTAGAGACAAAACGGGATGTCACAGTAACATGCTATGAGTGTGGAATGATAGGGCACTTCAAGAGTGAATACCCAGAGCTGAGGAATCGGAATGAAGGAAGAACTCGAGGGAACACATATGCGTTAGGAGAAGGAGAAGCTCTTCAGGACCTCAACGATGTCACGAGTGATAACAATGTTTAAAAAGAGGGAGTCCACTGCTTTGCATAATAAGACCTAGGTCTAGACCCTCTTGGGTTGTACTCCGTTGAGTGTTTGTACTTCTTTAAGATTTTTCTTTTTCGATGCATTATGAGAATCTGCATCTAATGAACTCCCTATCATTTTATGTCAAGGCGTTATGATGATTTCTTTGAGTTACGCTCTCTATTGTATAAACCGTCTTTAAAATTTTCCTGCAAACTATTATGCTAACGTCTTATATACGGTTGTGCTTCTCTATAAACCATTTTGATTATTACCTTGTAAACAGAATGGCCGATATTGTCTATCCATAATAAACTCAATACTACCTTGACTAAACCGAGCATGGCATTATCAGTCCTCAATTATACATAGCCTAATCACCTATGTCTAATTCAGGAAAGATCATACTATGATGAGAATAGTCACCTCAAGAACTTTGTACTTCAAAGCGAATACTTCACGTCTCGATCATCAAAGTTCACTAGTTTCTCGGAAAAGTCCCTAATTCACGTGGGAACGTGAAGATGAAATCAAGCGTAAATACCTTCACCTCTTTTCAACTTCGTTGAGTAATTCTAAGTGAAAGCTGATGACGGCTTTCCTTCTAAGGCGGGGAGGCTGTGACACATGGTAATTTTTCACTAAATATTTTAATAATAAATTATGAATTTATTATTGACTGATTGATAATTTAAGCTTACGTAAGTTTAAACAGTTGTTTTGGAAAGTTATCCCACACACTGTAGCATGCAATAACACACTAATTTTATATTTTGCATTGAAATAAGTAAGGTTATTACTTTTTAACACACACCGGTGAATTACGAAAAAAACAAGAGGTTATCTCGCAATTTCAGAAAAACCGGCACCACACGCTTACCGACACCAAAAGAGTCTATGTGGTGGTGTGCATTCATTTCTAAGGGTGTATTTGTTTGTTATTTTCGGGTCTCAACGAGACACCCCAAGGGTGTGTGAGACGCCCTTTAAACTTGAAGTCCAAGAAACACTAGTCGTAAAGTTCGTCGAGTTAGCATCTTGAATCAATTATGTTGCGTTTTTGTCGTTTCCTCTTGGCGTTAAAACTGGTTTCCAAGAACACAGTTTCAACAAAACTGTGAATTAGTAAAAGGGTAGTGGTGTGTTAGGCTCAAACTCACTAGAGGGTAAGAGAGTTTATTTTGGGTTAAGTGTTAATGGGCTAGGAGGCCCATAACAGTTTTAATGGGTGCGTTTGGTTTGTGTAAGCCACAAGCCCAACAAAAGTTTTTAAACCAAACTAGTGTGTAACTTAGGGGTATTCATCGGTTCGGTTATCGGGTTATTTGGTTTATTCGGTTCGGTTAGTTCGGTTAATTTTTTTTTTTGGTATAACCGAAAACCGAACCGAACCGAATTTAAATTTGATTCAACCGGCAACGAATAACAGAACTAAACCGAACCTATATAACAAAACCGAACCAAATAACCCGAATTACATAATTTTAATTATTTTTTATTTAATTATATATATTTTTAGCACAAAATATTTTTTCAAACTTAAATCATGTTATATTTATACTAAAAAAGAGTTTTAGTGATTTTTTTCATATATATACATAGAAAAAATATATATTTTATATGAATTCGGTTTTCGGTTCGGTTTTAGGTTTTCATTGCCAAAACCATATCCAAACCGATGACCAAATATTTAGTTCGGTTCGGTTCGGTTTTGACCAATTCGGTTCGGTTATGAATTCGGTTCTGTTATTTTCGGTTCGGTTCGGTTTCGGTTTTCGGTTACTGTGGATATTACCCAATCCATGAACACCCCTAGTGTAACTAGTCCGAAGCTCAGTTTCACTTGAAGGTCCGCTCGTATTATTAACAACCCACCAAGGCGCATAACGTGCATCATCTCGAGATTTTCCGACAATAGTTTGCAAATTGTTTTCCTTTCCATCTCGACTCACCATTTGCACTCGACACTACCAGTTGCAAACACGACATATGATCATCACACGACTTATAAACATTATTAACATTTATAATAAAACAGGACACGATACAAATAATTAACATAAACGAGTTTAGAAGATAAACTAATAAAGCGAGTTCACTATCATTATTTGCAACTTAACAAAAAGTACTTTCACACTTGTTATAAACTCAAAGACATACATTTTCGATGATTAAACTGGTTACTAAACTTTATGAAATTGAAGATTATACCCTCGGCTCATGCCGGATTTTCTGTAAACATACTTACTAATTTATGATTTACAAACAAAATATTTTTTTTTTGAAAAACATATATTGTAATATTTTTCTAAAGAATTATAATTGAAACTTTTAAAATAAATTCATCATCTTGGAAATATATTTATTAAAAACTTACATTACATTATGTGAAGACTTAGTTTTCTGTACAACAAATACATTTATTTTAAATAATAAATGATATGGAAAATACATATATACATACATTTAATATAAGTATTTATATTTCGCTCTTGCAAACTATATACGTCTTATAATATACATACTAATTCTTCGTACACCATCATTCGGTTATTATTAAACTGAAGTTTCATTCATTTTCAATATTTTTCTATACTTCTACACTTGATATGCACACAAACTTTTGAAAACTATTTTCAAACTTAAACAATGCCACATAAGCAACAACAACACATACATTGTAAAACTTATAAAGTTTCGTTAAACTTTATCGAGTCTTAAACATGAATAAAGACTAAACTTGCCGTACTAATCTAGGTTGCGTGTCGGAGCCGTGCCCTACCTCTAATTCATTTGTTCACTTCAGACTGCTATTTGCTGAGGTGAGTTTCATAGCCCCTACTTTTACCTGTTTTCATAAATGTTTTGGGAGAGAATACATGCTCGTTTATTTAAATATATCAACTGTTTACTTGAATACCTTACTTGTTTTACTTAAACACCTCGCCCAGTTACTTATTACATGTTTAAATGATTTCAATTACTTTTGAATGTTTTCCTTCGGATACAAATACTTAACCACTTATGTATTGCCTAAGTTATCACTATTATGTGAACCGTTTGTTGTACAACCTTGAACTAACAGACTGGGTACAATCCTGAACTAATAGATTGGGTACAAAATTGAGCTAATGGACTCAATACAAACTTGAACTAACAGGCTGGGTTCGTTGTTATGAGCTTAGTGCAATAGTATAAACTCGTATTTAATGCAACTGTTGTTGAAAACTTCTAGTCAACTTTACTATTTATTATAAACCTATGAACTCATAAATCTCGTGTTGACACTTTTTAGCATGTATTTTTAGGTTTTAAGGAAATAGCTCAACTTTGGAGTCGCAAGGCAAAGGCATGGCATGGTCATAGATTTCTCTGATAATTCTGTTTTCTGCGCTAAACAATGATGTAAACTTTGTTTTCAACAATGAATGAAAATTTCTTAATGAAAATCAGTTATCCTATACTTGTGTTGTGATATCAATTTAGTAGCACCCCAATGACATGTGTGCTTCCGCTGTGCCATTTTGGGTGTTACAAATACGTTCCTGTTTAAAAACTTAAGACTTTTGTATCAAATAACCGATCAAGTGTGACGTAATATGAAAAATGTCAACAATAGTCTTGCAACTACTAGACATGGTAGAAAGCAATAAATGAAGCATGTCACAATAGCACAAACAGAGACACAATATAAACACCATGCCATAACACAAATATAATCGACATAATATAAGCAACTAGCCACACAAGCATAAACGCAATGCAAATATAAATTTAAAGCGGTAAATACGAAAATAACTGTAAAGAGAAAAGTAAATAAAGCGCAAACTGGACATAATGATTTATAGTGGTTCGGTCATGAAGCTCCTCTTCGCCCTACTCCACACCTCGAGTACCCAATTCGAGAGTTATTTCACTAATCAACAAGCTCCCTTCTTGGTGGAGAAAACCATACAACGTCGCTTACGTTATTTTCCGACACTAAGCTAAATGTCGAGTACTAATCTAGCTAGTACCAATCTCACACACGCTCTACCCGATCAACATGATCTACCCGATCTACATGATCTACCCGATCTACATGATCATCACAATCTACCTGATCTACACGATCTACTCGACCTGCACGATTATCACGATCTACCCAATCTATACAAAACCAACACCAACTACAAGATTTACCCGATTTCTACAAGATCACAATGATCTACACAATCTAACTAGACAAGATGACAAACAACTTGATGTATAACGATATACAACAAGTGCATAACAAATGTTACGAGTGCGCTACACTAAGCTTACAACACTTTGCATCTTCATGATACTGTGTGTTCTTTTCTTGCACTAGTAGAGGAATGAAGGTGATCACTTGAATGGATGATTGGATCATTCTAAAACAAACTAAAACTCTCTAAATGATCAAAGAAAGTGATCAAAATAAGAAGGGATTAGACCAGAGAAAACTGACTGGAAAAATCAAGCTGAAAATGTAAAATGGTCCACTATTTATAGGCAAAGAAAAAACTAGCCGGACAGACGATACCGTTAATTGTCAGACTGCACCACTAAATTTAACGGTGTCGTCGGGTAGTTAGTGGTACCGTCCGTACCAAAAACGCTCCCTTTTTTGTTTTTAGGGGTGAAGGTTTATTTGGGGATGTTTGGAGCTGTTTGAGGGGTGGGGTGGGGTGGGGGGGATAGCTTTTACTATTTTTGAAATAATTTTCTCAAATAAAACATTTCTTTCTGATTCAAAAATAATTTGTAAACGCATTTTTCAAAAAATGTTTTGTCACATTTATAAATATGTGAAGTTTAGAACAAAAAATTTATTTCTTTGATCATCCGTCATCTTTTAAATTTGTTTGTTCATACCTTGAGTGATTTACGTCGGAATGGAAATCTACGACTGAATTGAAGCATACTTGAGACGTCGAGAGATAGTGATGTAAGTATGCATTGATGATTTGTGTTTACAAATAACTTGCGCATTTTACATTATGCATTACAAATTACATGTTTGTCATTATTAAAGCCGAAGAAACCGTTTAGTTTAAATATAATAATATTTGCACTAACAATCGGTTTTCCACTTGTCGAGATATAAACTTAAGTTTTCACAAAAGGATGTCTATATATAGTGTGCATTAGTAAAAGAGTTTGAATCAAATTAATGTTACAAAAAATAAATAAAAGGGTTATAACCTTTGGATGGTATGAATATGGTAGAAACGGATAGTAATTAGTCAGCATATTAGTTCATTATATGGCTTACTTATGTTTCTTGCTCAATGTTTCATGTATTGGACTTTCAATTAGCAGTATATGCGCATAAATTCAGTAAGACGAACTACCATCATTGTACTCGAGATCTTTAAACATCGACTTTCTTGCAACTAAAAGACTTATATTATCAAGCATCTTTATATGCACGAAAAAAATGCATATAATTAAAACTATAAAATGGTTATATATATTAGAGTAGTTGACATTATTTATAAGCCCAAATTATGTATTTATAAGCATCTTTATTCCACAAGTACCATCTACACACTGAGAATATGGTCTTGTTCATGGACTACTGAATGAAGTTAAGTTAGCTGGTTCACCTTATTCCGAATCATGCACATTAATTCTGACAGAAGGATATCCTGCCAAAAATTTTGCTGTAAGCTGTTCTTTGATAGTCACATATTTGGGTACGTGTATTCACATAAACAATCATTTAATATAATGTTTATTACTGTTTGCAGATGTCTGGAGATAAATATGGCGTGTTTCCTTTGGAAGGTAAGTTGCTCAATGTGAGGGATGCAAGTCCTCAACACTTGCTGGAAAACGCTGAACTTCAAAACGTTAAGAAGATTCTTGGGCTCCAAGATGGTAAAAGTTATGAAAATGTTAAGGAATTGAGATATGGACACTTGATGATAATGGCTAATCAGGGTCATGATAGTTTACACATCATAGGGCTATTGATCAACTTCCTTCACTACTTCTGGCCATCTTTACTAAAAGTCAAAAACTTTATGAGCATGGTCGTAACACCCATTTTTAAGGCCTCTGCCAAGAAGACTAATGAAGTGTCATTGTTCTACTTCTATACAATGCCCGAGTATCAGAAGTGGCATGAAAAATTGGGAGACAAAGCAACAGAATACAAAATAACGAACTTTCTGGTTTGTTTATGAAAGTTTGAATAGCAACTATATACATACATTGTTGTTTTTGCAATTTTTAATATTTTCATTATCTCTAGGGGCCGGAAACTATTGAAAGTGAAGAACGAGCAGAGTATCTTGATCAGCACATTAAGGACCTTGTTTGGATTAATGACCACGATGGTGAAGAAATTGAGATTGCCTTCAGTAAGAAGCTTGAGGTTAGAAAGGAGTGGCTTCGAACACATCAGGTTTGGTCATTATCAGCTTTTGTCAACTTGGTTATAAACAGTTATAGCGTTGAATGTGATTGGACCAGAAAACACTTTTAAAAAACGTTACAAATACGCAATGCCAAAAATACTTGCAGGTCGTTGTGCTCCAACCGTGATTTTTTTTAGCATTGGTCAAACCACTCGGTGAATCAACTTTCAAAATCTTATATTGAATAAATAGCTGATGCATTTAGTTATTATTACAAAATTATTACTCCATGTATTACAATCATTTTCTGAAATTCCGAATCTTGAATACAACACTCTTGACGACATTCTTTTTGATGTTAAGTGTGCCCCAGTTTGACCCCATTTACATGTGAATGGTTTGAAACTGCCATCTCTACAACATAGTAATCAGGGAGACATGACACGTATTTCATGACAATGATCGTTTCTTGATGCAGACTGATACTTATTTTGACTCAAAGGAGAAGCGCATCCGATACCTCGACTTCATCAGCATAGACTTCAAGCAATATGTAGTGGCTGATCTCCGAAGATCAATCCCATCAATGGTGGATGGGTTGAAACCTTGCCAAAGAAAGATCCTATTCTATGCTTTAAAGAAGGCCAATATTCAGGAAATTGAAGGTGCTCAGTTCAGTGATTTTGTGTTTAAGCACTTTCCTTATTATCATCCTGGTGAGGAGAGTCTAGACAGTACCATTATTGGCATGGCCCAAAATTATGTTGGTAGTAACAACATTAACCTTTTTCAGCCGAATGGGCAATTTCTTATCCCTCCGCTCTCTCCTATCACACAATATCTTTTTCCCAAGGATGATGAACTTATTCTCCACTATTTGAATGACGATAGTCAATCCATTGAGCCTGCATGGTAGTTTATAATCATGTGTATTTTTATAAGTATATGATATTGTTTGAATTGGTTGTCATAACGATTCCATTTTTTTTTTTTTTTGAAAAAGGCTTTATCCAATCATCCCAATGGTTCTGGTAAACGGAAGTGAAGGACGAGGGATTGTATGTAGTTCGTTTATTCCAAATTATAATCCACGAGACATTATTTCCAACCTAAAACGCCTACTGAATGATGAAGCAGTGGAGCCTATGCTTCCATGGTATAATGGGTTCAAAGGAAAGATTGAGAAAACAGAAACACCATCAAAGGATACTTTATACACCACAAAAGGAATGGTAAAAGAGAACAAGAATGCTATCACTATCACTGAACTCCCAATAGGGACGTGGACTCATGATTACAGGGAATTTTTGGAGGCAGCTTCACGGGATGGGAAGGACATTAAGGTAAATAAACAAGTTTTATATAGTTAACATGTATATTGTATTTTTGTTTTATTATCTTTATAACTCTTATATGGCAACCCCATGTTCTTTTTGCAGGCTTACACGGCTCGCCTTGGTAATACTAATAATGTGCATTTTGAAATTACCATGACTGAAGATCAAATGAACAGTGTAAAAGAGGGGGGGTTCTTGAATAAATTTAAGCTAACAACTACATTAAGCACAGCTAACATGCATCTGCTTGATGCAAATGATCAACTAAAGAAGTATGACACCCTGAACAAAGTAGTAACGATATCCATGAACAAAAGATTGATTTATACTCTTAATTTGTTCACTGACTGTTCATATCTTTCTCTTTACAGTTCTTGAGGATTTCACGCTCGCTTGAACTTTACGTAAGAGAGGAGGGTAAGTTGGATGTGGTTTCATTTCATTTCCTTGTTTAAGACACTCTACTAACCAAATGTGGTCATGGCTAACAGAGTGCTCGGATTCGTGAGCTCGAGATAGCTTTATTGTTACTGGAAAACAAAGTGAAGCTTATCAGTAAAGTTTGTGAAATTCTTTTGCTCCCTTCAAAAGAGAAGGACGAGAGGTGTGCTGAATTAAAGGAGGAACTCGGAACAGGATATGATTACTTGTTGTCTACACCCATTGTATCATTCCAACCTGAGAAGATGAAGGAGTTGGAGCAAGAAAGGGATGCAAAGAATAACGAGTTCCATGAGCTCACCAATACTTCTTCCAAGTCTTTATGGCTAAAAGATCTTGATGCTCTTATTCGTCAACTTGATGTGAGAAATGAAACCTTATCTTTGCTAATTTTTTACAATGTACTACATGACTAGTGATTATGTGAACTAATAAAAATCTCGCTTGCAGGAAAAATATCCTTTAGCAGAAAAGCGAGCACCAGCAAAACGAGCACCAGATGCAACCGGACCACAAAGGGCGAACAAGAAGATTCTATGTAGTGAGTGAATCTGATGAAGAAGAACCTGTAGATGACAATGATGTAATGAAGTTGCAAAGAAGCTTACACGGTGTACAAGTGTGCACGGAATTTAAATCTAAAGACAGGATCAGCAAAAGCTGCTGCAATAGCGCTCACTACTTTGTCATACACCTTCTCACAGTCCTGCATACATAGTTTAATAAATCTTCATCCTTTCATTTCAAACTTGCATTGGTGATCGCCAAGAGAATGCTAGGTATTTTATTTATGTCTATTGCTACATCCCAGTTAGTTGTCGCACATGGTTCTCATTCCCATAGCCAGTTAATAGTATAAATGCAAATAAACACTACCATGTTTATTCATTTCTGGTTCTTGGGCGAACAGAAGGCAGAAACATACAACGTGTGTTTGACTTAAACTAAATGATCAAAATTCATCATAAATAATAATTTAATTTTCATTAAGATTGTTCCCTATAATCCTAAAACCACTGTAATGCTAAAAGACGTGACTATTATCTCCCAATTATTTATAAAATATTCCTAAACAGCTCGATGATGTCAAGAAAATAAAGTCTATAATAACGGTTCACTTCCTAAGTTTCCAAGTCATTGTAAGCATTAGAATACGCTTTAGAAGAATATCATCCCCAATTTACTAGTTCCTTTGGAGCTAAATTTTTCTATATCATGAATTTGACATGTTATAAATAAAATGAAACCCAAATTGACCCATTTCCATTTAATGGGTTAAAATCACTTATATGGTAAATTATACATTGCTTGTAAAGATCAGATGATCGCATCCCAATAACTGCAAACAAAGGAAGCAGGTCAACGAATGCTCTTAAGCAGCAAACAAAGGAAGCAAAGAAAACTTGGCTTTCTTAATAAGATACTGTACATATTGCAACATTCTGCAACACACTTAAACACCAAATCATCTACAGATGACTGCTTTTTGTTAGCTTCTTGCTAGTTCTATTAAAATTATCTTTGCCGTTCAAAAAAATCTACAGATGACTGCTGCAAAAACGTGAAGAATGGTTTTCGAAGCAATATTGAAGTTTAAAGAACATATATCATAGATTCAAACAGCATAAACATACTACGGAGTATTGTTTTACATAGGAGATGTGTGAGTCTTTGCCTTTATAAGATAATTTGTAACGAAAAAACCACTTCCGCCTTACTATTTGATTTCAGAACGAAAATAGTATTGAACCTCTTAATATTTCGTTTTGTTTTAATACAAACTAATATGATGAATAACTCAAGTGGATAAGACAACCAAGTTACTTAATTAGAGAAGATACACTAAAAAGCACTTACTTAAAATATATTGTATTATTGTATACTGAGAATCCTTCACTAGGGATCGCAAAATGTGCTGCTTACACATTTTACTCACGTATTTATCTGGTCATAAACTAGTAATTAGTTAATATAATTATTAATAAGTATTACGGTGCATGTGTGTAACCCATTTATAAGTTTAAAATGTACTTGAATCATAAAATACACTGGTACTTAATGTATGATGAGGGGAATAGCGAGGAGTGAAAGATGAACCTGCTTGGTCCCCTCAATACATTTGGCATAGGAGGTAATGGGTGGTCATCATGGAGGGAGAGTGTTTCCAAGTAACTGAAGCCTTCCATTGAGAGGGAAATGTAGGTTACTTTGGAAGAGCCCCCCCATGGATGGGTTTGGGATTCCTAGTGAAGCCACACTCCTTTCTTGTTTCATCCACTGTGGATGTTGGTTGAGTGGTTAAATAGGGAGGAGATGTGGAAATGTAGCTAGATGGTATGTGCAACTTATAGGTGAATCAAGGGTCAAGTTGGCATGGTTTTCATTACAGTGCAGCTAATGGCTCTATGTGAAAGTTCTCTGTGGTGAGCAGAGTTGGATGCTTATGACTGATATTGGATGAAAAGCTTCTTTGGTTTCTGATATCGGATAGAATAGTAAAATTATGTATGGTTTTTGATTGATAATTCTCTAGTTTCTGAATTGTATTGTAATTTGTTGTGTTGATATTAATATAATGATTCACCTTTTGCACCAAAAAAAAATAAAATACACTGGTACTCATCATTTGTTGACCAATACAAAATATCAAATAGAGATGTACATCCTTAGCTACAATCACTTGTCTCAACTTAAATTTGCACAAATTTTACATGCTGCGATCTAACATTCAAAATATTCATGTAAAACTCATACGCTTTAATCTTACCAGGTACAAAATGTAGATATACAAGTTGGATGCTTAAATCCAACAAATAAGAAGCTTTTTAACCTTGAATAGTCTAACATTTAAGATAACATGTAATTAGTGCTTTGAGAATCATGAACAAAACCTTTTGCAAAATTCACAAAAAAATGGTGATTTAGACAAGTTACCGGAAGGATTTCACTACCGATGTGGGATCAAAAACAATACTTTACAAGAAAAATGTATCAACACATGTAAGCTATCCTATTTATCATTCTTAACAAAGGTCCTTTATTTATGTCTACTATAATTCAAGCTTAACTAATAACTACCTTTTTATTATAAAACTACATAATCAATATTCTAGGGGATGATTTTTAACTAAATAAAACTACATTTCTTTCCAACTTTATTTTGAAACGTGCCTGATGAGACAACTTTCATCTATATGTTATAGTATTTAGAGAAACGTGTTATCTTAGATAGTTCAATGACACGATGTGGGTTGGTTTGTTTTGCACATACACTCAAACCTTTTTTATATTTAGAAGAAAATAAATAAATGTTGATTTTGATGAAGGCCTACGTTTGTTACTATGCATGATTTGTATTTAGTCCATTGTTTTTATTAATTCAACTTTTATTTATCAGTTAAAAATTATTTTGTTAGAGTTTAAATTGACACTTGTGTGCTATAATCTCCAAATCCGGTCATAACCAAAGTATAATCAGTTGTATATGTTTATGAATTGGACATGTTATCATCACCTAGAATATTGATTATGCTAAAACCAAAAACCTAACCGTAAATTCCGGTTAACATTAGAATACGCATATAAGCCCCAATCTAAGATGTTCTAAATGTTTCTATTTATGAATTGGATATGTTATCAATAAAATGAAACCCAAATTGACCCATTTCCATATTACGGGTTAAAAATCACTTACAGTGTATGTTCAATTATACACCTACACCTACACATGCACAAAAATAAATACCTTACGCATTATTAGAGGTGGCAAATGGGTCGGGTCGGGTCGGTTTGGGTCATGGGTCAAATGGTTTATGGGTCAAATGGGTCATGGGTCCAACGGGTATATTATAAGAAGACATGGATGAATCGGGCGTCAATTTCGACGACATTTTTACTCTGACGAAAGATGAGAGCTTTATCTTAGCGTTTTACGTTTAACGATCGAGTTTTTTTACGTTTTTTTTAAGCTTTCATCGTTTTGGAAAGAACGAAGAACGAAGAGCTTGAGTTCATCGCGATCCGGGCGGATTTATTTTTTTCTGTTTTTTTCCGTTCATCTTTATCCATGGTTCGAGCGATGGTTTTCCGAGCACTGGTTTGTTTTGTTTTTATCCGTTTTTATTTTCATTTTTCCGTTTTTTATCCGTTTTGAACGATTTTGGTTTGTCCGTTTTCGTTTTGATCCTGAAAGCTTTGCTTTTTATCCGAGCCATTTTTTGATGTTAACTGCGTTTTTGCGGAGTGACGCTGAAGTGTTTTGCTATCTGTTTTGCACATCTTATTGCGTTAGCGATTTGACAGTTTTTGCTGTCCGAGCGCATTTCGTTTCGGCGATGGCTGTCATTTCGTTTTTACGACTTTATCTGCATACGATTTAAATAATTAACGGAGCGTTAAAACGAAACGTGATGAAAACGTAAAATGGATAAACCAGTGAAAATAAAAGCAGGAAAACCGGATAAAATAAAATGGGGATGAACGACAAGAAATAAACGAACAATGGAATGGACGAATGGAATGGAATGGAATGGAATGGAACGGAATGGAATGGAATGGAATGGAACCGGAATGGAATGGAATGGAAGGAAACGGAGCGAAGGAATGGAACTGGAATGGAATGGAAAAAGGAATGGAAACGGAATGAAAATGGAATGCGAATGGAACGGAATGGAATGGATGGAATGCGAATGGAATGGAATGGAATGGAATGGAATGGAATGGAATGGAATGGAATGGAATGGAATGAAATGGAAGGAATGGAATGGAATGGAATGGAATGGAATGGAAAGCGAATGAAACGGAATGGAAAAAATAAAAGGAATCGAGGAATGGATCTCTGGCTTTGACCCATCTCACCCATTTGTTGACCCATTCACCCATTTGTTGATTCACATAAGTCCATATATGTCAATTCCCATTTGAGACTGTTTTGTAAAATTAACCCAATCCAACCCATAAGTTGTTATTTTTGACCCATAGCAACCTATTTTTCTCTAAATGGGTTGTGATTGCCACCTCTACGCATTAACATAATCAAAGAACAAATAAATCGTAATATGAAAACATACCATGCAGTATTGGTAGAAATCTTTACATTGCCGGTAAAGATCAAATGATCGTAACCCAATAACTACAAACAAAGGAAGCAAAGAAATTAAAGGCATATGACATCTTCACATTCTTAGTTATAATCAGTTGTATACGTTTGATACTCGGACGATATATTTGCTCTAAAACTACTAATTGTTTTTGTGAAATTTCTAAATTTTTGTAACCTCTATGTGATTATATATGTTGATGAAAAATAGAGGTTTGAAACAATTATTGTGAAGAGGCGATGTTGACTTTAAAGTCGTACAAATTTTAGCCACTAGATGACTTCGCGTTTCAAATATTCATCCAAAAGTCACATATATGCTTTAAATCTCACCATGTTAACAGATATACATATAAAAGTTGGATGTTTTAAATTCAACAAATAAAAGGCTTTTCAATCATGAAGTGATTTCATGATTAAAGTAACATAAAATGAATTCTTTGAATATCATGAAGAAAACATTTTGCCAAAAACTAAAAAAGTAAATGAATTATATATACAAGTTATCCCACAAGCAACAAAAGGATAGATTTATTCCCGAGAAATGCTATGATCAAAAAAATTTTACAAAAGAATTTCCACACAATGACATGGAATGGATATTTGTGGATGAAAATTAGAGAGATAATTTAAAAGTAAGAGAAAGAATACCACTAGTTAAATGACAAATGTGGATAATTTTTTGTAAAATTTTTGTGGTTCTAGCATTTCTCTTTATTCCCCTATACATATGTCACCTGTAAGATAACATAATATTAATCCAAACTTGATCAACTAACATATCTTTAGTATATAACCTATCAACGTTTTCCTTTTGTTATCTATGTGGGATCAAAAACAATATTTTATCTAGAAAACATATAAATACATGTAACTATCTGCCTTTTTACAACGAGTGTTCCTTATTTACTTCCACTCATATTCAAGCATAGCTACCTATTTGTTTTTAAACATGAAATATCCCTAGTTAAAAGAGAGGGGCACACGGTTGCTCAACTTGAGATGTAGTGACAAGATAACTTTAGAGATTTAGAAGACCAGGACCTAAATACCATTACACTTAAGGGTCTTTTGAAAACTGAAATCCTGACGAAATGGCTTCAAGATGGCAGGGACTAATGGTGTTTAAGGAAAAGATGACCGTGCATGTTCAAGCCTAGGTAGTACGTTTGCTTATATTCCTGAGATTGCGACGCTCAAATCTTCGGGCCTCAGATACTTGATGAAAAAGAATAAGTCTTCTTTTAATGATGTTATCCGTGTATTTACCACCTCGTGGTTCATGCTCAATAAGGTTATGAAGTATTGGTTAAAACATGTTTGGTACCCTGACAAGGATCTTAAGTCATTTTTTTGTTTCAGGCTGGCGACTCTCTAGCTATCAGTCGATAGCCTGGTGGACCACGTCCTAAGAACTTATTTTTCCATGACCGAAGGCAAAAACGAACAAGAGATTTCCGAGATATTCGACATGAACATCGACAAGTGATCAATCTTCACATATCCTTAGCTATAATCAGTTGTATATGTACTATACTTGGCCAATATATTTGCTCTACGACAAGTAATTATTATTTTGAAATTTCTTAATCTTTGTCATTTTTATGCAGTGGCGGATCTAGCCGCAAATCTAAGGTGGTTCCTTAATTTTGTAGAAAGAAAAGTTAACGAGTCAACTATTTAATGGGTCGGGTCGGTTCGAGCCAAGACAAAGCCATTTAACGCGAGTTTATATGTGAATCTAAACATTAAAAAATAAGTATGGTTCATTAAATCTATCTTTTTCCTAATGTGACAATATCTGCAACTTGTTCAACAAAAGAAAACAAGTTCGGCACACGTGGTTATATACCTTTAGTTCTATATTTATTTACATAACAATTTCTTTTATGTATGATGAAATAAAACAAATAATTAGAACAAATTCTTTCACGTGTAAATATGTCGCACACGATGTCTATAACTTTATAACTTTATATCGTTTCAAATGTACTTTACAAACACCGGTATATTATTGAATACATATGTTAATTATCAACTTTTACTAATTAATGATACCTTCGAAAAATTATACTAAAATTATAATTTCATACTTATTGTAAGTACAATAAATTTACACTAAAAATGTTGACTAGCTAAACAAAAAAAGTACACCTAATCCTCATATAAGAAAATGACTACAAAACAATTTAAAGTTGCTCGGTTCAGAATTATAAACAAGGTGAAGTAACTTTTATATTAAAATTGCTATGTCGAGGCTAAAAAGATTCCCTACTAGTTGTTCACCCTACTTTGTACTTTCTTGTTTTTCATCTTCTTCATTCATTCACTCTGTTACTTCCGATCTCCGGCAAAATTTATTTTTGTTTTTCTTCTTTCTTTTTACACATTTTTAAATCCAAGGTGGTTCCTTAGTATTTTCTAAGGTAGGTCCTCAAAAACATCTTATATCGTTCTCTAAAAGATTTTTCTTTCTAAGGTGGTTCCCGGGCACCACCTGCCACATACATAGGTCCGCCTCTGCTTTTATGTAACTATATATGTAGATGAAGGAATTGAGGTTTCAAACAAATGATGTGAAGAAGTGTTGCCAACTTAAAATAGCACAAATTTTAGCCGCGAGGTGTTTAACGCTCAAAATATTCATATAAAAGTTTGATGCTTTAAGACAACAAATAAAAAGTTTTTTTAACAATGAGTGGAATATCATGAAAAATACAAAAAGTTAATTAATCATACAAGTTATCATCCAGGATATTAAATGGACAGATTTAACAATCTTTCCATTATAACTCCTAAATAATAGCGTAATACTAAACTCAACTTGCCCAACTAACATAACTTTGGTATATAACCTACCTTCCTTTTCTTTCTATTAAATGTGTAGGATCAAAAACATTATTTTTGTCAAGAAAATATATATAACTCGTATATGTAAGGTGCTTGTCTTTTTTTATAGTAAGGGTTGTTTATTTACCTCCACTTAGACTCAAGCTTAGCTACCTTTTTGTTTTGAAACATGAATAATAGCATAAAAGGTTGCTCATTTATAGTATAGCTATTCGGGTGTTGGGAACTTGATGTAGCCACGAGATAACTGTAGAGCTTTAGAAATACCTAATTACCATTACACTTAATGAGCTATAGAAAATTGAAATCCCAAGGAAATGACTTTAAGTTGTCAGGGACTAACGACGTTGTTTTGTTTGGAAAAGGAAAAGATGATTGTGCATGTTCAAGACTATTGAGGTATGCTTGCTGAGTTTCCTAAGATAGCGACACTCGAGTGTCTGGACCTCGGATACTTGATGAAAAAGAAAATGTCATCTGATGATGGAGGTGATCATGTTATTCTTGTATTTACCATCTCGTGGTTGATGCTCAATAACTTTATGGAATACTGTTTGAAACATGTTTTATTTGCAACTCTGACAAGGATCTTAAGTTACTTGTTTGTTTCAGGCTGCCGAGTCTTTATCAGTCGATAGCTAGCCTGGTGGACCTCGCCTTAAAAACTTATAATTCCTTGACCGAATGCAAGAAAGAACAAGAGATTTCCGAGATAGAGATTTCTGGGATAAAAAGCACGGACATCGAGACTTTCACTCCTGATCCCAAGCTTTTTATCAGGAAAACGTGTCTGTACCGCATGCTAGCGTAAAGTGTCGGTGTCTCATAATGCTTGAGGCTAGGGATGCTAGGGTCACTCAACACCCAAAAAGGGTGCACGCGGTCAAAGTTTCCCCGCCGATTCAAACTTTTCTGAACAACTACTTCTAATTTAATGATTCAACTTTTACTTATCATTTGAAGACTAGTTGTGAGAAACTTGGATAGTTATAAAACATTTGTGAGAGTATAAATTGACACATGTGTGCTATATAGCTTTGAATATCATATTAAAGAGTCATCAAGCTTTGAATATCATGAAAAACACAAAAAGTTGATTAATCATACAAGTTATCGTCTGCGATATTACATGCCCAGATTTAATAATCAGGAGATAGAAAATACCACAACAATAACATAATGCTTGGGGCTAGGGATGTTAGGGTCACTCAACACCCAAAAAGGGTGCACGCGGTCAAAGTTTCCCCGCGGATTCAAACTTTTCTGAACAACTACTTCTAATTTAATGATTCAACTTTTACTTATCATTTGAAGACTAGTTGTGAGAAACTTGGATAATTATAAAACAAATTTGTGAGAGTATAAATTGACACATGTGTGCTATATAGCTTTGAATATCATATTAAAGAGTCATCAAGCTTTGAATATCATAAAAAGCACAAAAAGTTGATTAATCATACAAGTTATCGTCTGTGATATCACATGCCCAGATTTAATAATCAGGACATAGAAAATACCACAACAATAACATAATACTAAACCCAACTTGGATAATTATAAAACAAATTTGTGAGAGTATAAATTGACACATGTGTGCTATATAGCTTTGAATATCATATTAAAGAGTCATCAAGCTTTGAATATCATGAAAAACACAAAAAGTTGATTAATCATACAAGTTATCGTCTGCGATATCACATGCCCAAAAAGGGTGCACGCGGTCAAAGTTTCCCCGCGGATTCAAACTTTTCTGAACAACTACTTCTAATTTAATGATTCAACTTTTACTTATCATTTGAAGACTAGTTGTGAGAAACTTGGATAATTATAAAACAAATTTGTGAGAGTATAAATTGATACATGTGTGCTATATAGCTTTGAATATCATATTAAAGAGTCATCAAGCTTTGAATATTAAAGAGTCAAAGTTTCCCCGCGGATTCAAACTTTTCTGAACAACTACTTCTAATTTAATGATTCAACTTTTACTTATCATTTGAAGACTAGTTGTGAGAAACTTGGATAATTATAAAACAAATTTGTGAGAGTATAAATTGACACATGTGTGCTATATAGCTTTGAATATCATATTAAAGAGTCATCAAGCTTTGAATATCATAAAAAGCACAAAAAGTTGATTAATCATACAAGTTATCGTCAGCGATATCACATGCCCAGATTTAATAATCAGGACATAGAAAATACCACAACAATAACATAATTTAATGATTCAACTTTTACTTATCATTTGAAGACTAGTTGTGAGAAACTTGGATAATTATAAAACAAATTTGTGAGAGTATAAATTGATACATGTGTGCTATATAGCTTTGAATATCATATTAAAGAGTCATCAAGCTTTGAATATTAAAGAGTCAAAGTTTCCCCGCGGATTCAAACTTTTCTGAACAACTACTTCTAATTTAATGATTCAACTTTTACTTATCATTTGAAGACTAGTTGTGAGAAACTTGGATAATTATAAAACAAATTTGTGAGAGTATAAATTGACACATGTGTGCTATATAGCTTTGAATATCATATTAAAGAGTCATCAAGCTTTGAATATCATAAAAAGCACAAAAAGTTGATTAATCATACAAGTTATCGTCAGCGATATCACATGCCCAGATTTAATAATCAGGACATAGAAAATACCACAACAATAACATAATACTAAACCCAACTTACCCAATCAATGTAACTTTAGTATATAACTTGTCATCATTTTGTTTCTATCACCTATGTGGGATCAAAAATAATTATTTTATCAAGAAACTATATCTTAACACTTGTAAGGTGTCTGCATTTTTTTTTATAACAATGATCGTTTATTTACCTCCACTCATACTCATGCTTAGCTACGTTTTTGTTTTTGAAACCGAGAATCTAGTTTAGGATATCTAGTTAACGACACCCAAAAATCCAAATTAAAAGAAGGAGGTTTGACTTTTCTCGGGTCAACCGTCTTCCTTTGCCTCCCTGTTAGTGAGCTCAGTGTTGTTGCTAGCATCGCCTATAGTTCAGAAAATACACAAACGCTATTTAACACGAAGAAATATAGCTAATTGTGTTGTTTTTTGATGAGTTATGGTTAGTTTCAATCTAACTTATGAAATAAACCAAATAATTCCGAAATAATTTTAGTTCATCACTCATCGTAATCACAGTTCTTCTTTGCCTTCCAACCTCTTTTCTTCCGTCATATCGGTGTGTTGTACCAAAACCATATAATATCATGTAAGTACTTTTAAGGACTCTTTTGAATGTTGAAAACAAATGTTACTATCAATATAAATTTATATGGACTATGGATTATAAAACAAACATAGTATTGAACCTCTCAATATCAATTTAACGGAACAATCACTACCGTCTTACGGGTTGATTTCAAAACCAACATAGTATTGAACCTCTTAATATTTTTTGTTTTGATTTGGTACAAGTTAACATGATGAATAACTAAGTGGATAAGACATTGTTTTGTAACAAGTAATTAACAAACAAGCTAAGTTATACAAGAAGCATTTAATTAGCTAATTGTATAGGTTAAATGCTTTTTAACCACAAAAACCTAAAGTTATATCTTAATTAATGGAAGTCTTAAATGAGCAAACTAAGATACATATCTCTTTATCTTAATGATGGAATCTCTCCATTTATCTTTCAACCGGGTGGTAGACGAGGGCTTGTTCAAAGGTATTCAATTACAAGGTTCGTTATCCTTATCTGACCTTTTTTATGCAGACGACCCTATGTTTATAGGAGAATGGTCCAATGAAAATCTGAGTGCTATTATCAACATTTTAAAGAGCTTCTTTCTTGCTTCTTGACTTCAAATAAATATCCTTAAAAGTCAACTGTTGGGTGTGTGCGTTCCGCACCAAGTGGTAGAGCAGGCAGCCTCTTTTATAGGTTGTTCTATTATGAGCAATAAATTCTGCTATCTAGGCGTTATGGTGGGAAAATACTCTTCTCGTATTAAGGCTTGGGATGACGTTATTCTTAAGCTTAGATATCGCCTCTCTAAGTGGAAGGTGAAAACCCTTTCGATAGGCGGTCGTTTAACTCTCTTGAAATCCGTTCTTGGGGCATCGCTGATTTATAATATGTCCATTTTGAAAGTCCCTACAGGTGTTTTGAAGGTTATGGAGACTATCCGCAACCGGTTTTTTAATGGAGCGGACCAGGTGGAAAAAAAGTTTCATGGGTTGCTTGGAATAAGGTTTTAGCTTCAAAAAAACATGGTGGTTTAGGAGTCTTGAGTTTTTTTTCTCTTAACTGTGCCCTCCTTCTCAAATGGGTTTGGCGGTTTGTATCCCAAGATGGCTCGTTATGGTATAAAGTCATTCGTGCGCTTTATGGTTCTTCGGTGTAAACTCACTCGACTTGCCTATCCTCTAACTGGTGTTCAATAATGAGGGAAGTCAATAAGTTAAAAGGGAAAGGTTTTGATTTCTGGTCACACTGTAAAAAACGCATTGGTAATGGTGATGATTCGAGATTCTGGTTCGATTGTTGAATCGGAGACATTCCTCTTCGTGTCAAATTTCCTCGCTTGTTCGCATTGGACCTGAACAAAGAAGCCTCGGTGGCTGTTAAGCTTAGTGCTCCGATAGATGTTTCATTCCGTAGAAATGCTCGGGGTGGTCTCGAAGAGCATCTGTTGGCTGATTTGACTTCTTTGACGGATTCGGTGACTTTATCGAATTCAGGTGATCGATGGGTTTGTGATTTGGTTAGCGAGGGTAACTTCTGGGTTAAGGAGATTCGTAACTACATTGATGATCTTTTCCTTTCGCATCAAGCTGCCCTGACTAGATGGATCAAATACATCCCTCTATTAAGATTAACATCTTCGCTTGGCGAGCTCGACAAGATTATTTACCGACTCGAGTAAATCTGATTCGCAGAGGCATCACTATTGAGTCGTCTCTTTTTCCGGTTTGTTCAGTCTACGAAGAAGATGTTTGCCGCATCTTCTTCCGTTTTGATTTGGCTCAGCTTGTTCTTCGTCGCATATGCAGATGGTGGGGCTTAGATCCTCATCACTGGTCATCGTTCCAAGAGTGGCAGTCTTGGATTCTTTCGATTCGGTTCTCCTCTAAGGTCAAAGCTATGTTGGAGGGAGTGTTCTTCGTATCTTGGTGGTTTATCTGGAACTTTAGGAATCGGATCATTTTTGAAGAAACCAAAAAGATAATGAGTCATACAAGTTATCGTTCACGGGAACACTATATATTTTTCTGGAGTGTTTGCAGGAACAATAACCCTTTATGGCTTTGTGTTTGATTCAAACCTCTTTGAATGTGGTAGGTTCTATTGTTACAATTTTTCCAATTTTTATTTGGCACAAACATGATGAGACACAACTTTCATATATTTGCTAGCATGTAAAAAATGCATTTTTAAATGACCATGTAAAAAATGCATTTTTAAACCAAAAAGATAATGAGTCATACAAGTTATCGTTCACGGGAACACTATATATTTTTCTGGAGTGTTTGCAGGAACAATAACCCTTTATGGCTTTGTGTTTGATTCAAACCTCTTTGAATGTGGTAGGTTCTATTGTTACAATTTTTCCAATTTTTATTTGGCACAAACATGATGAGACACAACTTTCATATATTTGCTAGCATGTAAAAAATGCATTTTTAAATGACCATGAGTGATCTAGCTTTCCATATCAACATGACAATAACATAATAATAATCTTAAATTAGTCAACCAAGATAACTTTAGTATATAACCTACCATCCTTTTCTTTCTATTACCAATGTGGGATCACAAACATGAGGGTAGTATGCTTGCTTATATTCTTGAGATTGCAGTGCTTGACTCTGCGGGTCTTTGATACTCGATGGGAAAAGAATAAGTCTTATGAATACTGTTTAAAGCATTTTTGCAACCATGGTAAGGATCTTAAATGTCACTTCTTTGTTTAGGCTACCGACTCTCTAGCTATCAGTCGATTGCTTGGTGGACCTTGCCTTAAAACTTATGATTCCCTGACAGAACAAGAGATTTATGAGCAAGTGATTTTCAATATACTCAACACGAACATCGACTCTTACTCCTGAACCCAAGGTTTACCCCTTGGCTTCTTATCAGGAAAACATGCATGTTATTGGTTACATGCACTTGGGTGTTTTTTGTGGGTCTGTCTTTCTCACTTGATGTTTGGAACCCTTGTCTTTTATTAAGTTTTTGCATTGTCTTTCATTCTTGACTTTGGATATATAAACTTTGGTACATAATGGCAAAGATGACTCAAGAGTGTAATGTTGTCTTGTTTAACAGTCTATTTTGTTGCATTCGATGAATAGTCATCATACTTGAATTTATGTCTCTCTTGGATTGTTGGCAATAGCAAGTCACCACTTTGGATGTATACATCATCACTATTAGTTTGAAAAAGGACACGATCTTGGTAGGGGTATTGACCTGATCAATCTTGATGATTAGACTTCTTGAAAATGAAATCTTTTCTAGTCTTGTTCCAATAGAAGCTCAAAATCCACCTACATTAAGTTCCTTCATTCGTGGCGAAACAAATTAAAATGATCACAATCATTTTTTCGGGTGAATTGTGTGAATAAGGGCACCAATTTCATTCTTTGCTCGGTTAATAATACTTGCACCTTTAAAACCACTAATCGGTGTGTTCACATCAATATTATCTCCCTTCCCATGAGTTTCTTTTCGATTGCGAGGTGAATGTTCTTTTAATATTTCCTATTCTTACTTCCGCCTTTAAATTATTCAGTGCCCTATAATAAACAAAACTAAATAGGTGATACGATAATTAGCATATTCGGATTTTATTTGTTTCTAACTAGCATTGGTGATTCATGCCGTCTTTATCACAAATAAACCAAGAAGCTAAATCAGACAAAATACAAAATAAAAAGTCGTTAAGGTCGCAAGAGAATCCTTATCCCACAAAACAAATACCTGGCGAAAACTTGGCACCACTTGAAATAACATTAACACGGCTTCTCCACAATAATCTAATGTTCTTAGAGTGTTTCATCGATATGATTTGACCAATGGTCAAAAACCAACATTCGAAAACCAAGCGAAAAAGAAACGATCAATATATGCATATATGAATAAAAGATTTTGATGCTTTAAATCCAAAAACTAGAAAAGCTTTTTAACCAAGAGTAATCTACCTCTGAATATAAGGAATATCATCGAAATATAAAAAGTTAATTAATCAATTTAGTTATCGTCATGATATTATTACAAGCACGGATTTATTGATAATAACATAATATAAATTAATCTTAACTTAGCCATCCAACATAACTTTAGCATATAAGGGTGGTGGCAGTCATGATCTCATTCCTCATCCATGCCTCACCACCCACCAATAATATCATTCCACCTCAATCATGCCTCTATCATGTCTCACCATACTTTTTTAGTGGCAAACATAATCCAATGTCTCACCTGATTTTATTTTTTTATTTTTTATATTCATACATATGTATCATAGGTCTTGGTCTTCCCAATTAAAAGTCTTCTAAGTCACAAACAAATCATATCATTAGTTAAAAAACACACACACAAGCACCATTGTACTGTGTGTAAAAATTATCCAAAATGGTTGCATCAGAACCAGATTCAGTGAAGAAGAAAGAGATGGTTCATTCACCTATTTAACTTATTTTTCAGTCATCACTCTTTTATCAGCATGTCCTCCCTTATAAGCCGTTCAACGGCTAGTTCTTTCCACATGCTCCTCATACCGAAGCGGCAAACCATCCCGATCCTTGTTCATGTCGTTCCATACCGCTACTGTAGCGGCGGTGTTGCCGCTCGGCATCACCCCAAACCGAAGCCAAACCGCACCTATTGCCACCACCCTAAGCCCCATCTTTTTCCTTCTATTACCTATGTGGGAATAAAACAAACTTTTCTCTTGAAAATATAAAAACACATGCAAGTTATCTGACTTTTTAAAATTATCAATTGATTTTCATCAAGGCCTACGTTTCTTTGTTTGCATGATTTGTATTGGTTCAACTTTTACTTATCAATGATTGCATTATCCTTTCCAAGCAATATTGAAGACTAGTTATAAAACTACTTTGCGAGAGTTTAAATTGACACATGTGCTATAATCTCCAAATCCGGTCATAACCATAGTATAATCAGTTGTATAACAAATCAAAGACAAATGAAATCTTCACATCCTTAGCTTTAATCAGTTGTATACTTGGGTGATATATTTGCTCTACAACAACTAATTATTCTTTTAAAATTTCTTATTTTTGTAACTTTTATGTTATATGTAGATGAAGGAATAAAGGTTTCAAACAATTAATGTGCAGAGGTGTTGTTAATTTAAAGAAACACAATTTATTATTGTTATTATTATTATTTTATTTTATTTTATTTTGGTGGTGGTGGGGGTTCTAAAATTCAAAATATTCATGCAAATGTAGGATAAATTAGAACTAACTGTGATCAATATTTGCATATAAAAGTTTGATGCTAAAACTCCAACAAATAAAAAGCTTTTTAGCCATGAATGATCTACCTCTAATATCAGTTAATTAATCATACAAGTTATATGTCATATGAGTTAATTATCCCTAAAATGCGAAAACAAGTGTGTCGATTAGCCAAACCCGACCCACCCTCTTGACATGTAATAAAAGTTGCCCGTTTTAACCCAAGCTCGTTTAAACACAAGACCCAGCCCACACATTATTGAACCAGTTGATTCGTAGATGTAATAAAGTTGCAAAGAAGCTTACACGGTGTAATTAAGCATGTGCACGGAATGCACCTCAAGAAGATGGATCAGTTAAAGCTGCTAAAAGTACTCTCAGTGTGAACATAGTTTAGTGAAGAGATTATGCAATAGCCGGTCGTAAGAAATTGTAAATACACTCAAATTTTACGTGTTTTCGTGGCCACCAATATACTTTCTGCTATAAATGAAAAACATAGTTTTAGGGGTGAGCACGGGTTAGGGTAGGCGGGTTTATGCTAAAACCAAAAACCGAACCGTAAATTCCGGTTTAACATTAGAATACACATTAGGAGAATAGAAGCCCCAATTTAAGAGTTCCTTGTTTACTTATTTCCATCGACTAAAAACTCGAGACCACTGGAAATAATTAGTCATTAACATTTGTGGTGTGTTTCATTGATATATGACTTGACCAAGATCAAAAATTAACATTTGAGAAGCAAGCAAAAGAGACACGGCCTTTTTGGTCGATAGTCTTGTCTAGTTGTTTTTGGTATTTCAACTAGCATAATAAACCTATTATAGAAGGTAGCAACTTTTTCCTTCTATCACTCGCCAGGGAAAATAGGAATTTTTACGATGAAAGAATACGGCACACGACACAAACGAGTTGTCTTTTTTATGCTAGTTTTTGGTTTACTCCAAACTCATGAATTTTTTTTTTTTCAGAAAATAAATTGTAACAAAAAAAACATTTTTGCCTTACAATTTACAAAACTTTGTAGTTTTGATTTGGTACAAATTAACATGATGAATAACCCAAGTGGATAAGACATCATTTTGTAACAAGAATTAAAAAACAAGCTAATTGTAAAAGTTAACACTTTGTTCTTCCTGAGTTTTTATTTGGAGAAAAAACAAGCTAATAGGTGATACAATAATTAGCATATTCGTATTATATGTGTTTCTAACTAGCATTGGTGATAAATGCCGTCTCTATCACAAATAAACCAAGAAGCTAAATCATACAAAATAAAAAATAAAAAGTCGTTAAGGTCGCAAGAGAATCCTTATCCGTCAAAACAAGTACCTGGCAAAAACTTGGCACCACTTGAAATAATTGGACATTAACACGGCTTCTCCGCAATTATCTAATGTTCGTAGAGTGTTTCATCAAAACACCATCATTCGAAAACCAAGCAAAAAAGAAACGACCTTTTTTGGTCGATAGTTTGATCATTTGTTAACCAACACAAGAAATCAAATTTAGATGAAATCGTCACATCCTTAGCTACAATCAGTTGTTGTATACGATTGTATCCTTGGACGATATTAATTACTCTGCAATATATTATCCTTGGATGAAATTTCTTAACTTTTGTAACTTCTATGTCACTATATGTAAACCAAGAATAGTGATTTGAAACAATTGCTGCGAATAGGGTATGTTGACTTAAAAATAGCACAAATGTTAGCCATGAAATGATTAGCTAGGAAGTTATCTAACGTTCAAAATATTCATGAAGTCGGATACTTAAATTTCATTACGATCAATATATCCATATAAGATTTTGATGCTTTAAATCCAACAATTAAAAAAGCTTTTTAACCAAGTGGAATCTACCTCTGAATATCAAAGAAATATAAAAAGTTAATTAATGATACAAGTTATCGTCATGATATTATTACAAGCACAGATTTATTATTCGGTACAAGTATATGTACCTTGACAATAACATAATATTAATCTTAACTTAGTAACCTAACGTAACTTTAGCATATAAGCCACCATCTTTTTCTTTCTATTACCTGTGTGGGATAGAAACAAACTTTTTTCTAGAAAATACATAAACATATGCAAGCTAATAAAATGTTAGAAAAGAGGGGGACAACGTTGCTCAGCTTGGTATGTAGTGACGAGATAATTTAGAGCTGTTAGTCTAAAATAGTATAATACCTTATGGTGTATATTTGTAAATTCCATATTTTTGATGTATCATTATTGTATCTTGATATTCTATAAATGTAGTAGTTCCCCTTCATTTGGGGACATCAAGTGTAACTTAATACATGGTATCAGACAGGTGAATCCTCTCATCTGTCCCACCACTTCCCATCCCCCTTTCTCTTTCTCTTCCCAAAATCCCTCACATTCTCCTTAACCCTTTGTCTTCTTTCAAATCCATCATGGCCGGATCTTCATCAACTGAAGAAAACACACTACCAATGAACACCCTGTTACACATGATCACCATCAAACTATCATCTTCTAATTATCTTCTATGGAAGAATCAAATGCTCCCGTTATTCTCCTATCAAAATCTTCTTCAACATATTGACGGTACCCCAGCTCCGGAACCGACAATTATTATTGAAGGAAAATCATCACAGAATCCTTCCCACTCATCGTGGCTCTCAGCTGATCAACGAGCCATCATCATATTACATGCCTCTTTGTCCGAAGAAGCGATTGCAGAAATCATTGGGTTAACCACTGCTCGAAAAATATGGTTAACTCTTGAATCAGCATATAGCAACTCTTCCGTTGAACGCATTCAGAACTTAAAAGACCTCTGTAGGCAACTTACTAAAGGGTCTCAATCGGTAGCTGAATATGGCAGAAAATTCAAAGGCTATTGCGACCAACTTGCTGCAGTCGGTCACCCTGTTGACCCATCAGATCAAGTCCACTGGTTCCTGTGCGGATTGGGGCCATCATTTGAGACATTCTCCACCTCCATTCGTACATCTCGACAGACACCCATGTTTCGTGATCTGCTGGCTTTAAGTGAGAGTCATGAATTGTTCTTAAAGTCCCTCCATGGAACTGCTACACCACCTGTTGCATTTCACTCTGACTCAAACCAGCCACGTAACACATCTCATGGTCGTGTTGATAATCGAAAATCTCGTGGTGGTGTCTCAGGTGGTCGTGGTCGTGGTCGTGGTCGTAGGCCACCCCACTGTCAGCTTTGTCGAACAGACGGGCACTATGCTAACATGTGTCCTAATCTCTCACAGTATGCAACTAAAGCCACAACTACCGACCTTGCAAATGCCTTCCATGCTCAATGTCATGTCACTTCCTCGGGCCCTGATTGGTATGTTGACTCTGGGGCAACCGATCACATGACTTCGTCTCCGGCAAATGTCAACAGTGCTACACCAAATATGGGACAAGCCAACGTCACTTTCGGTAACGGTAATAAACTCCCTGTCTCACACATTGGTCATACTACGGTTAACAATAATATTCGATTGCGTGATGTGTTAGTGGTTCCTAATCTTACAAAGAATCTTCTATCTACTAGTAAACTTACCTCTGATAACCTTTTGGATGTGGTTTTTTCCCAACCATATTTCTATATTCAGGACCGCTTGACGAAACAAATCCTAGCTCAAGGAAGATGTGAAAACGGTCTCTATGTTTTAACTCCCGGCCCTCAAGCTCTCATTGCTGACTCCAAGTTGAAGGCCTCTTTTGAGCTTTGGCACTTACGTTTGGGACATGTCTCGTTTGATACTATTTTGCATTTGAATAAAACAGGGTGTTTATCTGTTACATCTATTTTGCCTAAACCACTTATTTGTTCTTCATGTCAAATGTCTAAAGGACAACGATTATCTTTCGTAACTAATAAGCAAAGGGCCTCACACCCACTTGACCTAATTCACTGTGATCTATGGGGCCCGTCCCCAGTTACGTCGGTTGATGGCTATCGATATTATGTGATCTTTGTTGATGATTTCTCTCGATTTACTTGGTTATATCCATTAAAGGCAAAATCTGAATTTCATGTTATCATGTCAAGTTTTATGAAACTGGTACAAACCCAGTTTTCCACCAAAATTAAAGTGTTTCAGAGTGATGGTGGTACGGAATTTGTGAACCAACATGTGCGTGGCTTACTGGAGGAAAATGGTACTTTTCATCGCTTATCATGCCCATACACGCCCCAACAGAATGGCCGAGTTGAAAGAAAACACCGACATGTGGTTGAAACTGGATTAGCCATGTTATTTAATGGACGGGTTCCGCCAGAATATTGGGTCGAGGCATTTAGCTCAGCTGTTTACATCATAAATCGGCTTCCCACAATGGTCTTGGATCGCAAGTCTCCATTTGAAGTTTTATTTTCACGCACGCCATCATATGGCAATTTTCGTGCATTTGCTTGCCGCGTCTATCCGTACTTGAGTGATTATGCAGCACACAAGCTCGCACCCAGAAGCTTACCGTGCATTTTCATGGGTTACTCATCCCAGTATAAAGGCTACCGGTGTCTTGATCCGTGCACATCACGAACATATATCACACGACATGCTCGATTTGATGAGAACGTGTTTCCTTTTTCAAATAATTTGTCTACTGCTCATGAGGCCACTTTACCTCTACATGTCTTTGTAGATGACTCTCTGGGAAACTCATGCACACCTAACGTCTCGGACTCGCCAACATCTAAGCCAATGCCTACGACCGCTACCAAATGTGGGTTATGCACCGATGATTCTGACATACGTCATACCACTATTACACAACCAGAAAGTCACACAATCCTCTTCCGGAAAATGGGGCAGGACCATCTACACCGTCTGAGCCCGATCCTCTACAATCGAACTCGATACAGCCCACTACGGCACGTGTCCAGTCATCCCATTCCATGACGACTAGGTCAAAAGCTGGTATTTTTAAACCAAAGCACAAAGCTGATCTTGCACACACTAAGCATCATGCACTATGTGCTGCATTATTTGCTTCTCGTGATCCTAGAGGTTTTAAATCGGCTGCCAAACATTCTCATTGGATGGAGGCTATGCGGAAAGAAGTGACTGCCCTTCATAACAATGACACATGGACGCTCGTTCCTCGACCTGAAAATCAAAATGTGGTTGGTTCTAAGTGGCTATTTCGCACCAAATATTGTTCGGATGGATCTATTGAGCGCCACAAAGCCCGGCTTGTGGCCCAAGGTTTTAGTCAGATTCTCGGTCTCGATTATTCACACACCTTCAGTCCGGTAGTAAAAGCCACTACTGTTCGAGTGGTTCTTTCACTAGCTGTTATATATGGCTGGAAACTCCATCAACTAGATGTTAATAATGCGTTCCTTCACGGTCATCTAACTGAACGCGTGTATATGGAACAACCTCCCGGCTTTACTGACTCTCGCTTCCCTAATCATGTTTGTCGCCTGAACAAGGCAATCTACGGCCTCAAACAAGCCCCACGGGCATGGTTCCAACGACTCAGTTCTTTTCTCCTACAGAATGGGTTTACATGTAGTCGTTCTGATCCATCACTCTTTGTCTTCATACGTGAATCATGCATCATGTACTTGTATATGTTGATGATCTTATTTTGACTGGAAATCATGATCACATCATGGTTTCGTTCATCAACAGATTACATCGTGAGTTTGCCATTAAGGATCTTGGAGAGCTCAACTACTTTCTCGGACTTGAAGCTACTCGTACTTCAGAGGGGTTGTTTCTCAGTCAATCGAAGTATGCACATGATATACTTAAACGTGCAGGTCTCTTGGATGCAAAACCTGTTCATACGCCTTTGGCTGCAAACGAAATTCTCATTACACATGGTGACCAGTATGATGATCCTACCTCTTATCGATCTCTGGTCGGGGCACTTCAATATTTAACCATTACCAGACCGGATATCTCTTATGCCGTAAATCAAGAAAGTCAGTTTCTTCAATCTCCGACTACAACTCACATGCAACAAGTAAAAAGAATTCTTCGGTATGTCAAAGGCACCTTGGCCTATGGTCTCACGTTCTCCAAACCCTCTCGTACAACCATTCTTGGCTACTCTGATGCTGATTGGGCTCGCTGCATTGAGACTCGTCGATCCACATATGGTTACTCGATCTTTCTAGGAAACAATCTTGTATCCTGGAGTGCTAAAAAGCAACCCACCATCTCTCGCTCAAGCTGTGAATCAGAATATAGAGCTATGGCTAACACTGCTGCTGAAATTGTATGGCTTACTCATCTGCTTCGTGAGTTACATGCCTTACCGCCTGATCGTCCCACCTTACTTTGTGACAATCGTAGTGCTCTCTTTCTCTCTCAAAATCCAGTTGCTCACAAACGTGCAAAACATATCGATCTGGATTATCATTTTATCCGGGAGTTGGTGTTGTCTGGAAAACTTCATACTCGATTTGTTCCCACCAAGCTTCAGGTGGCGGACATATTTACCAAGAGTCTACCAAGACCTCAATTTGAGTTCTTTCGTGCCAAGCTACGTCTCGGGCCACCTCCCTTTCGCTTGCGGGGGGATGTTAGTCTAAAATAGTATAATACCTTATGGTGTATATTTGTAAATTCCATATTTTTGATGTATCATTATTGTATCTTGATATTCTATAAATGTAGTAGTTCCCCTTCATTTGGGGACATCAAGTGTAACTTAATACAAGAGCTTTAGAAACACCTAAATACTAAAATACCATTACACTCGATGAGCTATAGAAAATTGAAATCCAGACGGAATGGCTTCTAGACGTCAAGGACTAAACGGTGTTGTTCAGATACTTGATGAAAAATAACAAGTCTTCTGACGATGATGTTACCTCTGTGATTACTTAATCACATATCAAATTTATGCCAACATACTTTGATTTTGCCAAAGAGTTAAAGACTTAAGACCCCATAAAGTAACTTAAGAAACTAGTTTCCTTGTCAACATCAAACAAAACTTCTCGTACTAAAATACTAGGACCAAACGTGAACCTCTAGTTCTTTTCCGTCAGCTTCGACTAAAGGCTACAAATAAAAGCACACAATACGATAAACTTGCCGTAGAAAAATATGAATTGCACTATGAACTTGAAAACACACATTAAGGATGTTAAGGCACATTAACAGTGAATCCACCGCCTTGATCCACTTGGCTACATCCGCCCCTACCCCCGCACAGGTTTCAGTCTCTATCTACGATCAGACCCTTTCTGAACTCCCTAATTTAATGGAGACATGTGGAATAGGAGAAGTCACTATATCTACCATTATAAATAGAGTAGAATTGTTCGGTTGATCGACAATAAAGTCATTGCCACAAGGTTAGCTAGAAGATCCATAATCATCGTTGACCTACATAGAAAGACTTCTAATAGCAAGCTTCTGAAAAATGTTGCAAAAAATAGGTCTTCCTTCTTTATAACAAATTCTAAAAACTATACGAATACTCGCGTAAAGCGACGGTTTATAGTGACAAACAATTATACATACGAATTTGTATTTTGGTGTGACCCTTAATGCAACACATTACACGTACGAGTTTAGTTTGTAGTTATTGCGAGAAAAAAAAAAGTTTTTGGGTTATAAATGAAAAATTTTAAAAATTTAAGGATCAAACAATATTAAAACTATTTATTTAGCACATGCATTATAAGTATTCGTGTTAATAGCCATTAGGTAGTGGGCATGTTTGGCGCGAGATATATGGAGACTTAAGCTTATTTTCTTGAAAAATAAGATTTCATCAAAAAATAATCTTTGTTTGGCAAACTAATATTGTGAATTATTTTAGAAAAATAAGTTCTCAAACTCAGCTTTTAAAAGATTATGGAGATTATTTTTTACAATTTAACTAATTTTAATCTTTTTTAGCAACAACACGACATCAGCATCAGCAACATTTATTTTTACCGAATATACCCGGTGTGTTAAGGGGATACTTATGCTAAAAAAATATTTTGTTGTTTCGGTAATGCTTAATTTGGGGATATGCTACGTCTTGTGAACAAAGAATTCCAAAATTTAAAGATAAAATGTACTATATCTTGTATTAAAATCTAATATTTAATTTGATAACTGAAGATAAGAACGAAAAACACATATCACTCACCAGATTTTTCAAAAGAATAAATAGGATCATACATAAAGAAGAAAACAAACGTCGTTGCAAGACTTATGTGTAACCTTGCCTTCTCTTAAGTCCAACTGGATCCTTGGATGACCTCTATTATGGATAAAGAAAACCACCTTAAATTAAAGACAAATGAAATCTTCACATCCTTAGCTATAATCAGTTGTGATCACGTATGACCCCCTGGCACCAGTACGGGCCAGCCGCGGACTTAGCACTAATACGTAATACTCCCGGCGCCCATAGAATTCGGACCCGGACCAAACACATACCCCGGCAATGGCCACCAAGCCATTCCGCGGACAGTAGACGCGCCCGAACAAGAACACAACCGCGCCCCACGTAAAGGGAAAGGAATCTTCCCTAGGTCGGACGTACTGTAACCTGCAGTCCACAAAAAGGGAAAGCGGGACAACTCCCGCCCAAAAACATCACCATCACAACAAGCAGACAAGCTCTGCAGCTGACTTACGTCACAAACTGTCGCTCTCAAGGCCCGTGACCTTGAGAACACGACGGAAAGGTCAACCATATAAATAGAGGTCTCACCCCTATTCAAACGGTAAGATACACACTCTCTCTCTAGAATTCACTTCATCTCTCTAAAAACTATCACTTACTCTCACGCCGGAGGTTCACCGCGGAACCCCGTTCCGCGGTGAGACTAACGGTGTTGGTTTTCTTAGCAGTCAGCAATCGAAGATTTCACTTAATACAAGATCTATTCTCCGAAGAGTTAGCCTACACTAATCCTCGTAGGAGAAGCGCCCAGATTTGTATTAACAAGTTGGCGCCATCCGTGGGACCAGTAACACAACTGCGTCTCCCTTGAAAAAAAAACTAATGAGCAATCTGGCAGAAAACCCTTCCCCGTCCCCTGAGCCGTCCACGGTCAGAAACACGGGGGGGAACGAGACAGTGCAAAATGCAGAGAAACACCACCCTAATGCCGCGACAGACGTGTCAATAAGGGAGTTCTGCGAAAAGCACTACCATCAGATCTTGCCCTTTATGGCAGAAAAAGTCCATCAGGAAAAACTGGACAGGGTCAAAACCCGTCTAGATTTCGACGATGAGACTAGAAATGAGAGATCTCGAGAGCGTGCTCGGAATACTCGGTCAGAGCAGGAAAGAAAACGGGCACCTAAAAGGAGGCGCGAGGCCAGCCCCAGTGTTAGGTCAGACCCTTCGAAGTACTCCAAGTCGAGGAGTGTTTTCTCGAGACTCAACAGTCGAGATAATGGGTGTTCTAGAGAAAAGAGCCAGCAGGAAACCAAAAGGCCACGACCAGATGTCTTCTCGAGACTGGAAAAGGAACGTCCACACGTATCCACAAGACTCGGTGACCGACAACCGAGTGTATTCTCCAGACTCCAGTCAAAAGTTACCCCCAGTAGGCAATACATAAGAGAAACTGAGAAGCAAAGACACCAGCGAAGCCGGAGTGTTACCCGCGGCAGTACTTCCCACTCGAAGTCGGGCGGAGGAGAAACATATCATTCATGCCGCAGTAGAACAAAGGAAGTATCCACCCCGAAAAGCAGGAAACGGGACGATGACGACCTCTATTCCCCGTATGACGTGGCTGACACAGACCCCTTCACCCGTCGCATACGGAATTTTGAGTTCCCGGACAGAACAAGATCAAAAGGCTCAATGACAACATCCCCCAGTCGCAGGATGAAACGTGGAAGGTTGTGAAGGCATTCCTTAGAGGTGAGGTGGCCGCAGCCAACCAGTCAAAGAAAAAACACCCCCAGTGGAGGAACCAGGACCAAGGACAGAAAAGCATCCAGATCTCCGAAGGGAAAGGAGAGTTTAGGAACCGCTCCAGGCCGGAGAGGAAGAGAGGGGACAGGTTCACACCCCTCACAAAGACACCGAAAGAAATCCCGCCATGGATACGGTCAAATTCACAGCCCCCCACCAATGTCCGCGGCCGGCCGAATCCAGAAATAAAGACAAATACTGTGATTTTCACAGGGAAAAGGGGCACAACACGGATGAATGCTATCAGTTAAAGAAACAGATAGAGGAGGGTCAGTCCGGACAGCTCGCACATTTGGTCAAAGAGATCAAGAATGGAGCACAAAAGAATGGTGGCCCCAAGGGAGGAAAGAAAGAGACCGCAACCAAAGACAAAGCCCATGCCATATACATGGTCAACACTTGGCAGCGTTCGGTCAAACCCAAGCTGGGTCCAGAAGGAGTCTTGAGCATGGAAATATCTTTTCCTCCCATATCCGGGGATGACTGGGATGATCATCCGCTGGTGATCAAGGCGGACGTGGAAGGATGCACAATCCACAGGATGTACGTGGACAATGGAAGAGCCTCAGAAGTCCTGTACGAACACTGCTTCAACAAGCTAAGCCCGGATATCCCAAAGGCTAATTCCTGCCACGTCGCCACTGTTGGGTTTTAGTGGAGAACTCTCGTGGCCATTAGGACAGATCCTCCTGGAAGTTACGTTGGGAGACGAGGAGAACTCAGCCAGTGCTTGGATGAATTTCATGGTTGTACGATCTCCGTCCCCCTACAACGGAATAATTGGACGTCCGGGGATTAGACTGTTAAGGATAGTGCCATCCACGGCGCACGGGATGCTAAAATTTCCTACCCGTGGCGGAATTGTGACTCTGCACAGTGACAAGGTGGTCCCGGTTGAATGCAGAATGATCGTGGAACCAGAGCCCGGCCATACAACTACAGAAGTGAAAGAAGGAGTCGCGGTGGCAATCAACCCAAAGTTCCCCGACCAAACGGTAGCAATAGGGGGCGGGTTAAGCGAAAACGGAAAGAAGGGCCTCTGCGACCTGCTAAAAAACAACTTGGATATCTTTGCCTGGGAACCTTCTGACATGACCGGAGTTCCGCGAACAATCGCGGAACATAAACTGAATGTCCGGGACGATTATAGCCCGGTACGACAGAAGAAGCGAGGACAGGCCCCAGAAAGAAACAAAGCAATCAATGAGGACGTCACCAAGCTAGTGGCAGCGGGGATCATGAAGGAAGTACACTACCATGATTGGTTGTCTAACCCCGTGCTCGTCAAAAAGAGTGACGGGAGCTGGAGAATGTGTGTGGATTTCAAGGATTTAAACAAAGCCTGCCCAAAAGATTGCTACCCCTTGCCGGAAATTGACTGGAAGGTCGAATCCCTTTGCGGATACCCGTTCAAATGCTTCCTTGACGCGTACAAAGGGTATCACCAGATACAAATGGCGGCCGGGGATGAAGAGAAGACAGCGTTTCACACAAACCATGGCATCTTATGCTACACAAAAATGCCCTTCGGTCTGAAAAACGCCGGTGCCACATACCAAAGACTTGTGGACAGGGCGTTCGAGAAGCAAATTGGAAGAAACTTGGAAGTGTACATTGACGATTTAGTCATCAAGAATCATTCGGAGGAAGAGGTACTCAGGGACATAAACGAAACATTCAAGACCCTAAGGAACATCAATATGAAGCTTAACCCCAAGAAGTGCACATTTGGGGCTGAACAGGGAATGTTTTTAGGTCATGTGGTGAGCAAAGAGGGCATCCGAGCCTGCCCAGACAAGTCTGCGGCCGTAGCTACCCTCAGATCCCCGGCGACCAAAAAGGAAGTGCAGTCTCTGAATGGAAAACTGGTCAGCCTCAGTCGTTTCATGTCCAAGTCAGCGGAGAGGTCCCTCCCGTTCTTCAGGACATTGAAGAAGTGCATCAAAAAGAGCGACTTTTATTGGACAACAAAGGCGGAGCAAGCATTCAAAGAAATAAAGCAGCACATTGCTAACCTACCAATGGTCATAGCTCCACAGCCAAAGGAAGAATTGATCATGTACCTGGCCGCGTCCCAAGAAGCTGTGAGCGCGGTCTTGTTAGCACAAAGGGAATCAAGGCAACGAGCCAGTATATTTCGTCACGCCCTAAAAGGCCGGAGATGAATTATACTCCAATTGAGAAGCTCGTCCTGGCACTGGTGTATGCATCTCGCAGGTTGCGGCGGTACTTCCAAGCACATCTGGTTGCGGTAATCACGGACCAACCATTAAAGCAGGTCTTGACCAAGACGGAAAAAAGTGGAAGAATGGCCGGATGGGCAATAGAGCTAGACGAGCATGACATCACCTTCAGACCCCGGACGGCTATAAAGGGACAGATTATGGCGGACTTCATTGCTGAGATCCCAGATGAAGAAACTCCTGACAAGAAAACAGACCAGCAACAATACTCGGAGCCATGGAGCCTATTCACGGACGGGTCCTCGTGCATAGAAGGGTCCGGAGCAGGCTTAATCCTGACAAGCCCGGAAGCGGAGTTCACCTACGCCCTCCGTTTCGAGTTCGAGGCATCCAACAACGAAGCCGAGTACGAGGCACTAATCGCAGGACTAAGGATCGCCGAACAAATGCAGGTCAAGGACTTATCAGCAAATGTTGACTCCCGTCTGGTGGCGAACCAGATAAACGGAGCATACGAAGCGAAGGAGGAAAGCATGGTGCGTTACTTGGCGAAGGCCAAAACACTGATTGCAGGGTTCCGGACGTTCTCAATCCGACAGGTTCCCTGGAGTCAAAACAAACAGGCTGACGCGCTAAACAAAATGGCATCCACCAGCTTTGTTCACCTGACAAAACAGGTCCTCGTGGAAGTCTTGAAAGAAAAATCCATTGAAGAAAAGGAGGTACTGGCAATTGTGGAAGAGGACGGGGATACGTGGATGACGCCCCTGATCGAGTACCTACGGGACGAAATACTACCAGCGGACGACAACAGGGCAAGGAAGCTGCGGATCAAAGCAAGGCAATACGCGTTGAAAGACGAAATCTTGTTCCGGAAATCTTTTCTAGAACCTTGGCTCCGATGTGTAGGCCCCACCCAAGCCAACTACGTGCTGCGAGAAATCCACGAAGGATCGTGTAGCATGCACTCCGGCCCAAGGGCGGTTGTCGCCAAAGCAATTAGATCCGGATACTATTGGCCGACAATGCACAGGGATGCACGCGAGCTAATCCAGAAATGCGAAGATTGCCAAGTCCACCGTCCGGTATCCAAGAATCCGCAACAAAATTTGACCCCAATCACTTCCCCATGGCCTTTTTACAAGTGGGGTATCGACATCTGCGGACCTTTCCCAGAAGGTCCCGGCAAGGTTAAATTCATGATTGTCGCGATAGACTACTTCACTAAATGGATCGAAGCCAAACCCTTAGCCTCCATCACAGGGAGGCAAGTGAAGAAGTTTGTCTGGGATAACATAGTCTGCCGCTTCGGCTTGCCGGGAGAGATAGTGTCGGACAACGGAAAGCAGTTCCTAGACAATCCATTCAAAGATTGGTGCCAGAAGCTCAACATTAAACAGCGGTTTGCGTCGGTGAAACATCCGCAGGAAAATGGGTTGGTTGAGAGCGCGAACAAAAGCTTGGGGGATGGCATCAAATCAAGATTGGAAAAAGGAAGCAAGGACTGGGTGGAGGAAATGCCGCATGTGCTCTGGGCACATAGAACCATGATCAAAACGAGCAACGGGGAAACTCCATTTTCTCTTACTTACGGCACCGAAGCAGTTATCCCGGTCGAAATTGGAATGCCCAGCCTTCGGTGCACAGCTGTACACCAAATCTCCAACGACCAGCGGCTTCGTTTAAACCTGGACATCCTAGAAGAGAAAAGGGAAGCCGCGGCCATTGAAGAGGCACATAGCAAAGCAAGAATGGAGGGGTACTACAACTCCAAGGTACGAAGCACGGCATTTAGACCCGGAGAATTTGTCTACCGGAGCAATGAAGCCAGCAGAGCGGAAGATACTGGAAAGCTTGGTCCCAAGTGGGAGGGGCCGTATGAAGTGATCGAAGCAATAGGGAATGGAACATACAAGCTCAGAGCCGCGGATGGGGAGACACTCCCGAGGACATGGAACATCCGCAACTTGAAGAAATGTTACATCTAAGCGTAAGTAGGTTTTCCCCGTCTTTTATAAGTTGATTACGGACCGGGTCCGGACAATAGGGGAATTTTAACTTTTCATATCTCTATTGTAATGTTTTCTAAGTAATGAAACGTAGATGCCTGACCCGCTCTACAAATTTTCCAAAATACATATGCAATCATTTTCTTTTTAAAAGTTAAACCTTGTGCATAATTCTCACAACCGCGACAGACAGTGTCGCACATACAGGACGAGCAACCTCAAAATTGACTCAGGCATGTAAGTGGTGTTGCAAACCCATTGTCCATTGTTTGATACCCCCGGACTCCCAAAGTGCGGCCAAGGGTACAACTCAAAGCCCGGAACAACTAAGTCCGGCAACTGAAAAAAAAAGAAAGTGCACCGATCAACCAACACATTTCATTAAGTGCACAACTTTTTACAAGTACACAGGGGCATACCCCCGGATTACAAAAATGGCGTCGCAGCAATCACGACCCTAACAGAAATAGTTAAAGCTTCACAATAGATGGCAAGGGCGGCATAAAAGACTACCTCAAGCATTCTTGGAACCATCAAGCACACTCGTATCGAACATGTCATCATGAGCTGACTGTTCTTCTCCCTCTTTCTCATCTTCCCCAGTCGGACCACAGATGGCAGCAGAAGGGGTTGGGCCAAAGGGGGCAATCACCATAGAGGGTTCCCCAGTCGAAGTGATTTGGTGTTCAACCTCGGAAACGATCAACTCAGGGTTCCACACATCGAATTTCTTACCATAGGCCCGTTGTTTTTTCTCCTTGTACGCGACAATAGCGCTGGCCTAGTAAGAGTTTGGAGCAGAGAATTGGGAAGGAGAACCTCTTCCGCCACTGGAGCATTAAAAACAAACTCCCCTGATCCGCTAGGTCGGTCCTCTTGTAGCACAAGCTGGGACATAAGGAATTCTAGGGACGAATCCTTGCAAGCTTCTAAGGAATCAAGAAGGGGGAAGGGAACATCGCTAAGGCGGATGACAGCCTCGCGATAAACGTCCTTGGCCCGCGGATTGTATGCTTTGATCTGCTCCAGCGTTCGCCCCTTAGAACCATGGACAATCCCAGCTTCCAAACCTTGTCTTAGCCCTTCAGCGATGGCTTTGCTTATACAGTCCCCTAACCGCGTCTGAAGCTCATCCGACTGTTTGAATGCCATCCAAGCCCGGCGAAAACCATGACCGATCACCCACCTCTTACCCTCAATAGCCATCAAAGTACTAGGAAAAAGTTCCTCATCAAAATCTTGGTTGAGCTCTGCCAACCTCTGATCCAGCTGCGCAAGTTGACCATCATACTCGCCGCGGACCCTCTCCTCGCACTCCTTCAACTTTTCCTCTAGTAACCCAGTGGCCATAACCTGCTCTTTCAGCTCGTCACAGACAGAAGTAAGACCGGTAACCTTCCCCTTCAACTCAGCATTTTCCACGGTCAAACTAGCGAGCTGTTCATCCTTGGGCGCAATCATACCTTCCAACTGTGCCACGCGCTCTCGCAACTTCCTCACCTCCTCCGAATCAGACTCTAGTAGGCCAACACGCTCACGAAGAGTCCTAGCTTCCGCAGCATCCGATTCCAACGCTTGAACCTTCCCCTTAAGAGCCTCTATCTTTTTCTCCTTTCTTTCAAGTCTCCTGTTCAACCTGTTAGTTTGATTGAGCTCAAACTGCAGCCGCAGACGCACCTCGGAGGACATACACGCTTGCTAAACAGTCATCATGTTGTACTGCTCGAGCAAGTCCGTGTGAGGCATGTTGCGCAAGGTAGATAGATATCCGGGAGTGGCAAAATTGTCTAGCATGCTCTGACAAACCCAAGGGTCATCCATTCGAAACTCGTTGGTAGGCAACCACTTCGGGACATAAATATTCTTTGCCTCCGCCGTGTCCACAGACAAAGACTCGTAGAAGTCATCATCGGAGGCCGCTGGTGCTGTGACCGAAGGATCTTGCGGGGGAGACTTCACCTGAGCGAGCTCTCCTGTTGCACAAAGGGCGGTTCGAAGGCCCGGGACATATCCACCTCCAAGTTTTCCTGATTGGCCGTGGTGGATGTTTTGAAGCGAATCCGGATTGACCGAAGATCCGGAGTAGCATCGGAGGACAGATGGGTTACCTCCTACGGATGGGGACCAGAATCGGACTCGTCGCGAAGTTCAAAAGCGGACCCCGCAGTCTTATCTCCTGCATAACAACACTTAAGTTATCCTTTTTTTTAAAAAAAAAAACACACAAGAAAAGTTAATACAACGAAGATGCCATACCAGCGGTAGACCCGGCGTCCTTCGCCGCTCGACGTGAGTCTCTTCTTCTCCGGCTGCTTGGTAGGAACATTGAGCCGGACTCTTTTCTTCCCAGTCGCTTTCTCTGCCTTGGCCGCCTGTACTTTGTCCACAGTAGTCTCTTGGACTAAGGTAATGAGATTCTCCGAAGGCTCAATAACTCGATTAGCGGTCTCATCAAGCAGCGTTTTCTCACCTTCCTGAAGAGTTCTTTCCCCAGATACCACCTCAAAAGGATCCTGCTGGTTAATAAAAGCGAAGAGAGACATATCTGCAAGCAAAAATGCACAAATTAGTAACAAGACATAAGGGAAGGCAACAAGACGCGACAAACCCTAAAAAAGTTTACCCACCCTCATTATCCGAAGACCTAAAAGTAGGTCGTGCTGTGGCATCATCCCAAGCACGGCTAAGTCCAACTGTGCAAAGAAAAGGCTTCGGTAACTTTTTAAAAGGAGCGCGCATCGTGTCAAGACGATGCAGTAACTCAAAGTCAATACCGTCGTCTGTCGGAGGTGGATCACGGTCAACAGAAACTTTCTCGTTCCACAAGATTGATAATGGAAAAACAGTCGCGTCAACCCAGAAAAAGAACTCCTTCCAGTTCTTCACGGAACCCAAGGGAGCGGTGTAACACACCGGAACAATCAAGGACTTAGGACCCTTACGCTTCTCTAGCGTCATCCAACCATCCTTCATCCCCGAATAATAAAATTTCCTAAATAAGGGCACGGTGGGTGTTCCACCGTGAGCGCGGCAAAGGATCTCAAAATGACTAATCCTAGCGGCGGCTAACACAGACAACTGGGACAAATGGATCTGAAAATACTCCAAAACCTTACACAAAAATGCGGAAAGGGGTATCCTAAAGTTGCAAAACTCAAAGAATCTAGTGTATACTCCTATTTTACCCGACGGAGCATCCTTAATAGTAGCTTCAGGACTAGGAAGAAGGGGGTGCAAGGTAGGAGGGATATGATATTTCGAGCAAAACTCGCTAAGGTCCTTCTGTGACAACTTACAGGTGAAATCGCTTAAAAGTTTTTTAGCCATGATACTATAAGGAAGGAAGAAAACCTAACCTGGTAAAGGCTGGACGCACACACAAATCTTAGTGGAGGATTTTCTTTTTTACTTGCGAAGAGGAAGGGGCAACAGTAACCAATAAAGTAAAAAAGAGAGGTATTTATACCCCCAAAAGTAAAACTGACGGGTCAATCGAACGACCAACAACACGCCACGTCGCCGGCCCATAATTAACGGCCCAGATCAACGAACAAGATGGAAGCAGACGAAACGTCCTATCAGTCAGAGAATACGCGGCTGAGGGCGGTTCGCGAATCCCAATGGACAGCTGTAACGCACACCCTTGCCACGTGGGGAAACACAGCCAGCACTGGTTAGGTCTTCCTACGATACAACCAACCGCGGTTACACGAGAAAACTTAGTCTAGCAATGCTTGCAATGAGACTAACAAGCACAACTAGACTGGGGGGACTTGATCACGTATGACCCCCCTGGCACCAGTACGGGCCAGCCGCAGACTTAGCACTAATACGTAATACTCCCGGCGCCCATATAATTCGGACGCGGACCAAACACATACCCCGGCAATGGCCACCAAGCCATTCCGCGGACAGTAGACGCGCCCGAACAAGAACACAACCCGCTTCCACGTAAAGGGAAAGGAATCTTCCCTAGGTCGGACGTCTGTAACTGCAGGTCCACAAAAGGGAAAGCGGGACAACTCCCGCCCAAAAACATCACCATCACAACAAGCAGACAAGCTCTGCAGCTGACTTACGTCACAAACTGTCGCTCTCAAGACCCGTGACCTTGAGAACACGACGGAAAGGTCAACCATATAAATAGAGGTCTCACCCCTATTCAAACGGTAAGATACACACTCTCTCTCTAGAATTCACTTCATCTCTCTAAAAATTATCACTTACTCTCACGCCGGAGGTTGACCGCGGAACCCCGTTCCGCGGTGAGACTAACGGTGTTGGTTTTCTTAGCAGTCAGCAATCGAAGATTTCACTTAATACAAGATCTATTCTCCGAAGAGTTAGCCTACACTAATTCTCGTAGGAGAAGCGCCCAGATTTGTATTAACAAGTTGTATACGTTTTATACTCGGACAATATATTTGCTCTATAACTACTAATTGTTTTTGTGAAATTTTTAATTTTTGTAACTTCTATGTGATTATATATGTTGATGAAAAATAGAGGTTTGAAACAATTGATTTGAAGAGGCGATGTTGACTTCACGTTTCAAATATTCATGCAAAAGTCACATATATGCTTTAAATCTCACCATGTTAAATGATATACATATAAAAGTTTTATGTTTTAAATTCAACAAATAAAAAGCTTTTCAATCATGAAGTGATTTCATGATAAAAGTAACATGTAATGAATTCTTTGAATATCATGAATAAAACATTTTACTAAAAACAAAAAAGTAAATGAATTATATATACAAGCTACCTGTCACGAAACAAATGCACATATTTATTCCTCTATACATTTGTCACCTGCAAGATAATATAATATTAATCCAAACTTAACAAGTTAACATGTCTTTAGTATATAAGCTATCAACTGTTTCCTTTAGTTATTTATGTGGGATCAAAAACAATATTTTATCTAGAAATCATATAAATACATGTAACTATCTGCCTTTTTACAGCTAGTGATCCTTATTTACCTCCGCTTATATTCAAGCTTAGCTACCAATTTGTTTTTAAACTTGAAAAACCTTTAGTTAAAAGAGAGGGGCACCAGGTTGCTCACTTGGGATGTAGTGACGAGATAACTTTAGAACTTTAGAAGACCTAAATACCATTACACTTATCGAGCTATAGAAAACTGAAATCCCGACATAATGGCTTCAAGATGTCAGGGACTAATGGTGTTTAAGGAAAAGATGACAGCATGTTCAAGACTTCTGAAGGTAGTATGTTTGCTTATATTCCTGAGATTGCGACGCTCAAGTCTTCGGGCCTCAGATACTTGATGAAAAAGAATAAGTCTTGTGATGATCGATGTTATCCGTGTATTTACCACCTCGTGGTTGATGTTCAATAAGGTTATGAATTATTGTTTAAAACATGTTTGCAACCCTGACAAGGATCTTAAGTCACTTTTTTGTTTCAGGCTGGCGACTCTTTAGCTATCGGTCGATGATAGCTTGGTGGACCACGTCCTAAAAGTCTAAAACCTTATTATTCCCTGACCGAAGGCAAGAACGAACAAGATATTTCCGAGCTAGTAAGAGATTTCCGAGATATTCAACATGAACATCGACTCTTACACTCTTGACCAGGTTTACCCCTTGGCTTATTATCAAGAAAACATGTAGGCTTAATTAATTGTGTACATCACACTAGTGTTTACAACTATCCGGCTTGTATGATGTTGGTTACACTTGGGTGATTTTTGTGGGTCTGCACTTTCTCACTTGTCTTTTATTAAGTTTTGGCATTGTCTTTGGTTCGTGACTTTGGATATATATGCTTTGGATTTATCTTTGGTTCGTAACAGTCCATTTTGTTTTTCGTTCGTGACTTTGGATAGATTAAGTTAGGTGGCCCAAGCTCGTTTGTGGGCCTAGGGTCAGTTAGGGTTTTGTTTATGTTTCATGTAATCTCCTACGTAAAAGATTCAGGCCAATGAACACGAAGACAAATTCAGTCAAAAATTTAAGCCACGCAAACACAAGCTTAACCTAAATCAATCTAAACACAAGGGTAAAGTGATATGGGTAAAGGTGCGGCCAAAAGTAAGTGTCAAGAGAAAGTGCTAAAAGAAAGCGCCAAGATCGGATGTCCTTCTAATGGCAGGGATGATCGAATTGAATGGATCGGATATTCCCCTAATGATGGGAGGGATGATTCACCCCCTTTGAAATGGGTTCGAGCTTATTTAACCCCTATGACATGGGTCAGAGCTTCTCCCGTTGATGAGAGGCCTTGTTTACCCGATTAAACCCCTATGACATAGGTCGGAGCTTCTCCCGTTGATGAGAGGCCTGATTCACCCAATTTAACCCCTATGACATGGGTCGGAGCTTCTCCCTATAACGAGAGGCCTGATTCACCCGATTTAACCCCTATGACATGGGTCGGAGCTTCTCCCGTTGATGAGAGGCCCAATTTACCCAATTTAACCAATTTAACCCCTAGAAGTTCCATTCTGATTAATGGAGCCCCACGGAGGAATTCTCATTTTTTAAAGGCCTTAAGCAAGGTGATCCACTGTCCCCTTTTTTATTCATTCCAGTCATGGAGAGCTTGCATATATCTTTTCAGCGCGTGGTAGATGTGGGATTATTTACGGGTATTAAAATAAACTCGATGGTAAATCTATCTCATTTGTTCTATGCGGATGATGCCATCTTCATTGGCCAATGGAGCGATCTTAATATTGATACTCAGGTGCAAGTTTTGGATTGTTTTTACCGGGCTTCGGGTCTTAAGATTAATATGTGTAAGAGCAAGATTATGGGCTTTTACATGGAGGACGGGAATATTACTAACGCGGCTAGTAAACTTGGATGCCTCATACTTAAGACTCCATTTACTAATCTAGGCACGAAAGTTGGTGATAATATGTCTAGGAAAGAAGCTTGGAAAGAGGTGGTGGATAAGGTGGTTTTGCGTCTTTCTCGATGGAAAATGAAAACTCTTTCTATTGGAGGTAGACTTACCCTTCTTAAATCCATTTTAGGGTCCATGCCGATATTTCATATGTCCATTTTTAAAGTCCCTTCGAATGTACTTAAAACCCTTGAGCCTATTCATAGTCGATTTTTTAATGGTCATGATCCTAATAGTAAAAGAGCTTCTTGGGTAAAGTGGGACAATTTATTAACTTCGAAAAATAAAGGGGGATTAGGGGTATCTAGCTTGTATGCGCTGAATAGAGGCCTTCTGATAAAATGGGTATGGCGGTTCTATTCACGAAAGACTTCGTTATGGACTAATGTGATTAAAGCGATTCATGGCGATGATGGAAAGTTGGGCATCGAGGGTTCTACTGGTGGGCTGACTTGTTGGACGTCCATTGTACACGAAATAAAGGTATTGAAGGATAGGGGTATTAATGTGATGGAGTTCATTCATTTGAAGCCAGGAAATGGAAAGTGTACGTCATTTTGGGACACCGAATGGCACGAAAGGGGGATTCTTAAAAAGTTGTTTCCTTGGATATATGCCCTTGAGTTGCAAAAAAACGCCACTGTTAGTATGAAAAAGAAGGCGGCTATTGTAGACAACTCCTTCCGTAGGATAGTGAGAAGTGGAGTTGAAGAGGCGCATTTTAACTCTGTGTTGGAGATTTTGCAGGTAACCACATTGGCGCCTTGCGAAGATAGGTACAGGTGGTGACTTGAAAGTGATGGGAATTTCTCGGTGGCTTCTATTCGTAAGCTGATAGATGGGATACAATCTCAGTAGGTAGGCTTACCGACTAGATGGATAAAATCCGTGCTAATCAAGGTGAACATTATGGCTTGGAAAATTAAGACGGATGCTTTGCCTACGCGGTTTAATCTTTCATGTCGTGGAATGGATATAGAAACTATTACGTGCCCAATTTGTAACGGAGGAGTGGAGACGACTAGGCATTTATTTTTCCAATGTGATATGGCTAAACAACTCATGCGTAAAATATCTTCGTGGTGGAATATTGATGAGTCAGCAGCAAGTTCTTATGAGGAATGGTGTGATTGGATGGAGTCTATCCGTATGCAGAACAAAATGAAAGGCATGTTGGAAGGCGTGTGTTATGGTTTGTGGTGGTCTATATGGAATTTTCGTAATAAGCTCTTGTTCGACAAGAAGATCCCAAAAAAGGCGGTAATCTTTGATAATTTAGTTTCTGTTTCTTTTAGTTGGTGTAAATATAGACTTAAAGCTTCATTTAAATGGGACGATTGGCTTAAGAATCCGTATCATGTAATTGTTTGATCTAGCTCCTTGCTAAAATTGCCGTTCTAAAAAAAAGTGAGAGTGAATATTAAATTAAATTGTAATTAAGTATTTATTGTTGTATAACAACGAGCCTAGTACCACAATGTGAACAATAAGCAAGGAAATATAAGAGAATATGAAAGGGAAAGATATAACTTATTATTGGTGTGTCTTCACAATACATTAGGTGTCTCTATTTATAGGGACCTTAACATGAATGGTATTAAGTACAAAATGGGATGTTACAAGACCAATCATAAAGGTGAAGGTTACTAGTTAGGAGATATGAATGTGAAGATTAATGTGTACAATCATATAATAAATATTCATAACATTCCCCCTTGATTGTACATCATTCAAAATACGCATTGGATACCGCCTCATTAAAAACCTTGCTAGGAAAAAAACCCAGTGGGAGAAAAACCATAGCTAAGGAAAAAAGAGTGCAGTGCGTATTATTCCCCCTCATAATCACTTTACTTGAGCTCATTAAAATGCCGCATTCCGATGCCATATACCAATTTCTTAAATGTTGAGGTAGGGAGTGTCTTGGTAAATAAATCTGCTAGATTGTCGCTTGAACGAATCTTTTGAATAATAATATCGCCATTCTTTTGTAAGTCATGCGTGAAAAAGAACTTATGTGAAATGTGCTTGGTTTTGTCACCTTTAATAAACCCTTCCTTCAGTTGACAATGCATCCCAAACACTTTCTCGGCTTGCTTCATGTATCGCTAGAATTTCTGCATGGTTGGATTAAGTCGCTGAGATCATCTGCTTAACTAAACGCCATGAAATTGCGGTTCCTCCTCTTGTGAATACATATCCAGCTTGAGATCAATAATTGTGAGGGTCAGACATATTGGAAGATATGTAATCTCCTTATATAACTCAAATACCTCTAATCAATATCATATAAGATATGGACATCCATATTATAATTATCCATAACACTCCCCCTTGGATGTCCATTTGAGGATTATGCCTTGTTAAAACCTTACTAGACAAAACCCGAGGGACAAAAAGCTAGTGAAGGAGAAAAAATACATAATCCTTTATACGTTCGGGGATGTTGCCTCATTAAAAACCTTGCCGGAAAACTCTATGGGGACAAAACCATGGTCAAGGGAAAAAGAGTGCAACGTGTATCTTCTATCCCCCTGATGATCAAATCACTTAAATCTCTTAGTTGGTGCAATCCAATATAATAAACCAACTTCTTTAATGTCAATATAGTAAGTGTCTTGATAGAATATATGTTTGATTCTCATATAAACAAGTGTTCTCTACTTAACCTTCACATGTCAAGAAGGATTAAACATATGTCATACTTATCATTATACGAGCACATCTTCGTACTTCACAAGTTATATAGTATCAATGAATGCCAAGTAAATGATACATTATATCAATTATGACCACTAGTGAGAACAATCAATGTTTTATATACATTTAACTATGACACCTATAAATCGATATTCTGATCATCATCTTTATAAGTAAAGGGGCCTTTATTCATCAATTGACCTCATAAACATAAGCTTCATTCATCTATATAAAGATATATAACATATTTCTTTAGCTTTCATTATGCACAATGGTTTCATCTTTAAGATGTTTAATTGATAAAATATGACAAAACTTTGTATTTCATTTCAAGGTATTCAACCGTCTTGAAAAACCTCCTCATGAGTTTCATTCACGTTTACCTCATCAAACCATATGTAACCTATACCATATTCAAATACAAATCACTTTAAAACTAACTTGGGTAAATTTTGTTATTTCAATGGCTCATTTTAAACTAATACAATATTGCCTTTCACTTATATAGTGATTTATTCAACTTGATCAAGTGTTATTCTTGAAAACTTTCTTATATGCTTTCAGCATTTCAAATGATGAGGCATTCTTCATGCATTTTATATCCCTCATGGAATCCCAACTTCAAATGAGCTCTATTCATTTTATTTTAGACGCATATTAATTATTTATCAGATTGCCAGACTTATACAATATTAAAATACATTATTTGATCCACCACATGTCACAATTGAATTTCGCTATCTCATAACGACATATGCATATCCAATAAGTTTACACCTTTATGTATACTGACTTTAAGTCCCAATCACATGTCTCATCACACGAGACTTCAATCTTTCAGTATTTACTTGCGTCATTAAATTTGGCCATTCATTAATCCAAGATCCTCACATTCATTTTAGCGTTATATTATTTACTTGCATAATCATTCATATGCAATAGTACAATCGACGTCGATTTATTTATTTTTGATTCCACACTTTACTAGACATTATATTATATCATTTATTGAGATCTTATATAATTTCATTCACCCGGGAATTTTCAAGAACCATCATGTCTAGTGTCTTTTTAAGAGACCATGGGGTCTTTATTACCTCGATTCGACCATCTTAATTTTTTTGCTCCATTTCATTTATTCATTCGAGGACTTTTACTTGGAATCGATTAGTCTATCATGTTGCAGCCATGCCATAGACTCACTATCAATAATTGGTTGTCATGTTGGGACATACATTATAATTGGAGCACTAGCAGCGTATATATGATCTAGTCACTTCTTTATGTCACTAAACATATCTGGCAAGTACTAGATCTGGAATATAAATTGTCCCTTAAACTTCAAGTTCATATTCATTAGTGTGAGGATCAACATTTATATTATCATAATTTATTCCAAATTTCTCGCTGCTCATTCTCCCCCTGAAAGAATTATCAATTTCAACATCCCAAATTTGTGTGCGTTGTGATTGATTTACAATACAGGTTCCGCACATTTACACAAAACTTTATATGGGAAATATATGGTCAGTGACCAAGACTATTCTAATGAGGATGATTCATATAGATTGTTGGCAAGATGCGAATTTATATTTTTTTTAACATGCCCCATAAACTAAAAGTTTTGTTCTCACAATTATTGGCTTTGCAATCAACTGAAGACTTTTTATAAACGTTTCAACAAAAACAATTCGTGTATGAACATTGGATACTTAAAGTTCAACACTTATTCCAATGATTTTCCAACATATAGAAGTATTCGCCACCATTTCCAAAGATACAATCTGGAAACCATGCTAGCATTTAATAAGATGAGCCATTAATCACGCTAACCTTAAGTTGCATATTTGATGATCATTTTGACGATGCCTCGATTTTAAAACTCAAAATGATCCACATGGCGGATGTATATGCCTACATACATCCCCTTTATATTCTTTCTGAAACTTTATAGGACAAAGTCCTCACTTCAATATGGTGGTGATATATGAACAATTAACTTCTATTGAGAATAATCAATTTTATCTTAGAAGAAATTTATAGTTCTTCTATACATTTCGCATGTTCATTGACCCAGGATGGTCCACCGGTCATGCCAATTCCTTCAATAATCTTGGCTCATATTGACACCAAAGAATCAATTCGAATATGGTACATGTACTAACTAATACATTACATAAGACGATAATTAGAGGCAATTCATAGTTATCATAAAAGGAAAACCAGTAGCCGAAGATGATGATTGAATATAAATGTTTCGTAAAATCAATAATAGACCCTATATTTGTATATTGGGATATAATTGCATGTCCCTACTGTAAGTTAATGCCAATAAGTAAAAAGTCTATTTTTCCATTATTTTCTCTCAAACTAGCAATAGGCCATACGTACTTATATGATTATATTCCTATTGTACAAAATTTTAATTAAGAACCTTGGCAGTTAATGATGATCTTTCCATGTATCTTTTATAAATCACAATAAAAACATCTACATTATAGTCAAGATCGAATAACGTAACATAGCAAATAATTTTAAATTATTTAGTTCACGTAAAATGTAAAAGCATGATACTTCTCACATTGCCACAAGTTCTATGTGATTACATGATCTTCACTTTTTAGCCTCTTAAAGTGGTAATATATGTACAACTAAATTATTTACATTATGCGAAATAATAATCCTTTACATAGTCAGAAGATACGTAAACCTTTACTCCCATTAGTAAATTCATATAATCTTAAAATTTCAAACAAATATCATATTTTTCTTGTTTGAAGATGGTACAATTCAAAATCAGAGAAACTTCGAGTACCAATTAATTCATTATGGCATATCATTGTTTTTGTGGTATAAAGTGCACAACAAAATTTGATGTAGCCTTAGCAGATAGTTTGGAACACATACATAAGAGATAAACTATCTAAACTATCTTTTGTAATCACATACACTCGAGAAAATAATCACACAACATGCATGTTCTCACAGACATATAACATATTATTGCCACTGACTTGGTATAAATTGTAAATATATCTTCAATTTTTTCCTTCTATATCACATATATGTCACATATTACTGTCATATATTTTCTTAACATGTTTATATCGTTTATGAATGATAACACAAAGTATGTCTACATGCATGTGAATAGGTAACCACTATAATTAACATACTCATGCTCCTGAGCCTAATGCGACTATAAGTATGCGTTAAACAATTTTTTTTCATCGAGTTGAGTTATCACAAAATCAATGTCACACAAAACTATATAAAGATCAAGAATATCAAGAGCAATCAAGATTTTAGGTGATATATCGAATTTTACATCAAAGCCAAATCAAGATCACAATAGAAGATGTCATCAAAGTTATTTAATCTAAATTCAACAAATTTTATATAAAGTAACGGTTATTTTAGTAAAGAAATTATATACATCACAAAACCGTAAATACATTCAATAGATATCAAAACAATTTGCAACTCAATCATAAGATTACATATGTATGATTATTAAACAACTGAATTCATGTAGTGAGTATTGTACATGATCGTATAGAAAAATATTTTGAGATAAAGTTTTTCTTTTTTAACATGTTTTTGCTATAAAGAAAAATTTAATAGTAGCTTCTTCTGGCTTCTTTATATTTTATGCACAAACAATAATAAATAATTACCATTATCCTAATATTTTAAGTCATTCTATATTTTTTTTAATGTAAGGCTATTGAAGAAGGGGGATTTACATACATCTCCATATCTCAACCAATATTTACATATTTCTCCAAACACAAGTTTTTAATGCATGATGTACAATGCTCCTAAAGCAAGGTTTGGGGAAATATGTAAATATTGGTTGAAATATGGGGATGTATGTAAATGCCCCGAAGAAGAATAATAAATTTAATTAATGAGTAACGGTTACAAAATTAAAAGGATATTAAAGAATAATAAAGTTAGTAAGTAACGGTTGTCAAATTTAAAAATAGAACAATAATATCATTATGAACTTAATAAACGATTTTAAAGAACTTAATAAATGATTCATATTTACTTTTGAAACAATTAATATAATACAAAAACAAATCATTTCCTGAAGTAAACCAAAACCCACATCGAATATACATGTAAGTGAAAACTAATAATTAACCAACTAACAATTGTATAATAAGAACTCAAAAATATGGCACACAAGCAAAATACATGTGACAACCTATACATTATGACTTACACACATTCAGATAAAGCGTTGCATATGTTAGATTGCAGATATGAACTCTTCACATACACTTCGTGTACACATATATATATATATATACAATACTTTGTCAAATATAATAAGTTTAATTCATATTTAAACATGTCATTCACAACCAAATATTACGAGAAGAAAAAACAAAGGCTAGCGTCAGGTCATGAATAAATTAACACATTAGATTATGATCAAATATAGAAGTAGTAAAAACTTTGGTAAATATTTAACCAAGTAGAAAATTTACTATATGCACAAAATCTTACCCTATTACAATACAGAATAATTAAAACAACTTATGTCCTATCACGAGATCATCCATATAAAAGTAAGACTAATGTGTTCAACTAATTGTAGATGAAAGCATATATCAACTTTAAATATGTTTATCTTAATGTTAGATAAACATATAACATAACAATAAATTGACTATACTGAGCATGGCACATGTAATAATTTGTCATATAACTTGATCATGCAATTTACATAAACACGACATATATTTGGAATCTGAAAACTTGATATTTAGAGTAAACTTACTTGCAAGATAATAAAATGAAACATAAAGATCGAGCGTGCTGATAACGTGTTGTATAACAACGAGCCTAGTACCACAATGTGAACAATAAACAAGGAAATATAAGAGAATATGAAAGGGAAAGATATAACTTATTATTGGTGTGTCTTCACAATACATTAGGTGTCTCTATTTATAGGGACCTTAACATGAATGGTATTAAGTACAAAATGGGATGTTACAAGACCAATCATAAATGTGAAGGTTACTAGTTAGGAGATATGAATGTGAAGATTAGTGTGTACAATCATATAATAAATATTCATAACATTTATATATTTAATAGACCACATTGCTTTTTATAAGTACATGTGGTTTAGCATTATAGCATTACTCATTTTTTAATAAACCAAATAAATCCATAAAATGTGAAAACAAGTGTGTGGATCAGTCAAACCCGACCCAACATGTTAACATGACATGTATAAAAAGTTACACAATATAGACAAACTAAGATATTTTTCTATGATTAGATGAGGTACACTCAAAAACACTTGCTGCAAATATATTGTATTATTGGATAGTGAGAATCCTTCACTGGGGACCTTAAATGTGCTGCTTACGCATTTAAACTCACATATTTATCTGGTCATAAACTCGTAATTAGTTAATATAGCTATTAATAAGTATTACGGTGCATGTGTGTAACCCATTTATAAGTTTAAAATGTACTTGAATCATAAAATATACTGGCACTCATCATTTGTCAACCAATACAAAATATCAAATAGAGATGTACATCCTTAGTTATAAACACTTGTATACATATTATCTTTGGAAGATATATTTGTTCTACGACAAATCAAATGTAGACGAAGAATATAGTTATAAACACTTGTATACATATTATCTTTGGAAGATATATTTGTTCTACGACAAATCAAATGTAGACGAAGAATAAAGGTTTCAACAAATAAGAAGCTTTTTAACTTTAGAAATAATCTAACACTTATGATAACTATAATAAAGCCTTAGAAAGTCATGAACAAAACTTTTTGCTAAATTCACAAAAAGTTAATAACTCACACAAGTTATGGACGAAAGCGTAATCCAACAGATTTTAATCTGCTAAATCAATATTCCGTCAATAATATCATACTAATATCAACTTACCTATCCAACATGACTTTAGTATATATCCTACCAACTTCTTCTTTTCAGTACCTATGTGGGATCAAACATTTTTTTATAAGATGGTTCAACACATGTAAGCTATATAACTCTTTTACATTTTTAATGAAGGTTTTTTATTGATCTCTACTAACATTCAAGTATAACTACTTTTTTTATTATAAAACTACATAATCATTATTCTAGGTGATAATTGTGAACTAAAAATAAGCCTTTACGGCTTAATGTTTGATTCAAACCATCGTTATCCTTTAGTCTATTGTTTTATGGAATTAGCTTTTACTTATCAATTGATCGCGTTATCCTTTCCAAGCAATATCGAATACTAGTTATGCGAATACACGTTAATTTTGATCAAGGCCTATCCAAGTTTGTTTGTTTGGATGGTATGTATTTAGTCTATCGTTTTATTGGTTCAACTTTTTCTTATCCAATGATTGCGTTATCCTTAACAAGCAATATTGAATACTAGTTATGCGAAACTTGGATACTATACATGTATGCTGACTTAAAATAACACAAATGTTATCCGGGAGGTGATCTAACATTCAAAATATTCATGAAGTCGAATACTATAAATTCCATTACGATCAATATTGCATATATAAGTTTGATGCTTTAAATCCAACAAATAAAAAAGCTTTTTTACGGTGAGTGATCTAGCTTTAAATATCATGAAAAAAAGTTAATTAATCATACAAATTATCCCAATGATCATACGTGTTGCGATTGGTTGATCGAGACACATAAGATCATTACAATAACATAATACTAATCTTAACTCAGTCAACTAATATAACTTTAGTACATAAGCTACCATCTTTTTCTTTCTACTAACTATGTGGGATCAAAAATAATTTTTTATCAAGAAAATCTTTACACATGCAAAGGTGTCTGCTTTTTCTTATAAGAACGGTTGTTTACTGACCTCTAGTACTCATACTAAAGCTTAGCTACCTTTTTGCTTTTGAAACTTGAAAATCTTTTGTTAAAAGAGGGTAACAAGTTTGCTTGATCTTGTGACGAGATAACTTTAGAGCTTTAGAAAGACCATGCCAACGAAATGGCTTAAAGATGTCAGGGACTAACAGTGTTGATGGTTTGATAATATGATGTCTTAGTAGTAAGCTTGCTTGTTAGTGCTCGACCCTCCAGGCCTTGCCTTAAAACTTATGATTCCCTGACCAGTAAGACATATCTGAATAAGAGATTTTTGAGATACTCAAAATGAACATCGGATCTTACACTCCTTACCTCTTGGTTTCTTAACGCACTAGCTAGTGTTAACAAATAACGACTATCCAGCTTGTATGCTGTTGATTGGGTGTTTATTGTGGGTCTGCACTTTCTCACTTAATGTTTGGAAACCTTGTCTTTAATAAGTTTTGGCATTGTCTTGCTTTCGTGACTTTGGATATATATGCTTTGGTACATGATGGCAAAGATGACTCTAGTGTACAATGTTGTCTCTGTTAACAGTCCATTTTGTCTTTCATTCGTGACTTTGGAAATATATATTTTATCACAAATAAACCAAGAAACTAAATTATACAAAATACAAAATAAGAAATCGTTAAGGTCGTGAGAGAATCCTTATCCCAAGAACAAATACGACGGGTGAAAACTTGACACCACTTGATACAATTGGACATTAACACGACTTCTCCACAATAATCTAATGTTTGTATAGTGCTTCATCGATATGATTTGACCAATCATCGAAAACCAACCTTTAAGAACCAAGCGAAAAAGACACGACCTTTTTTGGTCAATAGTTTCATCATTTGTTAACCAACATAAGAAATCAAATTTAGATGAAATCATCACATCCTTGTGAAATTTCTTAACTTTTGTAACTTCTATGTAACTATATGTAGATCAAGAACACAGGTTTGAAGCAATATCTGTGAAGATGGTATGTTGACTTAAAAATAGCGCAAATGCTATCCATGAACTGCTTAGCCAGGAAGTGATCTAATGTCCAAAATATTCATGAAGTCGGATACTTTGAATTTTATTACGATCAATATATGCATATAAATTTTGATGCTTTAAATCCAACAATTAAAAAAGCTTTTTAATTAAAAATAAAAAGTTAATTAATCATTCAAGTTATCATGAATGATGTTATTACAAGCACACATCTACTAATCCATGCTTTGGTATACGCTATACGCTTCATGACAATAACATACTATTAATCTTAACTTAGACACCTAACGCAACTTTAGGATATAAACCACCATCCTTTTTCTTCAATTGCCTATGTGGGATAAAAACAAACTTTTATCTTGAAAATATATAAACACATACAATCTACTTGCCTTTTCACTCATACTCAATTGTAGCTACCTTTTTGTTTTGACACTTGAAAATCTGTTGTTAATAAAAAGGGAAAAAAGGTTGCTCAACTGGTATGTAGTGACGAGATAACCTTATGGCTTTAGAAAGACCTAAATACCAATGCACTTAACAAGCTATAGAAAACTGAAATCCAGATATAAACTGGATTCAAGATGTCACGGACTAATGGTGTTGTTCATAAATTTGATGAAAAGGAATAAGTCATATGATGAAATGGCTTCAAGACGTCATGAACTAATGTTATCCGTGCATTCACTTAGTTTTTTATAATCTTTTTGTGCATGAACCTTTAACTCGTATGGGCTTGTGTCTTTAATTGTCACTGTTATTATTAGCTTGAGAGGAAATATTGGACCATAGTTAGTATAAAAAGATTCAAAGATTCATGTATTGCTCAAATAGAACAAATTCTAAACTAACGGTTATGCTTGAACTTGAAAGTACAAGATTTCTAGTTAACGACACCCAAAAATCCGAATAATAAGACGGTAGGTTTGACTTCTCTTTGGTCAACCATCTTCTTTTGCCTCATCGTTAGTGAGCTTAGTGTTGCTGCTACTACCTACAGTTCAGAATAATGTAGAAATGAATCACGAAGAAATTTAGCTAATTGGGTTGTCGTTTTTGTTGAGGAATTATGGTTAGTTTCAGGTCATGTATGGCAACAAGCATTTTAAAGAGTTTAAGAGCGACAACAGACAAGTGATAAGCATTTTAAATAAAAAGTTTGTTTGGCAACACTTCAATGAACGTTTGAATTTTGCGTTACCGCTCTAATAAAAAATGCTTCTTGAATAAGCATTCTAAAATTGCTCCAAACAATTGGATTTTGAAATTACATATATACCCTTATTTATTTATCTAGTTTTATTTCACTTCGGATATATTTATGTAGAATGTTGATAAGATACACATGATTTATGAAAATCAACTTTATTACTCTTTGTAACCTGAGCAACTCAACTTAAAAATACCATAAACCAAAGGGCAAATATCAAAAAAAAGTATTATACTTGCCACCCTTTCCTCTTCAGGGTAGCGAACAAAATTTTTTGCTTCTGCGGGTAATATACTTTCAAATTCATCCTCTTTAGGGTATTTTCATGAACAGTTGGACAATTTTGCCCCTATTACCCAGAAGAGGAAATGGAAAGTATGATACTTTTTTTTTATCATTTGCCCTAGTTTTTATTATGTTAAATTTTGGATATGTATTAAGATAAATTATTTAATGATTTATAATTGTGTTAAATCTATGATAAAAATGTTTTGTTTTAAGTTTACACTATTTACTTATTAAGATAATTTAGTTCCACCAGCCACTTCCATTTGCAAAGGACATGAGTTTAAATAACTATAATGCGTGCATGGCACGTGTGGGGTTCAAATAAGCGTTTAACCCTTACCATTTAGGCGGGAAAAGCGTTACCATTTCATCATTTCATTTGTATATAACACAATTCATTTCACATTTGTAAGCGGTTTTGATTTTGTAATTCTCTCTTGTAATAAACTTCTACAAGTCAGTAAGCCATAACAAATCCCATTAACTAATTCTTGAGCTCAATTCTTATTTGAATCTCGTTGATTCCTGTAAGAGTGTATCAACTGGTATTGTTAGGAATTAGAAATTCCAGGTATTAAAGAGTCGGTCACCTCAAGTATATGTAATCGTTAGAAAGCTCGTAGTCGTAGTTATTTTAAGTTAAGTAGTATTTAGTTAAGTAACACCGTGGAGGACGGACGGGTCTTTACCCACTGTATGCCCGATCCACGCCCGATGTGTGGCGTTTTATGTAAGACTATAAATACTCTCTACCTCCCAAGGTAGAGAGTTGGAGCTCATAATAATATCTTTCACTTTCTCTCACTAAGTTCCCTAAACCTCTAACTTTCTCTCTCTAGAATTCCATCTATATGCTACCTTGTGTTAATGTTATGATGTGTATGTGAAAAGTTATATCTTACAATTGGTATCAAGAGCCAAGGTTAGATCATATCTTGCACATCTTTGGATTTGTAGTGGTTTTTTAGGTGGTTTTTGAGTTTGAAAAAGTTTAGTGGTTTTTGCATCATTTGGATGATTTCTTGTGTTAAAGTTTGAATTTTGTTGGTACTTTTATGTTTAGAATCATCAAAAGTGTTTAGGTTTTCATTTGGTAAGCTTGAATCATCTTGGTTGGGTTGTTTTTGGATTGAAAAGTGATGTTTATATGGTTTTTCAAGCTAGCGACTTAGCTCACGGAATATTTTCTTGGTAGCGACTTGCTTCACATTTTTGTAGCGACTTACAGTGTTGGAACTAGCGAGTTAGATCTAGCGAGTTAAAGTACAAGTAGTGGACTCTCCACTACGGGTAGCGACTTGTGGTAGCGACTTGGTCTGTAGCAAGTTGCTCTTTAGCGACTTGCATTGTTGGCGACTTGAGTAGCGAATTACTGCCGAATTTTTGTTAGCGACTTGAGTGTTAGCGAGTTACCACTTAGCGACTTACATCTGGCTAGCGAATTGGAAAGCTAGCGACTTAGCGTGGTGGCGAATTAAGTGTTAGCGACTTGGACCTTAGCGAGTTGCTCTTTAGCGACTTGACTGTGTAGCGACTTGGGTCCTAGCGACTTGGTCTTAGCGACTTGGTTCAAGAATTCTTAGCGACTTGTTGACTTTTCCCGACAAAACTTCAAACGGCTATAACTTTTGATCCGTAACTCCGTTTTCAGCGTTCTAACCATCAAAACGACCGTGAGAACGAGGAGAATGTCACGCCGAATGAACTTAAATCCGCTCTGAACAGAAGTTATTGAGGTTTTTATGTTTTTAGACCTAAAATTCTCTGGAAAATCGTGCAACAACCAACCCAAATCACAACCAAACAACATCTCTACTTATCCCACAAAAAATCATAAGTCCTAACACACAATTGTCTATCATTGTGTCGATCCATCAGTCATCTTAACACATTCCATTGGTCATTGCTTAACGGTTTGGTCTTGATTTTAGTAAAATCCCGCGAAAGATTCTATTTCTCGGTTTAAATCATAGACTTGTAAAATCCCGTGCATTCCACCACATCATGTTTTACTCTACTTACTCTCTGACCCAAGTGATTTCGAAGTGCTTAAATTGTATGATGATGTGGACAATAATGTTAATGATTGCTACACTGAACGATTAAAGATGTTTGAATTAAACAATGAGGATGTGAAATCTTCATGTTCTGAGTACAAAGAGAATGAATTGCACACCTGAGAATGCCATGCAAATGGAATGCAGCATTGAGCCCTATCGGCTACTTCATCGCACCTCATACAACTGTTATCCATAGCGGGATCGAACATGTAGTGCTCTTTTTCCGCCAGGACTTACCTACATTGACAAGAAGCTTGCTGTTGAACTTAGAACACTTAAAGCTGCAACTTACCAATAAAAAGGTTCAAAAGGATGGTTCCAGTGCAGCTCTTCAAGTAATCTACAAACAATTTCACCATTCATCGGGGAATATTCAGCAGATTACGATCAACACTTGACTGGAATTTTCTTCAAAAAACATACTGGAATGGAAATTCAAGAATTCATTGAGACATTTATCCAACTCATGGATAATGTGAAAAAGTACATTGAAGAATCTGCTCAAAAGAATGAAGAAGTGAATGAGTGTCAGTGCGTTGAAAGATTATTGTGATAAGTTGGGTAATGTATATGTTGAAGAATCGGGTGTTGCTGAATGCAGAATGTCAGTGACAACAAAAATTGATGAGTCGGATAATGGAATAATGGAATCTTCGTGCTCAAATTCACAAGAGAGAGAGGTGCACCGACACAACCTGTGCAAGTTAATGCAAAGGAACGCTCCATGGAAGCTTCGGATGTACTCAAGATAAAGATGCACGTCCGCCACTGTGCATGTCAATGCTCATGTAAGTTGCATGGATGTTTCTGCTGTACCTAGTTGTGCATCTTCTACTCAAAATGATGATTATGAACTGCATGAGTACGCTGCATTTGTGCCTGATGATTCCCTTACCACAGAGCTTAACATATATAAGGATCAGGTTGCTATTTATGAACAGCGTGCTAAGTTTGAGTTGACCACCCGTGAGCAGGAAATGGATGTCCAAATACGTACAACTATTAGAAAAAGTAGGTTTAGAGAAGAAGTATTAAAACAAGAGTTAAACTCCTTACAAGAAAAGCTTTCTAAAACCGCTAAGCAAAAACACGAACTTCAAGAAAATGTTAAAATGCTTAAGCAAGAATTCAAGGCTAAGGAATCAAAACTTTTGAATGATTTTTCCAATCTAAAAACTTTGAAAAACAAGCTTGAAAATAAGTTGTACGTACAAGGGAATACCATTCAGATTGCTCACATGATCACTAAGCATAGAGTCTTAAGCGATAAGCATAGCATTCCCCTTGTTGAGGAACCTAATCCAGAGGTAATTAAAAAGGCTACAAATGCTCATAAGGTACTGTATGATGGTAATGAGATCCTTAAGCCTAGACAGAAACCTAGTTGCGCTGAGTGCACTGAGGAAGATAAGAAATCAGATGAAGTCACTAAGGAGAAAATGAATAAGAAGCTAGAAGATCCTGAGTGTAAAAAGAACAAGATAACGATAAAACCCCATGATTACACTAAGGAAAATTGGATATCCTTAAACATGTTTAAGCCTCCGACTCTATTGACCCCTGAACAAGTGTTCTGGAAAAAGGATATGGACTTGCAAAAGCTGAAAATCTTGTTGAAAAGAATCCCCCTTGTAGGAAATTCCCTAAAGCGAGTGTGTATCCTCCAAATACACCAATGCATTTAGTTCCTAGAACTATTGCCACTAAGAGCAAGACCTTAATCAGTCAATATGTTATTCTTCAACTATTTACCGATTTTGAGAAAACTTGTAAGAAAAGGATCACACCCACTGGGATAACTGAAGGGAAAGGGGTTTTGAGCAAATGAAAGAATGTTATTTAACTGAGGTCATGCCTTTCTTTAAACAACTAAAAGATCATTTTGAGAGTCCTAAAAAGGGGACAAAATCAGATATTAAAGAAATGGAAAAGGAATTTGATGCAATGGTAGTTGAAGTTAGTGATTATGAGCGTGCACTAAAATATAATGAGATTGAGAGGAAGAACTTGCATACCTTAAATGAGACTCTTATTACTGAATGTGTTGCTCAAGATATCTTTTTCACCGCTTCAAATTGCTCTATTAATGCTTCCAAATTTCATGAACTATCTGTGGCCCTGAAAGTCTCCCATGATCGTGTCATTGAGCTTGAAAAAACTAATTCTAAACTAAACGAGAAAATTGAACTGGATGATCACGACAATTTGGTTAAACATTTTTCTAAACTAGAAGTTGAGCATTTTAATTTACAACTCAAATATCAACATCTCAAAGAAAATGTCAAAACTTCAAATATCAAGACATCTTCAGATGCTCCAGAGTTTGATGCAGTTTTTCAAATTAACAAACGTGATGAACAGATTCAAGCTCAGTGCAACACGATCAAAAAGTTGAAAGCCCAAATCTCTCAATTAAAGGGTCAAACGAACAATATGACAGGCTCCCAAATGCCTTCTCCTTTAGATTCTTCGAATTCTCAAACGTTTCATCTTCAAAACCTAGTAAATGCTTTACAAAAGGAAAACGAAAGTTTTCTAGAAGAAAATGAAAAGGTTAAACGACATTTTAAAGAGTTATATGATTCAATAAACGTCACCCGTGACCAAAACAACGAAAAATAACGTCTTTACAAAAGGAAATTGAGAGTCGAGAAGTCGGGAAATGGGAAACCGCCACTTGTTTTCAATAAGAATGTTGTCTCAAAATCACCCTTAGATTGCAAATACACTATGACAGTTAAATATATTCCTCCTCATCTTAGGAATAATGAACTTGCTTTTCATGACTACTGTGCTCACCTTAAGGATAGTCTAGAATGTCTCCGTGAGATTGTCGAAGAGGATTTCATTAACAAACCGCTTGATAGTGAAATTAGGTTTGCTTGCCTCCAGGCCAAACGATCTCAAGAGCTGCTTGAATGTGTAATTGCAACATGTCCAAAACCCTTAGGTGAAAAAGGCAAAGCTGTGAAGCCTTGTTCTATGCCTAGTGCCAAACAGGAAATCCGTTCTATGGCTAAAGCCAAGCATGTGACCCTTGATATGTCTTGTTCCATATCTAAATTCAAGCAAGCAACCTGTGATGTGCCTCCTAGAATTTCAGATCCCAGCACTTCTAGACCAGGAATGCAGAGAGTAGTGAAGCCATGTAATGTTCCCATCGTTACTTCTACAGATGTTAAGATTGACACTAAAGTTAGCGGGTCAAAACCTAGAAGCTATGCAAAGAAGGATAAGATTACGCAAACTAAAAGTGTTCATGATAAGGAAGTGAAAGAACACCATAGGGACAAGAAGTTTGATTTGAACAAAAAGAATCGTGTTAGTTCTAGTATTAGCTCTAAGCTTACTAAAATTAATTCGAGGCCTTATGCTGTTTGCAAAACATGCAAAAAATGTTTAATTTCTGGTAATCATGATAAATGTGATGTGTTATTTCTGAGGTCTAAGAGTCATAACCCAGTTAAGAAAGTTTGGAGAGCGAAACAGATTAAGCAATCCTGGAAACCTACAGGGAAGGTTTTTACCAATGTAGGATTTTAGTGGAAGCCAACAGTCGAATATTCACGAATGGCAAACCTTGCCCCTTAACTAGATCCACTATGCCTAGAGTAGTGCCTGTTAAGGTTTGGAAGCCAACTGGTAGAACAATCCCATTAAGCACAAAATGTTCCTCGACTAAGTCTGATGCTTCTACTAGTTTAGCTCCTAGTGACAATGACATTGCACCTAGGGTTTCTGCTGATTCAAAGATTGTTTGTGCTAACCAAAAGGACCCCATGAGCACGTGGGGATCCAATGTTTCCAATTCTATGTCTTCGTCTGTTATCCAAAGCAGGTCGTACAAGTCGTCCCTTGGTATTTGGATTCGGGCTGCTCTAAACATATAACTGGGCTCTAAACAATGACGTCTGTTCACATCGGTTCGGCCTCGTACTCCAAAGAAAAGAAATGTACGTTTGGTGCGCATTATCTTCAAGAAGAGAAATCTTCTTATGACGTCTGTTCACATCGGCCAGCCTCGTACTCCAAAGAAAAGAAATGTGTACGTTTCAGTGCGCATTATCTTCTCAAGAAGAGAAATCTTCTTATGACGTCTGTTCACATCAGTTCAGGCCTCGTACTTCATCATTATGGCGTCTGCAGATAACACTTCAGGCTCCGTTCCTCAAAGAAAAGAAAAGTGTACGCTTCAGTGCGCTTTATCTTCAGAAGAAGAGAAATCTTCATGTTTATGACCATTCTCATCGACATTCTTCATCAACAAGCTTCATGTTTCTCCCATGCTCATTCAGTCATCAAATGGATCTACATTCATTAATGTATATTCTTATTCACTTGCTAAATCAAAATGGCAACTTCGGATGCAATTTTTGAGGGGGGAGAAGTGAATATACTAAATGATGATGGATGTTTGAATAATGGTTATACGACTTAAAGTTTGATGACTCTCACTCACTAAGGATAAATGGGATTTATGAGAAGAGTGAATATACTAAATGATGATGGATGTTTGAATAATGGTTATACGACTTAAAGTTTGATGACTCTCCTCCAACGCCTAATGTTTCACTCACTAAGGATAAATGGGATTTATTGTTTGGGATTCATTGGTCCAAGATATGTTTGATGAGTATTTACAACCGCTAGCGAATATTTGATGATCATCAAAGAATATGTGATTCATGAGTTCAAGATATGTTTGTTGATCATCAAAGAAGTACAACTCAGACTACTCAAAAATCCCTATCTCCAGTTATTCCTCAAGGCGTTGATAATGATTATCATAATATTGCAGTTGCACTCATGAATAATGATCCGCTCTTTGGTATTCCTTTGCCAAATCTTCACGGATTATTGTTCATGAATAATGATCCACTCTTTGGTATTCCTTTGCCAAATCTTCATGGATTATTATTCCTCTCATCGTGCATGCTATAAATCAACCACATGAACTTCAAGGAAAATGTCTACCTCATCCGCTCGAAGTTATTTGTTGTATCCTCCATATCGATCTCTACATGAATACTTTTAGGAAGAATACATTGATGTTGAGGCATCATTTGTTCTGGTTCATTCAGTGGGTGAATGTACATCCGGTTGTATGTTTATTCACATGTTGGGCATTTGACACAAGTTGATTACTTCGAAGTTACTCTTTTATCACTTATTTAAGGTTGAAGTTGACGTTCACAAAGGCGTGATCTTATTTGATAACTTGCTCGAGCTTAAGAATAAGAGTTGAAGTCTTGGGTTATCTAGTTACCAGCAGTCGAGGTGGATGGTTGAAGACCTGGTTAACTATCACTATTAGGAGTTACGTTGTTTTACTCAGTGTCACGCGTATATTACGTTGTGGATAATCGCAAGAGGTGTTAATGTCTCATACTTTAATTGAGTATTGAGTACTTAAGAGATTTGCTTGGTGCATAAATTCTCGACACCGTTCTTCCATCTTTAAGTGCAAGCTTAAGACACAAATACGGGGAATTCGACTTCAGTTTCAAGTTTGGTATATTGTGTTTTTCTTAAACAGTGGTCACTTCAAATTGTCTACATATGGGTTGATAAAGATAGTCAGAGAGAGTTTATGTAGCAGTTGATTCTCACAGGATTCATTTGGGCTATTTGAGTTCTTCTCACAAGATTTCAAGTTTATAGATATATTATGTTTTCTTGATTCGAGGTATCAAAACCATTTGGGGGAAGGATATATTATTCCAACTATTTGGGTGAAGTGGTCTCTGGAGACCTTTGGTTTATGTTACTTCGTGTTCGTTGGAAGAAATGTGAGAAGAATATTTGGAACGTGAGATGATACCGCCTATCGACATCTTATATACGGTTTATGATAAAGTGCTTCCGGTTATATGCACAACATGTTCACTTGATCGAGCTAATTTAGTTATTTCAGAGTTGACATCCACAGAGATGATTAGTAACTCAACATGTTACATGGATGTCATCGTCTCTACTCTTGTTGGGTACATGTGTACATTATGTGCTGATTGGTTATATGTTATATAACTGGAATGCACTTGGTAAAATGAAGATGTTGATATATTGTTCCCTAAATAGACAACTGGTCAATCTTGAAGAGTAAGGTGTACATCGGGATGCACAACAGGTTCATGTGATCGGTCGTATCGTTAATCCGGATTTGATAACCACTGAGATGATCAATGTTTCAACTTGTTACTTCGGTGTTCTCGTGTTCTTCATGGTGCTGAGCTTCAATCAATGAGACCGCTTTGTATTCAACTCTACTTCTTAGGGAAATGGTCTTTATTCGATGTTTGTCGGTTTGGGGGGAAGGTACCAAAGATTCAAATTGAGAAGGCTCATGTCCAGACGATTTTCTTAGAAGCCTTGAATGCTTTGGTGGCGAAAGTTTAAGAGATGTTGATTCCTTTCTTCTACAACGTGCTGAACGATATCTTTATCTCGGTACTCATTTCATCATTCTCTTAAACTAATTTATCTCTTGTAAATATTTATTCGAAAAACAAAATACAAAATTATAAAACCTTCAAAAATCAAATAGAAAAATATAAAACTTTCAAAATCCATAAAAATCTGAAAAATTCGAAAAATCTTAAAAAATATTGTCATTTTGTCATGCGTTTTTCTCGGTTCGATAATATCTACGGTCTTTGTGCTGTCATTCAAAGAATGACACGATACTTTAGATGTTGTTCAATTCAAAAATCAAAAAATATGTTTGAGAGAAAGAGAAATAAATGGTTTATTGTCATTTTCATGCAATAACCCGGTTTTAAAAGAAAGAACAGAGCCATGTTTTACCATGTTTTCAAATTCCATGCTCCGATTCTATAACATTTATCTGCTGAAAACTAAATGCTTTGAAAAATAACTCGGTCTCTATTTTTGATAATCATCGGGACTTATCTGTCAAAATCTCTATCGCTCAATCAACAACCCATGTCATTGATTGAGGGGGAGAATGATTTCAATTAAATTAAAAGTTATTTGGCATTAAATTGTTTTCAAAAGATGTACATGCATGTTTAACCAATGGAGTTTAAAATCTCAACATCCGATCCTTATCGGTTAAAACGCTTTCATAATCAAGTCACAATTCTCCTTAAAAGCTTTCAATATCAATTTAAATCTACAGAGATCACAAATCTCAAATGTTTTAATAATTGTGATCGGGGGAGAAGTTGTGATTTAAATAGGATTTAAACTGATAAATTCGATAAATGGTTTCTTAAGTGATTTGCATGTTTGCCTCCCCGTAAGTGACAAACGATTTCAAATTTTCCATGCACACATTGAGGGGGAGCATCTATATTAAACCACAATGATTTGAAACGTGATCACTTATCTCAATGTGCAGGTTCCCTCTAGTATGTGTAAAACTCTTTTCAAACCTCGAGGCACATATTGAGGGGGAGAAAATTCATGGAAACCTCATCCTTCCTGGAAATGCTTTATCTACTTGATTTGATCAAGGAAGTGATGGTGATATTTTTTTGAAAATGGTAAACAAAGAAGTTAATTTCTTCCTCTTGCCTCCGTGTGCAAAACAATTTCAAACATTTGATGCACATGTTGAGGGGGAGCACTTATTCTAAAAATATCAAAAACAATTCAGGTACAAAATGTTTTGATAATATATCACAAGTATTTGGATTGATTTTTCAAATGGTTTTCAATTGGTTCCTATGGCAGATGAACAATACCAAAAAGACCGACCAACTTTACATTATGTATGGTGATATAAGGACGATAAGGTTAGGTATGTGTTCCCATGATCCGCCAGAACCGGAGGGATCTACCCAGGAACTATCCACTAGTTAGTATAGAGTTCTTAGGTATGATGATAAAAGGAGAAAAATGAGATATGGGAAGAGTGCGGACTAAGACTGAGCTAGTAATGGAATAAACCCAACAAGGTTCTAGCTATGAAGTCTCGGTAAGCACTGAAGGGGTTGAAGAATTAAAAGAATTGAATGAGAAAAGGGTGAAAACAAATAGCCCTCCATTTATTCAACCTTAGGGCAGAAACCGGGTTCAATTCATATGCTAGAGATGGTAACATCGGTATTGAAGACAAGACGTCATGGACCCAGGACGGCACTTCAACTTTCCAAACCACTCAAGTTCCTCTTAAAAGGACTTGTTTCATTCTCACGGGGAACCGACATTATCTATCGACTTTCTCTTAGAGATTGTTGATATTGAAGAAGGAGACCCTCTCCCTAGTCTCCCGCACAGGATCCAAATATGCACAAATTGAGTCTAGAGCCACGAGATCATCAATAAATCTCATTAGGACACTTTCAATGAAGACTCTCTGTTTCACACAATGTGGAAAGAGAGATTATATCTTGAGTCCTACGCATTATCCTTGTGGTATTGCCCGAACATCTGAGTGATGTGTTTACATATTCACTGTGAAGATGGAAAGCCTTCTCGAGCCAACATCTAACAAGCTCCTGGTAGGTGGCATGTGAGATCTATTATATAGTTCAACCATGTGACAACGAACGAAACAATGGGGCGATTCAATCTTTTGAATCAATCCTGGTTCAGGTTATGGATTGACGGATACCTTTGAAAACCGGTCTTTGTGCTTTAAAACTCTTTTCATTAGCACGTCGACCGTGTACTAATTTTTCAAATCAAAAGGTATTTTATGATTGATAATTGATTTTCATTAAAACCTTCGCTGTATTGCAAAAACAATTTCTATTGAGCAATACTCGATTGTTTTTCAAATATCTTTTCATCATTCAGTGGACTCAAATTCCTGGTTCACTCACTCCGTGTTGTCTTCTTTGAGATGTTCCGGTTTGAGAACAGCTAGAGCAGCTGCGAAACCCTGTCAAGGAAATTCTTCGAATTATACCGATCACAGCGTACTTGTACGATCAACGGGAACCGTGGGCCGTGTACCTCAATTCAACGAAAGTGATCAAAGACACTTACATGCGATTTATTGCTACTGTTGTATGCGCGCCCGACGTTTGCATTGTTCGAATGAAGCGGTCAATCCATAGCCGCATGCTCACTTAACACATTCATCTCAAAAGAAATCATGATTAGTGCATCAATGACTCTGATATTATCACTCCATGCTTCGCTACGCTGCGCCAATATCATGATTCAACAAATGCTTCCGCTACTCTGATAAGAAGATATCATGATCCGAATGTGAGCATGTCGGTCCTAAAGTCACAACATCACATAATACCAACACCACAAAGGATGTCACAGAGATTTTTTGATGGCTGATAATCTCAAATGATGGCTCAAAATTATTATCACGTGGATCAGGAAAAGACCTCCACTTGAAGTAACCAAACATGCAATGTGAAGAATCAATGACTACGAGCTTAGGAACAAAGGACTACATCAAGAATGCAAGAACAATTGTTAATGTCATATCTGTTTGTATTCAATGTAATTTTAGTGCATGATTGAGGTGACCTCCCTAAGGGGGAGATTGTTAGGAATTAGAAATTCCGGTATTAAAGAGTCGGTCACCTCAAGTATATGTAATCGTTAGAAAGCTCGTAGTCGTAGTTATTTTAAGTTAAGTAGTATTTAGTTAAGTAACACCGTGGAGGACGGACGGGTCTTTACCCACTGTATGCCTGATCCACAGCCCGATGTGTGGCGTTTTATGTAAGACTATAAATACTCTCTACCTCCCAAGGTAGAGAGTTGGAGCTCATAATAATATCTTTCACTTTCTCTCACTAAGTTCCCTAAACCTCTAACTTTCTCTCTCTAGAATTCCATCTATATGCTACCTTGTGTTAATGTTATGATGTGTATGTGAAAAGTTATATCTTACAGGTATCAAAGCAGTCAATTCCGGCATCTTAACCCATAAACCTATTGAGTTTGATCGTCGCCGATCAAATTCTGGCCAAAATACATTTGTTTCCCTATCACAAATACGTTACCCTTGTTAATTCTTATTCCGTTTTCTTAGCCAAAACACGTTTTCCGTACGGCTAGTACATTATTTATTATTTAAAAAAAAAAAGTATCATACTTTCCATTTCCTCTTCTGGGTAATAGGGGCAAAATTGTCCAACTGTTCATGAAAATACCCTAAAGAGGATGAATTTGAAAGTATATTACCCGCAGAAGCAAAAAATTTTGTTCGCTACCCTGAAGAGGAAAGGGTGGCAAGTATAGTACTTTTTTTTTATATTTGCCCTAAACCAAACTACATACAATCTCAAACGAGACGGTAATATGATAACTTTATTAATTGTTTAATAATTTATTTATTTTAATGTGTATATGACTTTTTATAAATTACACTTTATAATTATACTTACAAACTTACAGCTACGTTGTCAAACACCTTTTATAAATAAACAACTGCTGCTTACGGCTTACTGCTACTATTTATAGCTTGCTGCTAGTGCTTATTGCTACTACTACGTGTCGCCAAACATTATCATAATCTAACTTGTGAAATAAACCAAATAAAACCATAAATTGCGAAAGCAAGTGTGTGGATCAGTCAAACCCGACCCAACCTGTTGACGTGTAAAAAAAGTATACCCAATATAAACAAACTAAGATATTTTTCAATGTTTAGATGAGGTACACTAAGAAAAACACACACTTAAAATATATTGTATTATTGTATAGTGAGAATCCTTCACTAGGGACCGCAAATGTGCTGCTTACACATTTTAACTCATGTATTCATCTTGTCATAAACTCGTAATTAGTTAATTTTAACTATTACCAAGTATTGAAGTTTAAAATGTACTTGAATCATAAAATATTAGTACTCATCATTTGCTAACCAATACAAAATATCAAATAGAGATGTCCATCCTCAGCTATAATCACTTGTATAAATTTTATCCTTGGAAGATATATTTGTTCTATGACATATTAAATGTAGACAATGAATAGAGGTTTCAACACATATGAAGCTTTTTAACCTTCAAATAAACTAACATTTATGAAAACATTTAATAAGTGCTTGGAAAATCATGAACAAGTCCTTTTGCTAAAGTCACAAAAAGTTAATAAGTCACACAAGTCATGAGTTAGTTTATTTTGCTTACACCTAAATTCATGTTTACCAAATGATAAATCCCTATTATTCTTCCGCTTTCATACGTTTTCATCTGTTTTCGTCCGTTTTCTTACGTTTTGGTCCGTTTTCATACACTTTCGTCTGTTTTCGTTCGTTTTCATACGTTCCGTCCGTCTTCATCATTTTTTCTTTCGTTTTCGTCTATTTTTCATACGTTTTCATCCGTTTTCAGACGTGTTTCTACTCTTTCATACGTTTCATCCGTTTTCTTACGTTTTCGTCCATTTTCTTAAGTTTTCGTCCGTTTCATATGTTTTTGACTATCACAAGTGATTTTCTGTGATATTCAGAATATCATAAAGTGATATTCAGAAAATCACAAGTGATATTTTGTTTATATCACTTTGTGATTTTCTGAATATCACTCTCTGATATTCTGAATATCACTCTGTGATATTCTGAATATCACTCTGTGCTATTCTGAATATCACTTTGTGATATTATGAATATCACTTGTGATTTTCTGGATATCACTATGTGATATTGTGAATATCACGTGTGATTTTCATGTGACAAAACATTAGTTGAAAATTACTTATGATTTTCAGAATATCACAAGTGATTTTCTGAAAATCACTTGTGATATTCAGAATATCACAAGTGATTTTATGAATATCACACTTAATATCACTTGTGATATTCAGAATATTATATAATATCACTTGCTATATTCACAATATCACATAATATCATTTATGATATTCAGAATAATGAATATCACATAATATCACTTGTGATATTCCAAATATCACATAATATCACTTGTAATATTTTGAATATCACAGAATATCACTTAAGATATTAGAATATCACTTGTGATGTTTAGAAACGTATGAAAACGACCGAATTTTTTTTAAAAACAGATGAAAATATATGAAAACGGACGAATATGTATGAAAACGTAAAAACACGTATGAAAATAGACGAAAATGTATGAATAATGGACGGAAATGTAAGAAAACAGACGAAAACGTATGAAAACGGATAAAAACGTATGAAAGCGGACAAAAACGTATGAAAACGGGCGAAAACGTAAGAAAACGAACAAAAATAGATGAAAGTGTATGAAAATAGACGAAAACGTATGAAAACGAACAAAAAACGTATGAAAGTGTATGAAAACGGGTAAAAATGTATGAAAATGAACAAAAACGTTTGAAAACGGGTGAAAACGTATGAAAACGGACGAAAACGTATGAAAGCGAAGGAAAAAAAAAGCGAATTAAAAAAACGTAAATTACGTGATTATAAAAAAAAAGTGAACTTAAAAAAAAACGTGAATTAAAATAATAATAAAAAAAATGCGTATAAAAAACAAGAACTTAGGTTTATTTTTAAATTATAGGTTAATCTCTACCATTAAATCACACTATATGAATGATAGGATTTGTCCCGATAAGAGTAACATTTGAAAATTCATCCGACAAAGTAGAATTTTTATCTACTCAATCATTAACTTACCAATAACATCATACTAATGCCAACTTATCCAAACCAACATTACTTTAGTCTATACCTTACCAACTTTTTTTTTCTCTACCTATGTGGGATCTAAAACAATAATTTACAAGAAAATGTATCAACAAGTAAGCTATCCTCTTTTTAATTTTTAACGAAGGTTTTTTTATTTGTCTGTACTAAAATTCAAGCTTAACTTCCTTTTATAATTGTAAACCTACTTAATCATTAATTCATTATTCTTGGTGACAATTCTAAACTAAAATAAGCCTTTAAGGCTTAATATTTGATTCAATATTAATTGACTATATTAAATAGCATTAATGTGGTGTTTTTTTTAATATTTACATTAAAGTGGTGTACGCTATGCTTCTTGTCTTGTACGTCTGAGAATTATGTGCATTAAAGTATTGTACACTATGCTTCTTTTCTTGTAAACATACTAAGTATTTGACTTAGTAGTTTCATTAGATTGTAAATTGTATTTTTTGGTGAAGGGTATTTTTAATAATGTATTAAATGAATGAGTAATGATTTTTTTAGTTTTATTTGTGCTTTTTGTATTGTACAATAAGCATCATGACTTGTAAATTAAAACCGTGAAGAGAGAAATTCATTAATCTATTATATATGTTTATCGATTACACTGTCACTTCTTTGACATTGATTAAACCGATTATTACTTATCATCATAGACTAAAAACTCGACACAACTTGAAATACTTGGTCATTAGCATAGCTTCTTCACAATAACCTAGCTAACGTTTATGGTGTGTTTCATCGATATATGACTTAACCAATGATCGAAAATTTACATTCGAGATACAAGCGAAAAAGACACATCCTTTTTGGTCGATAGTCTTGTCTAGTTTTTTGCATTTCAACTAGCATAAACTTAATGTTAAAAATAAGGGATTATTGATTTATTTATTTATTCATTTTTCCTATTTACTCAACTGGGATTAAAAAAAACTGTAATAAAAAAGTATCGGCACCACATACGAGTTATCATTTAATGCTAGTTTTTGATTTACTCTGCTGAAACTTAACTACCTTGTTTTATGTGAAACATAAAAATCTTTTTTCAGATAATTTGTAATGGAAAAACCACTTATGTCTTACGATTTGATTTCGGAACAAAAATAGTATTAACTTAACTACCTTGTTTTATGTGAAACATAAAAATCTTTTTTCAGATAATTTGTAACTTATGTCTTACGGTTTGATTTCGGAACAAAAATAGTATTGACCCTCTCAATATTTCTAACCCCAAAAAACTGATTGTAAAAGTTAATGGTAAAAGTTAAATGCTTTTTAACCACAAAAAGCTAAAGTTTTTTTTTAAAGGTCATACTATACAAACCTCCCTAGGATGTCAAATCAGGAGGGTTTTGTACTTTTATTACTTTTGTCCCTCTTGTTTTTCAGTACAACACAGTTTTTTATCAGTTTCTACTCCGTATTTTTAACTGTTTTAAGCGATTGAGTTATTAAACTTTATATTTTCTGTTCCATACTTTCAGGTTTATAGTTTTTTGATATAAATAAAATTATAAAAATAAAAATTATATATAAAAAAATTTTAAAAAATCGCAAAAAAAGAGGGAGGAGGTGCCCTTTGTAAAAAAATGAGGGTCTAAATAACCACCTACCCCTTTTTTAACTATAAAGTGTAAGGTCTAACATTAAAAGTGTATAAGCTACTAAGTTTTTCTTTCTATTTTCTATGTGCGATCAAAGTCAGTGTATCTATCTTCTTTCAAGAAATTGTATCATATAAGCAATCTGATAGTTCTTTATTTACCATTACTCACACTCAAGCCTAACTATCTTTTCTTTTATGAAACTTTGAAATCATTCTTTCAGATGATAATACTGATTTCTAACTAAAAAAATGCTTTTATGGCTTATTGTTTGGTTCAAAGCAGCTTTCAACCTCTTCAAATGTAGTAGGTTCTATTGTTACAATTTTTCCAATTTTAATTTGACACAAACATGATGACAGACAGCTTACATATTTTTGTTATATTATTTAACAAAATACATTTTTTTAAAGGACATTAAGTGGTGGGTTGATTTGTTTTGCACATAGACTCAAGCATTATATATATTTAGAAGACTATGAAACTATAATGGAACATTCTATGTAGCAATATGCCAAGTGAGAAGCAAGAAATTGAGTTGGGCTACTATTTTCATTATTTGTCGATACCAACTTCTAAGATCGATACTGTTCTCATCAATGCGTGTCACTCATAATTTGTACTGTTTATTTCAACATGTTCCAGCATAAAATAAAAATACAAGCTGACTTTGATCAAGGCCTATCCAAGTTTGTTTGTTTGCATGGTTTGTATTTAGTCTATTGTTTTATTGATTCGACTTTTTTACTTATCGATCAATTGATTGCGTTATCCTTTCCAAGAATATTAGTAATGAGAAACTTGGGTAGTTATTAAACTCTTTTGTGAGGGTTTAAATTGACACATGTGTGCTATAATCTCCAAATCCGGTCGTAACCATAGTATAATTAGTTGTATAAGAAATCCAAGACAACTGAAATCTTCACATCCCGCTTTATCCGTGGGCTATATACCTGCTCTACAACAACTAATTATTCTTTTGAAATTTCTTAATTATTGTAACTTAATGTAACCATATATGTAGCTGAAGGAATAGAGGTTTCAAACAATTGATGTGAAGCAAAGAGGGTATGTTGACCTCAAATAGCACAAATGTGAGCCAGAGATGATCTAACATTCAAAATATTCATGAAGTTTTTTTTTTTTTTTTTTTTGAACGGAAAATTTTTATTGAAACTAGCAAGACGCTAGAAAAAACATTACAAAGAAATCAACTAAGGGTTTTTTAACCAAGCCTCCCATAAGAAAACCCTATTACATCTACTAGAACACCAAATAAAAGAGAAAGAAACAATATCATCAAAGATCACCGATCGTCTTGGAGGCGAATCATCAAAAATAGAGCGATTGCGGAACACCCAAATATACCACCAAGCAATATAAAAAACACCTTCCAACATAGCCTTAACTTTTTGGGAGAGGCGAATAGAAGAAAACCATGAAACCCAATCCGAAACCGACGTCAACTCTTGCCAAGACAAATCCCACCAACGACAAATCTTACGAAGACGATCTTGGCCAAATCACAACGAAACAGAATATGATGTATGGTTTCCTCAGAAGACCGACATAATGGACAAGAAATCGAATCCAATATAACACCACGATGATTGAGGTTGGATCTAGTCGGCAAAAAATCACGATAAACACGCCAAGCAAACACATTCATTTGGATGGGAATGTATTTCACCCATCTGGTAGAATCCGAATACGACAGAAGAAATAAGTCATCAATAAAAATATGTACCTCCTTAACCCGGAATTCACCATCGCCAGATAAATCACAACACCATCTATCTTGAACCGGCGACAAAGACACAGCCTCAAGCATAGAATTCAACTCAAAAAACTGATGACGCTCCACACCATCCCGAATATTCCTGCGAAAAGAATCAACCATGGAAGTTCCTATCTTAACAGCAACTAAAACTTCTTTGTCCTTCTCTAACGCGAAAAGACGTGGGAATCCATCTCGAAGAACCATGCCGGCTAGCAAATGATCCTGCCAAAATCGAGTACGAAAGCCATCTCCAATACGCTTTAAGCAATGAGAAAGGAAGTTGAACCCTTTTTTTTGCATAAATAAGTTTGATGCTTTAAATCCAACAAATAAAAAAGTTTTTAACCATGAGTGATCTAGCTTTAATTATCATGAAAAAAAAAGAACAAAAAAAGTTAATAAATCATACAAATTATCGTAAAGGTCATATCCGGTGCGTTTTTTTAACCGACCCGCATACAATCATTACAATAACATAATACTAATCTCAACTCAGTCAACCAACCTAACTTTAGTGTATAACCTACCATGCTTTTCTTTCTATTGCCTATGTGGGATAAAACAATTATTATATCAAGAAAATGTATCTAACACATGAAGGTGTCCCTGTTTTAATATCAAGGGTTGTTTATTTACCTTCACTCATACTCAAGCTTAGCTACCTTTTTTGCTTTTGAAATTTGAAAATATTTTGTTAAAAGAGGGAAACTAGATTGCTTATATATAGTATAGCTATTTGGGTGTTGGGAACTTGATGTTGTGACAAGAAATATTTAGAGCTTTAGAAAGACAATGCCAAAAATATGGCTTTAAGACGTTACCGACTAACGGAATAACGGTGCTGATGTTGATGTGTTTGATAGTAGTAGTCGTTAATTTCTTTGTTTGGAAAACAGAAAAGATGATCGTGCATGTTCAAGACTCATGAGGGTAGTACGTATGGTTGCTTATATACCTGATATTGCAATGCTCAAGTTTCGGGCCTTAGATACTTGATGAAAAAGAATAAGTCGTCTGAGTACTGTTTGAAGCATGTTTGAAACCCTGGAAAGGATCTAAAAAGTCACTTAACTTCTTTGTTTCAGGTTGCCGACTCTCTAGCATCAGTCGATAGCCAGGTGGACTTTGCCTTAAAACTTGTGATTCCCTATCAATACGAACATCGACTCTTACACTCCTGACCCTGTGGCTTCTTATCAGGAAAACATGCAAGCTTTAATTGTCTATATCACAATAGTGTTAACTATCTGGCTTGTATGCTGTTGGTTACACTTGGGTGTTTTTTTGTGGGTCTACTGCACTTTCTCACTTGATGTTTGGAAACCTTGTCTTTAATAAGTTGTGGCATTGTTTTTCATTCCTGACTTTGGATATATATGCTTTGTTAACAGTCTATTTTGTTGCATCGGATGCATAGTTGTCATACTTTATGTCTCTCCAGGATTGTTGGCAACGAGCAAGTCGCCACTTTGGATATATACATCATCACCATCAGTTTGAAAAAGGACACGATCCCGGTAGAGGTATTGACCTCAATCTTGATGATTAGACTTTTTTAAGATGAAATCTTTTCTAGTCTTTTTCCAATAGAAGCACAGAATCCGCCTTCCCTGAGTTCCTTCATGCGAGGCGAAACAAAAGAAATTATCATATTCATTTTTTTGGTTGAATTGTGTGAATAAGAGCACCAAATTCGTCCTTTACTCGGTGAAACATATTTGCACCTTTAAATTCGCTAATCGGTGTGTTCACGTCAATATCATCTCCCCCTCCCATGAGTTTCTTTTCAATAGCGAGGTGAATGTTCTTTTCTTATTTCCTATTCTTAGTTCCGCCTTTAAATTATCCAGTGCCCCATAATAAACAAAACTAAATAGGTGTAGCTTATTCGGATTTTATTTGTTTCTAACTAGCATTGGTGATTCATGCCGCCTTTATCACAATTAAACCAAGAAGCCAAATCATACATATACAAAATAAAAAGTCATTAAGGTCGCAAGAGAATCCTTATCCCACAAAACAAATACCTGGAAAAAACTTGGCACCACTTGAAATAATTGGACATTAACACGGCTTCTCCACAATAATCTAATGTTCGTAGAGTGTTTCATCGATATGATTTGACCAATGATCAAAAACCAACATTCGAAAACCAAAACAAACGACATTTTTTGGTCGATAGTTTCAACATTTATTAAACCAACACAAGAAATCAGTTTTGAATGAATTCATCACATCATTAGCTACAATCAGTTGTTGTATACGATTCTATCCTTGGTTTATAGATGTATACGATTCTGACCAATGATCTGGTCGGCGCATTATGGCACCTGTTGATTTATAGATGTAATAAAGTTGCAAAGAAGCTTACAGGGTGTAAGCATGTGCACGAAATGCACCTCTAGAAGAAGGATCAGTTAAAGATGCTAAAAGTACTCTCAATGTGTTGTCATACCCATTCTCATGGTCTTGTATAGTTTGGTGAAGAGATTACGCAATAGCTAGTCGTAAGAAAATTTAAATACGCACAAGTTTTATGTGTTTTGGTGAAGAAATTTGGCTAATTGGGTTGTTGTTATTGTTGAGGAGTTATGGTTAGTTTCAATCTAACTTGTGAAATAAACCAAACTAAGATATTTTTCAATAATTGGATGAGGTACTCTAAAAAGCACTTGCTTAGGGTGATGGCAACAATGATTTCATACCTCAACCATACCTCACCACCCACCAATAATATCATTCCACCTCATCTCATACCTCACCATATTTTTCTAGTGATAACCATGATTCCATACCTCACCTTATTTTATTTTTTTATTTTTTATATTCATAATTATATTAAACAATTTAATAAAAACATAATATTTCATTAATAATTAAAACAAAATTACATAAAACATAATATTTCCTCTGTTAAAACTCATTTACCACTGATTGGATTTTTAACTTGGGTGTATTTTACAATGGTGATGCAATGGGTTTTGTCATCGAAGGAGATCAATTTTCCGTATCCCCTTGGGTTGACCCTTCTTACATAAAACATAATATTTCCGGTTCTCTGTTTTGTTCTTACCAAAGTTCTCAAGGTAATAAATAACTTGTGCCATATCTGTTATTTCAACATCCAGGTATTTATTATATATGGTTTTGCATGATAAACAGTACGTATGATGTATTATGGCAACACATTTGTTAAAATACATGGATTACACATATAAAACCAGGCCCGGATTTGGGCATGTGCGTGATGGGCGACCGCACAGGGCTTCCATTTTTTAAGGGGCCTCCGATTTCTAAACCTTCGATATATGTATAAAATCATCTTTGGAAATGTTCACAGATGATTTAGGATGGAAATGAAAGATTGTTTTATTGAAAAAAAAAAAAAAAAAAAAAGCTTGAACAGGTTTGTTAATGGAGAAAATAGGTTGCGTCACTTTGGAGAGTATTTTCAAATTAATACCCTTGACTTTATTATATAGCTATTACTGTATAGGTACTCAAAATAAATATGCAACGGACCATACTTTATAAAAATGTCGTAGCACTGTGGCATTTGTAGCCCAATGATTACATCAATAAAAAATAAAGGTGTTAAACTAGAATAAGATTAGCAAATTTTTAGTTGATCGATTCGGATAGCAAATGTGTAGTGAAATAATTGTTTGCCTGTTTTATTACTTCAATACGGGGACGGAGCTAGGATCAAATGTGATCGGATGCGTGCACAAATTTTTTTGAACTGTAATATAGAAACACATTTTGATGAAACGGGGTCATTTAGGATGTATTTGAGAAAAATCAATGTTTTCTTATAATATTAACACTACATCGAAAAAATGCATAGGCGTCCCGGGCACCCGCAGGACACCCCCTGGCTCCGTCCCTGCTTCAATATACACGGCTAAAGGGCCTATTTTGAAATTAGGCACAGGGCCTCCAAATCTCACGGGACGACCCTGTATAAAACAAACAACAACTCTTTCCAAACCGCTTCGGCAAAGTTTGCCGTGCTTGCTCCAAACCGCACCATACCGCCACAAGTAAAAGTATATTAATGAAGACGTGGACATTAAAAAGTTAAATAAAAATAAACATTTTATAAAATAGGAGGGTATGGATCCAGTGAGAAAATAAATTGAAATGAGAATAATGAGAAAAAATGTTAGCCACATATTTCAAATGAGGGAGATAAATATAACGGGAGATGCATTTATATTTTCAGGTGCATATCAAATGTGCGGTTCTGATTTCTTCTTACTCTTCTCATTTTAATTTTATTTCTCATCGGATCCTTACTCTACAAAATAGATTAATCTTATGAGTTAGTTAGAGCAACACTAATGGCAACCAAACCCATGATCAAGACACTCCGTCACATTAGCTACTTTCTCATATTAGCTACTTTCTCATAGACCAAACGTATAATCAAACATCCGTAATAATGAACTTATCGGTGACCCAACACTTTTTTTTTTTTAAATTAATATTTTTTAATAATTCGAAAATATTGCATAATAATTCAAATAAAAAAATATATATATTACAATATATAAAACTTAAACAGTAAAAAAAGTCACTTAAAATGTCTTTTTTATTTATAAACTAAAATGACACATATAACAAATCTTAGGGCTTAAGATGTAAATTTGTTTTTTATAAAACAAATAAATAAATAAATAAAATATTTTCATCTTCTTCTTCGTTAATAAAGCCTAAATAGTGAAGGAAAAAAAACTTAAAAAAAAAAATCCCCTATCGGTAATTAAAAAGAACACCGCACAAACCATAAGCAAAAGATCGGTCGCTTGGCCGATCGAGTCAAGCTCAAATGAGGGATGGACCATGGATGTGTTAGGTTGGGTCGCGTAAGGGTAGGTGCCGCGTCCTACAGGGTAGACTGACCGATCATTCAGTCTCCATTACGAATAGTCTTAACCATTTCTAAATCAAGTCGCATGCCGATCGTAATTGGCTGACAGCGTGACAAAGAATCAAGTCGTTGAAATAATATTTTTGTTATACATGTTTAGTAATTATTTAACAACAAAATACGATAACAATTTCATTTTTCAAAAACATATCAACTACACACATGATGTGCTTCAGTGCTTGTGGGATTATATTATTCCCGATGATCCATAATGAGTACAGTGCCAAGTATAAATACATGTAAACTGATAACAATGTGGGCTAAGGGTATGTTTGGCAAAACTAGCTGTAAGCTGTATGCTGTAAGTTGTTAACTAAGCTGTAAGCTGTAAACTGCAAAGCTGTTAACATGAGCTACAAGCTGTATTTTTTTTAAATAAAAGTGTTTGGTAAATTAGCTGTTAAATATAATTATAAGATGTAAAATGACATAAAAGGACAAATCTATAATTGTAAATAAATGTTTGGAGGGTATATCAGTAATTTAAAGTTTTAACAGCTTCAGGATATTTAAAAAGCTTCATGAATCAGCTTTTCATTTTGGAGCTATTTGTTTGAAATAAAAGCTTGTAGTTAATGCATCCAAACGAAGCTACTTAGTTTATAAGAGATTATTTTGTAACAAAAAGCTAACAGCTCATCTAAAAAGTCCCTGCCAAACAGGCCCTAAGCCCGATAACAATGAACTGGATATGGACGGACGTTGAGACTGGTCAGAAGATCATTGCAAACTGATAACGCGATGGTACATGAAATACATGAACACGGCCTGCGGCAACCTGATCTCTAATGAAATGAATCTCAATCTAAATATGCTTCTTCCGTAGGTGGAGAGATACACCGCACTAACATTATCATAGACTAATAGACAATCAATCTAAATTGTTTGTTTTACATCAGAACACGGTGAGAAATAGATATTGGTGTATGTGTATTTACCTATGTCTGAGTTCAAAACTAAATTTATTGACTTCTTTAATTCTTGCCCTTGGAGTAATCAAGAAGTGATTGTAATTTGATAGATAAATTTTTACTAATAATATTTGGGTATGAATAATACATTTCTTTTTAATGTGTATACATTCGACTAATTAATATGCCTACCCAAGCGTTGTTAAGTTATCTACAAATGTTTCAATAAATATTCATATGATTGGTCCAAAAAGTTTTGCGAGAGTTCATAAGAAATTAAAAGATAGTATGTCAATGATTCGTTGAGCATCTGTGCTTTACATGTTGTCCCCTATTGATACTTTCCTCCTATTGTTTAATTTATCATGAACACAGGAAGTTAAAGACCCAAACAACTTAAGATTATATCAACATTACGGCAGGAAAGGACATGTGTATGTTGCTACATATGATGAAACGACAAGGATAACTGTTAGATAATATTAACATGTTACAATAGCATTTAAGTATGCTATCAGTTATTTGTAGATTTCGTGAAATTATATCTTTTGTAATAATGTAGGAAGTCAGGAACAAATGATGAACTGCATGTCTTTAGAGGATAGACCCTTTTTGGAACATAATGAACAGAGACTACAGATTATACAATAGAGGTTTTACTACTAAAAGTTGATAAGCAAAGTGGAAGGCGACGAGTCATTTAAATATAATCCTACCGAGCTTTTAGGCCACTATAGAAGCTGAAAACACTCGGTTGGTTGGAATCCAAAACAGATAGAAGACGATTGCCACAAAAGAAATAAGTTTGAACTAGATTCCAGGCGCAAAGAAGTTGACCAGTGAGACAAGTTAGTTAAAGATTCCATGCTAAAGCATATAGAAAAATTATCTTCTGGAGTTGTGCGACTGTTTTCTTAGCATGAGTTATTATCTATGCTTTGGTAGAAGGTATGAATTCGTAATTGACACTACATGTTGCAATAGTATAAGTGACTTTGGTATGTATTTACTTGTCTGGCTATGAAGATTAGAAATCAATTGAAAGTAGCTTCATATTAATTTTGTAAACTGAAACATAAAATGTAGAGAATCTTAAATGGTTATATGGTAATAAAAGATAACAATTCTTAAATGGTTATAGAGGAGAGTTATTTTACATACCAAGGGACTTATCTCCACCATCCATCTAAAAAAAATCAATGGTTGAGATTAAAAACATTTTATTATTTCACCTATTTTTTATAATTTAAATATCTCTTAAACCGTTAATCGTTAAGCAAAAATAATTACACCATCGCGACGAACATTTAATTATTTTTCTATAGACGGGCACTTTGATATACTTTCGAAAAAAGAAAAAAAAATCGTTTTTTCACGTTTTTTCGTCTATTTTTTCGTTTTTCTTCGAAACTGGAAATTGCATGAAATATCATATATGATTTAACACTAATTTGAAGATCACATGTGATATTAGTGTTAAATCACATATGATATGTAATATCATATGTGATACTAGTGTTAAATCATATATGATAAATCACATATGATATACATATCATATATGATTTAACACTAATATCACATGTGATATTCAAATTAGTGTTAAATCATATATGATTTTTTCATGCAAATTTCAGTAACGTAAAAAACGAAAAAAACTTAAAAAAAAGAAAAAGTGAAAAACACGAATTTTTTTTTTTTGTCGAAAATATATCAAAGTGCCTATCTATAGAAAGATAATTAAATGCTCGTCGTAATGGTATATTTTTTTTCGCTTGACGATTAACGGTTTGAAAGATATTTATATTTGAAAAAAATGATGAAAGTGGGTTTTTTTAATTGTTGGGATTAATCTCATCCATTAGATCTAATAAAAATGAATGGTGGAGATTGATCCCTTGGTATGTAAAGAATATTTTGTCCTCAAATGATCTTAAATCATGGTTATATGGTAATAAAAGATAACAATTTCACCACGCCTCATCCCCATTAAGACCCGAAACTGCATGTGTGCGTATAAGGTCTACCGACTAATGGTTCATATTTGTAGGAGTTGTGTTCTCTAGAAAGCTGTTTAAATGATATTGTATAGACTTATAAGAGTTTCTCATTTTCTCTAATTGATTATACAGAATAACAATATTACTAATGGTAGCTAGAGTTTTTATTCCAAAAATGATGAGAAAAATTAACTGTATATCAATTTCTTGTGCAGCAGGCTACGTTGCTTTCGAGTACTTGACAAAACCCGTCTGTCGAGAGGGTTCCAAGAAAGATGTCAAGATTTTTAGAATTTTGATTAGATAACTTTTCTTTCTACCAAACGATGTATGTTAGTTATGTAACATTGACCAAATGGGTCATTTTATTGTATTTGATTATTTCTTTGATGGCATGCAAATATCAATGTATATATTAGACTTCTTGAAAAAATGTGTATTATGAAAATACGATATTCGTAATATCTTTTTTGCATGAAATAAGTGTTACAAATCATTAGAAAAAGTGTCACTAATATGCCACAAAAACACCATAAAGTGTTGCCGTGCCTACATATAAGTGTTGCATATTTGGTGGTTGCAAATGAAGAAGTGCTGCATATCAATGTGAAAAGTGTTGTTTTTGAATTTAACAGTGTTGCACTTGGGTGTTAAAAATGTTGCATATGAGAGTATAAGTGTTGCATTTGAGTGTAGAAAGTGTTGCACTTGAGTGTAAAAAGTGTTGCATATTTATTTAGAAGTGTCGCACAATAAAGTATCACAGTTGCTATACATGGGCAACACATTTAATAAATGTTGCATATTCCCATATAAGTGTTGCATAAACCTAAGGCAACGTTACATAACACAACACTTGATAAAGTGTCGCATTATGCATAATGCAACATTTTTAAGGCTTAATACAACACTTTTTTGGTGTTGTCTTAACTCCATTTTGTTGTAGTGATATCAAATAGAGATGTACATCATTTTATCCTTGAAAGATGTATTTGTAATTTGTTCTACCACAAATTAAATGAAGACGGAGAATAGAGGTTTCAACAAATAAAAAGCTGTTTAACCTTGAAATAATCAAACATTTATGATAAGATATAATAATTGCTAGAAAAATCATGAACATAACCTTTTGCCAAATTCACAAAAAGTTAATAAGTCACACAAGTTATCGAAGAGACAGCGACAAACTAGATTAACAATCTAGTCAATCATTATCCCACCAATAACATCATTTTATCCTTGAAAGATGTATTTGTAATTTGTTCTACCACAAATTAAATGAAGACGGAGAACAGAGGTTTCAACAAATAAAAAGCTGTTTAACCTTGAAATAATCAAACATTTATGACAAGATATAATAATTGCTAGAAAAATCATGAACATAACCTTTTGCCAAATTCACAAAAAGTTAATAAGTCACACAAGTTATCGAAGAGACAGCAACAAACTAGATTAACAATCTAGTCAATCATTATCCCACCAATAACATCATACTAATATCAACTTACCCATCCAACATAACTTTAGTATATATGTAAAACCCTAAAATTGTAAACGCGTTTAATGACCATAATGCCCCTCTAGCAAATAATTATGAAATCCGTCAAATAAAGCAATCGCGTTAAGCCCGTTAAATATTGTAATTCGTAAATGAGTTATACAAGAAATTGATGATAATAAAAACCTACACTTATATAACAAAATGAATATAAAACAATGCAAGGTTACATGGATTGTATCATATGCAAGTTACTAGAGAAATTTAAATAAAATATAACATGTAAATATGGTAGTTATACAAAATGATTTGTTCTCATCCCATGCCTCCCCTTGTTCGGCCATAAGAAACGCCTAGACATCCCCAAATCCCCATAATTATCTCAACCAAATCTCATTCATATCTTCATAATCTCTCTCAAATAACACACTAAAAACCCTAGTTCCTTCTAAGAAAAAAATGACGGCAGGAAACCATCTTCTTCTCCATCTTCTGTCGACAAACAAGAAAGCATCAAAGAAGCTTTGCAAGGTGTTTAAAGGGGAAGTTGTGATCGTGTACAAATGATTCGAGGTGGTGATCGTGTTTGGCTAGTGAAGGAAGGAGGCTGTCGTGAGGGTTCATTTTCTGTCGTGGGTACATTCAGCCAAGGAGAGGCTTGGTTGTGATTGTGGTTCTTGTTTCCTTTCATTCACGCAACTAGGGTAAAGTGTCTCCATCCCGTATCATTTTCTCCATTGTTTCTTGATCTAAGTCGTGTGGTTTTTGGGTCTCAAATGAATGCATGTACACGTTAGTATCTACGCATAAAATGATACATGAAATAATAACCTTCATATAAATGATTCATCACATAAGGATAACATTCATGAAAGCTTAATAGTTGCCACATGAATTACTGAATGAAAAGGCCATGATATCGACCCTTAAAAATCTTTTGGCTTTGAATTTATTTTGATCTAGCATGCTCACGACATACATCTGTTTAGTTACCTTGTGTTGATTTTTAAAAAAATAGAATAACAACATACAAATACACCTTGGCCTAGCTTTATCAATAATGGTAAAGGGCCCTCGTTGATATATATACCTACACAAAAAAAAAGGAAGACAAGTGAATGGTTCTTGGTCTTGTCGGGGGTCATGTTTAAGGGCAATCGCGGGGCAAATGGGTAAACCGTTTTTTATGTTTGAAAGTGTGTCGGGAAGGTGAGCCGGGGGTTAATCATAATATATTTTTTCTAGGTCGTGAATGTCAATTGTTTGAACCACGAACGAGCTTGAACATTGATCAAACATGAACATGTATATGGAATCTTGTGGGGGTAACTTCGAGGGTGATCGCGGGATTTATGGTTGAGTCTTTTGGAGTTTTGAAAGAGTTTCGGGGAAGATGAGTCGGGGGGTAATCACTAGGTGTATTTTCCGAGTCGAGTTGGTTAGCCGTTTGAACCGCGAGCGAGGGTAAAGTCGAATGAAAAATTGAGTTGTGAAAAAAAAAAAGAAAAAGGAAATCGTACGTATGGAATAAAGGAAAGATGCATGTTTTAATATTTTGATATTTTCATTTTAAACCCTCATTTTTAGACTTCGTCGCATGTTTTAATATTTTGATCTATTGATATTGAACCTTGATTATGAAGACTTATATATTGCTACACTTTGGACCTTTTGTATTGACCTGTCAGTTTGATAGCCGAGCCATTAACTAGGCATGGGGGTTCCATGTCCGTGTCATTGATGCACCAATGGCATGACTCTAGTGTGGTTGAGTGATGTTCCACACCGTCCCTATATTGTATTGATTATGCGCGCTTCATTGTTATTGTTATGGCCACTATTGTTCTGCAGGGGCGTATAGATGCATCCTAAATTTGTATTGTATTGGATTGATATTGATATTGTATTGGTGATGTGGTGCGTGTGTGCAATACACCCCCTCACATTTTGGGAGCTAGCTACTCCATTGGTTACTGAGGTCTTCCCTCCTATTGGTTTGGTATTCCGAGGTCACCCCTTCGAATACAATGGCTACTATTGGATATTGGGCTGCTAATGCCACTATTGATTGTATTTTATTGTATTGTTGGCTCGGGATAGATTTCTGACAGACCTTACACTATTGATACACCTATATTGTACCTTTCGTATTCCCCAACGCCCATATCATGTATTGATTGTCCTATCCTCAATACCCTTATATGACTCACTCTACTACCATGATATACATTCCATTGCATTGATATGTCATACTCTTATTCCGTTACTTCAGACTATGGTTCCATTCACGTACCGGGTTATTATATGATTATTGAATTTGATTGTGCTATTGCATGTCTTATGTGACTACTGTTTACCGTGCTATGATATGATTAGTATGTGATTATATGATCCAACTGTTGTCATCTATATGCTAACCTACTGTTATGTGCCCCTTTGATTTGTCTGGTGACCATGCTAATGTGAAATCGATTGTTTGATCTGTTTATCATATATATATATCTTCGTTCAGTTATGTTCTTGGGCTATGATTTTCTGTTAGTATTCTTGTCTGCTGATTGTTGACATGCTATGTTACATTACTGATTATACTTCTGTTTGAATTAGTAAATGGTTCATCGTATGTGGTCTGGCTTGTTAACTTGTTTAGTTGCCGTATTAGGACCTTGTTTAGATAATTCATTCGTTTATAATGTTCGTTCTGTAATTCATACTTGGTACATGTGGCTACTGTATTTCGACTACTGCTATTACTTCCGCTGCTACGATACTGGTTAAGTTATTAATTGTAAATTATTTGACTTGTGTGAATGCTATGCTCACTTTCTAGTTAGTTGCTTCCGCTAGCTTTGGACTTCCGGATGGCTTGTTTGTACTCTGATTTACTGATTCATTATATGCCTGGGGGTTTTGATGTGCTTGAGTATATGTCATCAATGTGTTATGTGCTTTGTCCTCCTCTGTTATCTGTTCTTTTTGGATATCTGTGTATTTGTGTTTCTGCAGGATCCTCACTGACTCATTGATTCCTTTCCGTTGCGACCTTGTTATTGTTCCTTTGTTTCGTCTCGTATTTCTGATTTTGTTTGGCTTTCATTTTGTTATATCTGTTCACTGGGCTTTTTAAGCTCAGCCGCATTTCTTTTCTTGCGGCAGGTTTTTAGGTTGAAGATGGGCTTTGATGGGCTGAGAGTTGGATTATCTGAGTGGACCAACCCTAGTTTTCCCTTATTATTTTGGGACTTAATTTGAAGAGATATTGTTTTGAGATTTCTTTTCATTTTGGATTGTGTATACTTTCTTTGTAAGTCATTCGTTTATATGACTTGGTATTTTATTTTATAATGCTTCCGCTTGTAAAATTTTATTTGTATGTTCTGATATGACACCAGAATGTGACACTTCTACCCTTGCCGGGTTGGGGTGTTACAATTATGGTATCAGAGCCCGGGTTTCGTCTTGTTGACCTTAGGATTGACCTGTGAGGACTTGGGGAGACACTAGGCTTCCGTCTGTTCTGATCTCTTCAGATTCCTTTTGATTGTCGTTCGGATTTGACTTCGATATTCTTTAGTCTTCGCTGATTGGACCTTCTTCTTTTGCATTTGAGTTTGTTTGTTCTATCTTCGCGCATTCGTTTATCGGTCGTTTAGATGGGGATTTCTCGTAGATCCGAAGATGATAGTGCCGACCCTGCATTGCTGCAATAATTTCTGGAGAGGTTCGTGAAGCAGATGCCGCAACCGATCATGATGCTGCTGGAGACGTCAAGATGCTGCTGAAAGGAGCTGGACGGATCAACCGAAGGCGCAAAGACGGAGACGAGATTCAATAGGTGGCCGAGAAGGTTCATCTACTGCATATGATTGGGCACGACTTGGGTTACTCCGATTTGTTTGTCACGCGTTCAGAGACGGTTTGATATTTTGCTCTATGATTTGATCGGTATTGCTTTACTTTGATTTGTTCAGAACTCGGTTCGAATCGTGAAGCTTTATCGTTTAGCATTTTGGTAATATCTCAGCTTTATGTTTGGATCGTCAGTAATGAGTCATGAGGAACCGTTTCGAGCAAGTGGTTGGCCTCCTTCTCTTGTGTTATGGTAAGTTGTCTGATGTAATATATGATGTATGTATGTGATATGGCCTGTTTTGGTATGTTGCTTGCTATCTGTATGATATCTGTTTTGTTGTGATTTTGGTTATGTGGTCTGTCATGACCCGAGACAGAATATGGTGACAATAAGGACTTGTTATGTGATGCAAGTATTATGACGCCTGATCAACGTGATAATACCGAGATCATATAATTTGACCTTATTGAAATCATACGACATCTTGGGAAATACCTGGGGTTGGTACGTGAATGGAATATGACTTATATTCGTTAATTGTCACTCCTCATATTCGTTTGGAATTTTGTACCTTTTTGCGAGATTCTCATCGACATCTGTTACGTATAAGATTTGTACGCTTTGGAACCAAAATCGTTATGATCTGTGTGAAGTTATAGATTGCTACGTCTCTGTGCACCTCTGCGACTTCAATTTTCGAGGACGAAAATTTTATTTTTAGAGGGGAAGAGTTGTAAAACCCTAAAATCGTAAACGCGTTTAATGACCATAATGCCCCTCTAGCAAATAATTATGAAATCCGTCAAATAAAGCAATCGCGTTAAGCCCGTTAAATATTGTAATTCGTAAATGAGTTATACAAGAAATTGATGATAATAAAAACCTACACTTATATAACAAAATGAATATAAAACAATGCAAGGTTACATGGATTGTATCATATGCAAGTTACTAGAGAAATTTAAATAAAATATAACATGTAAATATGGTAGTTATACAAAATGATTTGTTCTCATCCCATGCCTCCCCTTGTTCGGCCAAAAGAAACGCCTAGACATCCCCAAATCCCCATAATTATCTCAACCAAATCTCATTCATATCTTCATAATCTCTCTCAAATAACACACTAAAAACCCTAGTTCCTTCTAAGAAAAAAATGACGGCAGGAAACCATCTTCTTCTCCATATTCTGTCGACAAACAAGAAAGCATCAAAGAAGCTTTGCAAGGTGTTTAAAGGGGAAGTTGTGATCGTGTACAAATGATTCGAGGTGGTGATCGTGTTTGGCTAGTGAAGGAAGGAGGCTGTCGTGAGGGTTCATTTTCTGTCGTGGGTACATTCAGCCAAGGAGAGGCTTGGTTGTGATTGTGGTTCTTGTTTCCTTTCATTCACGCAACTAGGGTAAAGTGTCTCCATCCCGTATCATTTTCTCCATTGTTTCTTGATCTAAGTCGTGTGGTTTTTGGGTCTCAAATGAATGCATGTACACGTTAGTATCTACGCATAAAATGATACAATAAATAATAACCTTCATATAAATGATTCATCACATAAGGATAACATTCATGAAAGCTTAATAGTTGCCACATGAATTACTGAATGAAAAGGCCATGATATCGACCCTTAAAAATCTTTTGGCTTTGAATTTATTTTGATCTAGCATGCTCACGACATACATCTGTTTAGTTACCTTGTGTTGATTTTTAAAAAAATAGAATAACAACATACAAATACACCTTGGCCTAGCTTTATCAATAATGGTAAAGGGCCCTCGTTGATATATATACCTACACAAAAAAAAAGGAAGACAAGTGAATGGTTCTTGGTCTTGTCGGGGGTCATGTTTAAGGGCAATCGCGGGGCAAATGGGTAAACCGTTTTTTATGTTTGAAAGTGTGTCAGGAAGGTGAGCCGGGGGTTAATCATAATATATTTTTACTAGGTCGTGAATGTCAATTGTTTGAACCACGAACGAGCTTGAACATTGATCAAACATGAACATGTATATGGAATCTTGTGGGGGTAACTTCGAGGGTGATCGCGGGATTTATGGTTGAGTCTTTTGGAGTTTTGAAAGAGTTTCGGGGAAGATGAGTCGGGGGGTAATCACTAGGTGTATTTTCCGAGTCGAGTTGGTTAGCCGTTTGAACCGCGAGCGAGGGTAAAGTCGAATGAAAAATTGAGTTGTGAAAAAAAAAAAGAAAAAGGAAATCGTACGTATGGAATAAAGGAAAGATGCATGTTTTAATATTTTGATATTTTCATTTTAAACCCTCATTTTTAGACTTCGTCGCATGTTTTAATATTTTGATCTATTGATATTGAACCTTGATTATGAAGACTTATATATTGCTACACTTTGGACCTTTTGTATTGACCTGTCAGTTTGATAGCCGAGCCATTAACTAGGCATGGGGGTTCCATGTCCGTGTCATTGATGCACCAATGGCATGACTCTAGTGTGGTTGAGTGATGTTCCACACCGTCCCTATATTGTATTGATTATGCGCGCTTCATTGTTATTGTTATGGCCACTATTGTTCTGCAGGGGCGTATAGATGCATCCTAAATTTGTATTGTATTGGATTGATATTGATATTGTATTGGTGATGTGGTGCGTGTGTGCAATACACCCCCTCACATTTTGGGAGCTAGCTACTCCATTGGTTACTGAGGTCTCCCCTCCTATTGGTTTGGTATTCCGAGGTCACCCCTTCGAATACAATGGCTACTATTGGATATTGGGCTGCTAATGCCACTATTGATTGTATTTTATTGTATTGTTGGCTCGGGATAGATTTCTGACAGACCTTACACTATTGATACACCTATATTGTACCTTTCGTATTCCCCAACGCCCATATCATGTATTGATTGTCCTATCCTCAATACCCTTATATGACTCACTCTACTACCATGATATACATTCCATTGCATTGATATGTCATACTCTTATTCCGTTACTTCAGACTATGGTTCCATTCACGCAGGGTTATTATATGATTATTGAATTTGATTGTGCTATTGCATGTCTTATGTGACTACTGTTTACCGTGCTATGATATGATTAGTATGTGATTATATGATCCAACTGTTGTCATCTATATGCTAACCTACTGTTATGTGCCCCTTTGATTTGTCTGGTGACCATGCTAATGTGAAATCGATTGTTTGATCTGTTTATCATATATATATATCTTCGTTCAGTTATGTTCTTGGGCTATGATTTTCTGTTAGTATTCTTGTCTGCTGATTGTTGACATGCTATGTTACATTACTGATTATACTTCTGTTTGAATTAGTAAATGGTTCATCGTATGTGGTCTGGCTTGTTAACTTGTTTAGTTGCCGTATTAGGACCTTGTTTAGATAATTCATTCGTTTATAATGTTCGTTCTGTAATTCATACTTGGTACATGTGGCTACTGTATTTCGACATCGCTATTACTTCGCTGCTACGATACTGGTTAAGTTATTAATTGTAAATTATTTGACTTGTGTGAATGCTATGCTCACTTTCTAGTTAGTTGCTTCCGCTAGCTTTGGACTTCCGGATGGCTTGTTTGTACTCGATTTCTGATTCATTATATGCCCGGGGTTTTGATGTGCTTGAGTATATGTCATCAATGTGTTATGTGCTTTGTCCTCCTCTGTTATCTGTTCTTTTTGGATATCTGTGTATTTGTGTTTCTGCAGGATCCTCACTGACTCATTGATTCCTTTCCGTTGCGACCTTGTTATTGTTCCTTTGTTTCGTCTCGTATTTCTGATTTTGTTTGGCTTTCATTTTGTTATATCTGTTCACTGGGCTTTTTAAGCTCAGCCGCATTTCTTTTCTTGCGGCAGGTTTTTAGGTTGAAGATGGGCTTTGATGGGCTGAGAGTTGGATTATCTGAGTGGACCAACCCTAGTTTTCCCTTATTATTTTGGGACTTAATTTGAAGAGATATTGTTTTGAGATTTCTTTTCATTTTGGATTGTGTATACTTTCTTTGTAAGTCATTCGTTTATATGACTTGGTATTTTATTTTATAATGCTTCCGCTTGTAAAATTTTATTTGTATGTTCTGATATGACACCAGAATGTGACACTTCTACCCTTGCCGGGTTGGGGTGTTACAATTATGGTATCAGAGCCCCAGGTTTCGTCTTGTTGACCTTAGGATTGACCTGTGAGGACTTGGGGAGACACTAGGCTTCCGTCTGTTCTGATCTCTTCAGATTCCTTTTGATTGTCGTTCGGATTTGACTTCGATATTCTTTAGTCTTCGCTGATTGGACCTTCTTCTTTTGCATTTGAGTTTGTTTGTTCTATCTTCGCGCATTCGTTTATCGGTCGTTTAGATGGGGATTTCTCGTAGATCCGAAGATGATAGTGCCGACCCTGCATTGCTGCAATAATTTCTGGAGAGGTTCGTGAAGCAGATGCCGCAACCGATCATGATGCTGCTGGAGACGTCAAGATGCTGCTGAAAGGAGCTGGACGGATCAACCGAAGGCGCAAAGACGGAGACGAGATTCAATAGGTGGCCGAGAAGGTTCATCTACTGCATATGATTGGGCACGACTTGGGTTACTCCGATTTGTTTGTCACGCGTTCAGAGACGGTTTGATATTTTGCTCTATGATTTGATCGGTATTGCTTGTCTTTGATTTGTTCAGAACTCGGTTTGAATCATGAAGTTTTATCGTTTAGCATTCTGGTAATATCTCGCTTTATGTTTGGATCGTCAGTAATGAGTCATGAGGAACCGTTTCGAGCAAGTTGGTGGCCTCCTTCTTTGTGTTATGGTAAGTTGTCGATGTAGTATATGATGTATGTATGTGATCTGGCCTGTTTTGGTATGTTACTTGCTATCTGTATGTTATCTGTTTTGTTGTGATTTTGGTTATGTGGTCCTGTCATGACCCGAGAGAATATGGTAACAATAAGGACTTGTTATGTGATGCAAGTATTATGACGCCTGATCAACGTGATAATACCGAGATCATATAATTTGACCTTATTGAAATCACACGACATCTTGGGAAATACCCGGGATTGGTACGTGAATGGAATATGACTTATATTCGTTAATTGTCACTCCTCATATTCGTTTGGAATTTTGTACCTTTTTGCGAGATTCTCATCGACATCTGTTACGTATAAGATTTGTACGCTTTGGAACCAAAATCGTTATGATCTGTGTGAAGTTATAGATTGCTACGTCTCTGTGCACCTCTGCGACTTCAATTTTCGAGGACGAAAATTTTATTTTTAGAGGGGAAGAGTTGTAAAACCCTAAAATCGTAAACGCGTTTAATGACCATAATGCCCCTCTAGCAAATAATTATGAAATCCGTCAAATAAAGCAATCGCGTTAAGCCCGTTAAATATTGTAATTCGTAAATGAGTTATACAAGAAATTGATGATAATAAAAACCTACACTTATATAACAAAATGAATATAAAACAATGCAAGGTTACATGGATTGTATCATATGCAAGTTACTAGAGAAATTTAAATAAAATATAACATGTAAATATGGTAGTTATACAAAATGATTTGTTCTCATCCCATGCCTCCCCTTGTTCGGCCAAAAGAAACGCCTAGACATCCCCAAATCCCCATAATTATCTCAACCAAATCTCATTCATATCTTCATAATCTCTCTCAAATAACACACTAAAAACCCTAGTTCCTTCTAAGAAAAAAATGACGGCAGAAACCATCTTCTTCTCCATATTCTGTCGACAAACAAGAAAGCATCAAAGAAGCTTTGCAAGGTGTTTAAAGGGGAAGTTGTGATCGTGTACAAATGATTCGAGGTGGTGATCGTGTTTGGCTAGTGAAGGAAGGAGGCTGTCGTGAGGGTTCATTTTCTGTCGTGGGTACATTCAGCCAAGGAGAGGCTTGGTTGTGATTGTGGTTCTTGTTTCCTTTCATTCACGCAACTAGGGTAAAGTGTCTCCATCCCGTATCATTTTCTCCATTGTTTCTTGATCTAAGTCGTGTGGTTTTTGGGTCTCAAATGAATGCATGTACACGTTAGTATCTACGCATAAAATGATACATGAAATAATAACCTTCATATAAATGATTCATCACATAAGGATAACATTCATGAAAGCTTAATAGTTGCCACATGAATTACTGAATGAAAAGGCCATGATATCGACCCTTAAAAATCTTTTGGCTTTGAATTTATTTTGATCTAGCATGCTCACGACATACATCTGTTTAGTTACCTTGTGTTGATTTTTAAAAAAATAGAATAACAACATACAAATACACCTTGGCCTAGCTTTATCAATAATGGTAAAGGGCCCTCGTTGATATATATACCTACACAAAAAAAAAGGAAGACAAGTGAATGGTTCTTGGTCTTGTCGGGGGTCATGTTTAAGGGCAATCGCGGGGCAAATGGGTAAACCGTTTTTTATGTTTGAAAGTGTGTCGGGAAGGTGAGCCGGGGGTTAATCATAATATATTTTTTCTAGGTCGTGAATGTCAATTGTTTGAACCACGAACGAGCTTGAACATTGATCAAACATGAACATGTATATGGAATCTTGTGGGGGTAACTTCGAGGGTGATCGCGGGATTTATGGTTGAGTCTTTTGGAGTTTTGAAAGAGTTTCGGGGAAGATGAGTCGGGGGGTAATCACTAGGTGTATTTTCCGAGTCGAGTTGGTTAGCCGTTTGAACCGCGAGCGAGGGTAAAGTCGAATGAAAAATTGAGTTGTGAATAAAAAAAGAAAAAGGAAATCGTACGTATGGAATAAAGGAAAGATGCATGTTTTAATATTTTGATATTTTCATTTTAAACCCTCATTTTTAGACTTCGTCGCATGTTTTAATATTTTGATCTATTGATATTGAACCTTGATTATGAAGACTTATATATTGCTACACTTTGGACCTTTTGTATTGACCTGTCAGTTTGATAGCCGAGCCATTAACTAGGCATGAGGGTTCCATGTCCGTGTCATTGATGCACCAATGGCATGACTCTAGTGTGGTTGAGTGATGTTCCACACCGTCCCTATATTGTATTGATTATGCGCGCTTCATTGTTATTGTTATGGCCACTATTGTTCTGCAGGGGCGTATAGATGCATCCTAAATTTGTATTGTATTGGATTGATATTGATATTGTATTGGTGATGTGGTGCGTGTGTGCAATACACCCCCTCACATTTTGGGAGCTAGCTACTCCATTGGTTACTGAGGTCTCCCCTCCTATTGGTTTGGTATTCCGAGGTCACCCCTTCGAATACAATGGCTACTATTGGATATTGGGCTGCTAATGCCACTATTGATTGTATTTTATTGTATTGTTGGCTCGGGATAGATTTCTGACAGACCTTACACTATTGATACACCTATATTGTACCTTTCGTATTCCCCAACGCCCATATCATGTATTGATTGTCCTATCCTCAATACCCTTATATGACTCACTCTACTACCATGATATACATTCCATTGCATTGATATGTCATACTCTTATTCCGTTACTTCAGACTATGGTTCCATTCACGTACCGGGTTATTATATGATTATTGAATTTGATTGTGCTATTGCATGTCTTATGTGACTACTGTTTACCGTGCTATGATATGATTAGTATGTGATTATATGATCCAACTGTTGTCATCTATATGCTAACCTACTGTTATGTGCCCCTTTGATTTGTCCGGTGACCATGCTAATGTGAAATCGATTGTTTGATCTGTTTATCATATATATATCTTCGTTCAGTTATGTTCTTGGGCTATGATTTTCTGTTAGTATTCTTGTCTGCTGATTGTTGACCTGCTATGTTACATTACTGATTATACTTCTGTTTGAATTAGTAAATGGTTCATCGTATGTGGTCTGGCTTGTTAACGTGTTTAGTTGCCGTATTAGGACCTTGTTTAGATAATTCATTCGTTTATAATGTTCGTTCTGTAATTCATACTTGGTACATGTGGCTACTGTATTTCGACTACTGCTATTACTTCCGCTGCTACGATCTTGGTTAAGTTATTAATTGTAAATTATTTGACTTGTGTGAATGTTATGCTCACTTTCTAGTTAGTTGCTTCCGCTAGCTTTGGACTTCCGGATGGCTTGTTTGTACTCGATTCTTGATTCATTATATGCCCGGGGTTTTGATGTGCTTGAGTATATGTCATCAATGTGTTATGTGCTTTGTCCTCCTCTGTTATCTGTTCCTTTTGGATATCCGTGTATTTGGGTTTCTGCGGGATCCTCACCGACTCATTGATTCCTTTCCGCTATGACCTTGTTATTGTTCCTTTGTTTCGTCTCGTATTTCTGATTTTGTTTGGCTTTCATTTTGTTATATCTGTTCACTGGGCTTTTTAAGCTCAGTCGCATTTCTTTTCCCTCGGCGTTTTTAGGTTGAAGATGGGCTTTGATGGGCTGAGAGTTGGATTATCTGAGTGGACCAACCCTAGTTTTCCCTTATTATTTTGGGACTTAATTTGAAGAGATATTGTTTTGAGATTTCTTTTCATTTTGGATTGTGTATACTTTCTTTGTAAGTCATTCGTTTATATGACTTGGTATTTTATTTTATAATGCTTCCGCTTGTAAAATTTTATTTGTATGTTCTGATATGACACCAGAATGTGACACTTCTACCCTTGCCGGGTTGGGGTGTTACAATATATCCTACCAACTTCTTCTTTTCACCACCTATGTGGGATCAAACATTATTTTTATAAGATGGTTCAAAACATGTAAGCTATATAACTCTTTTACATTCTTAATGAAGGTTCTTTATTTATCTCTACTAAAATCAAGTATAACAACTTTTTTATTATAAAACTACATAATCATTATTCTAAATGATAAGTCTAAACTAAAATAAGTCTTTAAGGCTTAGGGCCCGTTTGGTTAGCATAAATGGGAATGAGACTATGACTTTCAAAGTCATAGTCGGTGTTTGTTTTGTTTTGTTTTGTGAGCCCGGTAATGAAATGAGTATATCATAGTCATAGATTCATTACACACCAATTTTGTGTCTATGAAATCCATTCCCGTAGGGCCCTCTTTTTTCCACTACAAAATTCAAATATCTATACACTTTTTCATACCATTTTTTATCAACCAAACATAAACAATCGTAATGATACACTTTTTCATACCCATTGTCATTCCACATCATTCCAAATCCGATACCCATTGTCATTCCTAGCAACAAACCAAACGGGCCCTTAATGTTTGATTCAAACCAGCGTTATCATTTAGTATATTGTTTACTGATTAAACTTTTACTTATCAATTGATTGCATTATCCTTTCCAAGTATTATCAGTTGTATACGTTCTAAACTTGGGGGATATATCTGCTCTACAACAACTAATCATTCTTGTGAAATTTCTTAAGTTTTTTAAATTTTATGTAATTATATATGCAGATGAAGGAATAGAGGTTTCAAACACTTGATGTGAAGATGTGTTGTTAACTTATAATAGTATAATTTTTGCAGGGAGGTGTCTAACGTTCAAAATATTTATGCACAGTCGGATAATTTAAATCTCATTACGATCAATATATGCATATAAAGGTTTGATGCTTTAAGTCCAAAAAATATAAATTTTTTAACCATGACTAATCTAAAATATCATGAAAAACACTACAACAATGTGGGCTTTCGCAGGGGAAATATCACGGCCGGGAACATGTCCCCTGCGAAGCCTATTACCGGGGACATGTCCCCGGAGAAAGTCCCCCGATAATACCCTATCGGGAATACTTTCACCGGGGACTAATCCAACTTTTACGGGGGACACGTTGGGCCCACAGCCATTTTACGCTGGTCAAACACGTCCGACGTGGCACCCACTTTTGTCGTGGACATGTCCCAGGGGAAAATGGAAAATTATAGATGCTCTATTCCACTTTCGCCGAGGACATGTCCCCGGGGAAAGCCTTTGACCCATTTTGCAGAAAATTGCTGCAAAATGGGTAATTTCCATATTTTTTCGGGAAAATATCTACAATGTATCAACCTGTTTTCAGAACCTATTTTATTCTACAAAAACACAAATTTTCTAAATATAATATCATATATAACCATTAACCGGTAACCGGTAACATAGTCATGTGTTTCCAAAATCGCCAATGGTCCAAAACTATACATAAGCTACCTACCCGCAAATGGTCCAAAACTATACGTATAATCCATTTAACGGGAATACTAACCATGTTATTCTATACAAACATATCCTAACACATAAGGCTCGAACTCTTGTTCGCCAGGCGGTTTTGTCAGTTGACTTCTGATATCTTCTGCTTCTTCGGGTTTGTCCAAAGCTTAACCTGCGTATTTTAAATAGTTTAGGGTTTTAGGTAATCAGAACTATCAAGCATCGGGTATCAAAAAGACCCTTTAAACCATTAGGGTTGAATTGGTCATTTTAACAATTATTGTAGGAGAGTATGATGGTGGATTTTTGGACCTAAACCAAGATCTGCAGTGTTGTCCACCCCTCATGTGTAATAGCACTTTAACTATGTTAATGAGATCATATTGTTTCATCGCGATACAAAGATTTGATCATGTTTGCTTACGACTGTGTGTCTAGGGTTGGTTGGTGAAAACATGAGAATGGTGTTAGTGTGTTTAGCCAGTGCTATTACACCATTTCCCGACATCATTTGATTCTCCTTTTTACAATGATCTTCCCAAAAACTCACCAACAATGCTTTCCTATATTATCAAACAACAAAAATGAAGTTAGCGGCGGTGACACGTGGCTCGATGGTTTACGCGGAGTTAAAGCCTTTCTTGGTTTCCAAAGAGATACAGGAAAAGTGTAACCATTTCTTGTTACGGTTTGTTATGGTTACGATGATGACGGTTGAATCTTGGCGGTAGAAAGGTGGTGCAAAAGGGTTTAGCTTGCTTTGAGAGTTCAGTGTGTGTTTAGTGTGTGTTTTTGGTGTGAAAATGTGTGTGTGTGTGAGATAGAGAGAGAGAGATGATAAGAAGAGATGAAAGGGTTTGTAATGATAATGCTGGAATGGTGCCGAGTGAAGTGGGGTTAATGAGGCACCCTCACAAACCCTTTCATCTCTCGCCACCATACCATCACTATCATTACCAACACATTCATCTATCTTCTTATCATCTCGGCTCTCTCTCTCTCTCTCACACACACACACATAGTTTCACACCTAAAAACACACACTAAAAACACACACACAGTTATGAACTCTCAAAGCAAGCTAAACCATTTTGCAACACATTTCTACCCGTCAAGATTCAACCCTCATCATCAGGTAACCATAACAAACCGTAACAAGAAATGGGCTGTACACTCTCCTGTATCTACTGGACCAAGAAACTGTGTACCTACTCGTCGTAAACCATCGGAGAAGCCACGTGTCATAGCCGATAACTTCATTTTTGTTGTTTGATAATATAGGAGAGAATTGTTGGTGAGTTTTTGAGAAGATCATTGTAAAAAGGAGAATGAAATGATGTCAGGAAATGGTGTAATAGCACTTTGACTAGACACACTAACACCATTCTCATGTTTTCACCAACCCTCAACCCTAGACACACTGTTCAAAAAGTCGTAAGCAAACATGATCAAATCTTTTGTATCATAAGCAGATGAAACAACATGATCTCATTAACCTAGTTAAAGTGCTATTGCACATGAAAGGGGGTGGACCCCAACACCTTGCTAAGATCTTGGTTTTGGTCCCAAAATCCTCCATCCTACTCTCCTACCCTAATTGTTAAAATGACCAATTCAACCCTAATGGTTTAAAGGGTCTTTTTAATACCCGATGCTTGGATAGTTCTCATTACCTAAAACCCTAAACTATTTAAAATACGCAATGACATATCTTACCTTTTGGTCTCGGCTGTGGTCGCCGCTTGGCCTCGGCTGTGGTCGCAGCTTGGCCTCGGCTGTGGTCGCGGCTTGGCCTCGGCTGTGGTCGCGGCTTCGTCTCGGCTTGGCACCCGTGACACCCTATATTCCTACAAGTATAAAAGCAAAGCACATAATAAGCAGTTACAGATACATTAAATTGATTTCTATCTTCATAACGCATATATTCCTACAACTAATCAATTTCTACTTTCTAGTGTCTTAAGTATACTAAGAAAACAATCTCCTTATCTAGTTGTTTCAAATGATTATCTCATTAGTTAGAGTTTTGTATTTGTATTTTTTATTTAATGTCTTGTAATCTTAATAGTTAGTTGAATCTGATAAATATACTTTTCAGTATTCCATTGATTTCTACAACATATACACTCCGCTATACTACTCAAACAGGTAGTCAAAACCAATATCAGCATATACAAACAACAAACTTCTCAATATTCTTATGAGCAGTCAATACATTCATAGTATCTTTATAAAAAATAACACCATCTAAACATAAAGGACATGGCAAAGTATATGGCAAATCAGTGGTGGTGGATGTCCACCCATATCCATATTTTGATTGAGTCGAATAAATCCGATAAAAATTAAGAAAATTACTAAAGTCCTTAACTTTGAAATTAATCCGAAAAATAATTAGTCAATTAACTCAATCACTGAAAACATGCAGTGATAGCTTTTCAAGTTAAATAAAGTACTAGATCATTTATTAAGAAGAATAAAATTATTAGATGAATGCAATATTAAGGCTAATTCTAAGAATACAAGACCAATAAGCACACACGTAATGAATTATGAGACGCTTATAAAATCTGCAGATGGGCTTATCATATAAGCTATGGAAATCACCTTAAAGCTAGTAACATATGTATGAAAAAAAATGTATATACAAGTAATTTGAATGGATGAATCCGTGAATAAACTATGGACATATATAAGGTTACCGCGGCGATGGAGGTGGTGCTATGAAGATGAGGATGAAGGAGGTGAAGCAGCAGCAGCGTGTGGGTTTGTTTTTGTTTTTTTTTATAAGTCTCATTTGTGAAACAAATCTGGGTTAATAGTTGAGGTGGTTTTTGACTTTATTTGTCTTCTATCAAGACTTTTGCCGGGGACATGTCCCCGGGGAAGGTTATGGCGGGATAAAGTAAAAAGATGTGAGGGAAAAATAAAAAAATCGTGAAAAGTTTTCCCGGGGACATGTCCCCGGCAAAAGGTGTTTTAATCAATTTTCATATTAAAAAAAATCTTTATTATCATTTTCAATAACTAAAATTAATAACAAATCAATTTAAATTTAACCTAAAAATTTTCTATGGTATACGTATCATGTTAAATGACCAAGTATAGGTGCTTTGGTATACGTATCATGTTAAATGACCAAGTATAGGTGCTATTGGTATACGTATCATGTTAAACGGTCGAGTATAGGTGTCATGGTATACGTATCACGTTAAACGGCCGAGTATAGTTGTTATGGTATACGTATGATGTTAAATGACCAAGTATAGGTGCTATTGGTATACGTATCATGTTAAACGGTCGAGTATAGGTGCTATGGTATACGTATCATGTTAAACGGCCGAGTATAGGTGCTATGATATACGTATCATGTTAAATGACCAGGTATAGGTGCTATGGTATACGTATCATGTTAAATGACCAAGTATAGGTGCTATGGTATACGTATCATGTTAAATGACCAAGTATAGGTGCTATGGTATACGTATCATGTTAAACGACCAAGTATATATAAATTATTATTATTATTTATATACATCAATACATCAATGCATAGGTCCAAATTCTTGTAGTTGTCTACTGGTCTCAACTTCCCACCAAAAAAATGACGCCAAAAATTCCCACCAAAAAAATGGCGCCAAAACTTCCCACCAACATGACAAACATATTATATAGTTCTTGTATCTTTGCACGAATTTCACAACCTCTTATCCTCAAAACCACTCAACCTCACAACCTCTTATCTTCACACAAATTTCAAAACCTGAGATGGAGCCATTTAATCCTTTTATGTGTTCTTGTAGAACAGGAAATATAAGATTATGAACATCACATAGAGAATATTCATCCGGACGACGATATTATGCATGTCTTCTGTCAAAGGTGAACAATCATACATTTCTTATTTATGTAAGTATACAAATAATTGGGTTGTAATCTCTTATAAATTTCTTATTATGTAACAGCCCAGAAAAGAAGATAATGGGTGCGGATATTTTATGTGGAAGGATGAATTTGACAAGTACTTAAGAACAAACTCTTCTCAAGGTGCTATGGTATACGTATCATGTTAAACGACCAAGTATATATATAAATTATTATTATTATTATTTATATACATCAATACATCAATGCATAGGTCCAAATTCTTGCAGTTGTCTACTGGTCTCAACTTCCCACTAAAAAAATGGCACGAAAAATTCCCAACAAAAAAATGGCGCCAAAACTTCCCACCAACATGACAAACATATTATATAGTTCTTGTATCTTTGCACAAATTTCACAACCTCTTATCCTCAAAACCACTCAACCTCACAACCTCTTATCTTCACACAAATTTCAAAACCTGAGATGTAGCCATTTAATCCTTTTATGTGTTCTTATGGAACAGGAAATATAAGATTAAGAACATCACATAGAGAATATTCATCTGGACGACAATATTATGCATGTCTTCTGTCAAAGGTGAACAATCATATATTTCTTATTTATGTAAGTATACAAATAATTGGGTTGTAATCTCTTATAATTTTCTTACTATGTTACAGCCCAGAAAAGAAGATAATGGGTGCGGATATTTTATGTGGAATGATGAATTTGACGAGTACTTAAGAACAATCTCTTCTCAAGGTTCTGGATCTGCACCAACAGAGTGCTCGAGCTGCCATGAAAAAGATCTTAGGATAAACTTGCTGGAATTACAAAAACATGTGCTAGAGACAAGAGTAAGGTTGCTGGAGGCCAGACTTGAAATGGCAAGGATTCCTGACGACCACGCATGTCAGTTGGATGCATTACTTCGTGAGCTGTTAGGTGACATGGAAAATCTTCGTATGTAGTAGTAGTAGTAGTTGTTGTTCTTGTAGTTGTTGTTGTTGTTGTTGTTGTTGTTGTTGATGTTGTTGATGAAAGTAGTAGTTGTTCTTGTAGTAGTTGTTGTTGTTGATGTTTTTGTTGTTCTTGTAGTATGTATCTGTCAAGTATTTTTTTAAATCAAAGCACATGCTGGATTTCTAAAGCTGACCATGTTCTTAGTTAACAAGATTATGGTTTCCAAACACCCCTTTTCCAATACTAAATTACACATGAATAAAGAAACAACTTGACAACAAAACGAAACAGATCAAACGAAACAACTCGGCAAGCAAACGAAACAACTCAAACGATATGATACACACGACATAGACCATAACAAATATCGCCCATTCAATTTTTTTCCCTACTACTTCCCGCTCTGCTAGAACCTGCACCATCTTTTCCCTTCCTTTGCTTGAAGAACTGTTCAAACAATGCTTCAAGATTTGTTACCCTATTTCCCGCATCATCAAATGTGTAATCGAACGGGCTTTTTTCAGCTTCATCTTTTTCCTTCCTTTGCTTGACGAACTGCTCAAACATTGCTTCAGCTTCCAGCGTGTTTTCTCCTCCAACACCATTAGCTTCACAGTCCAAATACACCCTATAGAATGGCTCTTTCCTTAACCATTCCAAAATGCGGTCTCTCATCAACGGGTCTATGTTCTTATAAGAACCATATTCATCATAAATTTCTGACCCATACGTATCAAGAACTCGAGTAAAGAGATATATCGAAGATAAAATCAGTGACCACTCTTTTTCCGGCGTGTAATCAGCCATTATATTGTTACATGTGTTTTGTGAGAATTGACGATTGGGTTATTTATGTTTTTCCAAGCATCGGGGTTTTAGTTATGGATTAATAGTTGCAATAAAGTGTATTTTTGTAAATATTACTTTTGCCGGGGACATGTCTTCGAGGAAAGGTTTGGCGGGAATTTTCCCGCGAACAATTAGCATGCTTTTGACTTTGGTCAATTTTTGGTAAACGTGAAATACACTTTCGGCGGGGACAAGTCCCCGGAGAAAGGTTACGTTGAATTTTGACTAGCCGGTCAAAGTTTGATAAAAATCAAACGTACTTTCGTCGGGGACATGTCCCCGCCGAAAGTGTTCGTTGAATTTTCCATAACAGGTCAGCGTATTCATATGCCACGTCAGATTTTATTTTGTCGTTTAGTGACTTTCGCCGGGGACACTGCTTTCCCGGCGAAAGTCTCCTTGCCCGTCTATCCGATTGTTGTAGTGAAAATAAAAAGTTAAATAATCATACAAGTTAGACATTGCAAGCACAAGTTTAGTAACCAATGTGCAAACAGCTTAACTTTAGTAATAAGCTGTCATCCTTTTCTTTCTATCAGCTATGTGGGAACTAAAACATCTTTTTTTTCTCAAGAGAATGTATCAAACACATGTAAGGAGTCTGGTTACACTTTTTTTTTTTTTTTTTAAATTGTACATGTCTATATGACTCTTATTCGAAAAGCCTTCTTATTTTGTTGTTTCATTAATGCTTTAATTTGGGGATATGCAACGTCTTGTGAGGAAGAATTCCAAAACTTGAAGATAAAATGTACTTACCGGTTTCTTCAAAAGAATAAATAGCCAGGTTCATACATAAAGAAGAAACCAAATGTCTTTGCAAGACTTATGTGTAACCTTGCCTTCTATTAAGTCCAACTGCATCCTTCGATGTCCTTCTATTATAGATAAAGAAAACCATCATAAATTATATGTTCATCTAAATAACAAGGAAAATGATAAATAGACTTAATTAAAGGGACCTAAAAGGTGACTTAATGCATAAATGACCTGTACAGTTTTGCAACTATACAAATCATTTATGCATTAAGTCACCTGTTAGGTCCTTTTAATTAGGCCAAATTTGTGTGTGCAATTTTTTTATGCGTATAAGAGTGAAGTAAGTGAGAGTGAAGAAAATATTGAGTTAGATTGTAATTAAGTATTTATATTTAATAGACTACATTATCTTTTGTAAGTAAATGTGTTTTAGTATTAAAACATTACTCATTTGTTAAGTTTTTAAGTGTTAAGCAAACATTACTCACTTTTACGTTTTAAATAAATGTGTTTTCTATTTATAGGTAGTATAAATATATCTAGATGAGGGATAGAGGGTTTGAAACAATTCTTGTGAGGAGACAATCTTGACTTAACATAGCACAAATTTTACCCATGTAACGTTCAAAATATTTACGCAAAGTGGGATGCTTTAAATTTCATTACGATAAAAAGTGTGAAATATATAATTTTCGATGCTGTAAATCTGATAAATAAAAAACATTTTAACCATGAGTGATCTATGCTAGATGATCTAGTTTTAAGTATCATAAATAAAAGCAAAAAGTTAATTATTCGGATCCAATTAATGCGCCCAAAATACTACCATCACAATAACATAATTTTAAACTAAACTTAGTCAAGCAATATAACTTTTGTATATAACCTGCAGACCTTTTCTTTCTACTACAAATATGGGATAAAAAACAATTTCTACCAAGAAAATGTATCCAAACACATGTAAGGTATCTGCGTTTTTATAACGAGGGTTGTTTGTTTACCTCCACTCATACTCAATCTTAGCAATCTTTTTGTTTTGAAACTTGAAAAGAAAAAAAAAATTGTTAAAAGAGAGAAGAACAAGGTTGCTCAACTTAGTATGTAGTGACGAGCAGGGCCGTCTCGTGGATTTCAGTGGCTCCGTGCTATTACCACAAAGAGACCCTCAAACATACACATAATATACATATGTATAAGTAGTGCACGAATTAATTATGCTCGAGTCTCATATTGTGTTCATATATATAATAGAAGTGCATGAAATTTGGTGGCTTTCGTCAAGCGGTGGCCCTGTGCAATCGCACCTCTTGCACTCCCCTAAAGCCGCCCCTGGTGACGAGATAACCTTATAGCTTTAGAGAGACCTAAATACCATGGCATTGCACGTAACAAGCTATAGAAAATTGAAATCCAGACGAAGTAGCTTCAAGATGTTTGGTGTTGCAGATATTTGATGAAAAAGAATAAGTATGATGATGATCCGTGTATTTACTTAATGTTTTATAAACTTTTTGTGCATGAATCTTTAACTCTTATGGGTATGTGTCCTTAATTATCATAGTTAGTATCAAAAGAACCCAAAGATTCATGTGTTGGTCAAATAGAAGAAATTCTAAAGTAAGGGTTATGCTTGAAAGTACATGATATCAAGTTAACGACACTCAAAAATCCGAATTATAAGACATGAAAGTAAGGGTTATGCTTGAAAGTAGATGATATCAAGTTAACGACAAACAAAAATCCGAATTATAAGACATGAGGTTTGACTTCTCTTGGGTCAACCATCTTCTTTTTCCTCCCCGTTAGTGAGCTCAATGTTGCTGCTACTACCTATAGTTCAAAATATATAGAATTGTTAACACAAATAAATTTAGCTAATTGGGTTGTTGTTGTTGTTGTTTTTTGAGGAGTTATGGTTAGTTTCAAGCTAACTTGTGAAATAAACCAAATAAATCCATAAAATGCGAAAACAAGTGTGTGGATTAGCCAAACCCGACCCAACCTTTGACATGTAAAAAAAGTTGCACAATATAAACAAACTAAGATAAATAATTAGATGAGGTTAAGTCAAAAACACTTGGTTAAAATATATTGTATTATTGTATAGTGAGAATCCTTCACTAGGGACCGCAAGTCCACAAATGTGCTGCTTACGCATTTAAACTCGTAAAATGTACATGAATCATTTGTTATAATCACTTTTATACAAAATATCAAAAAAAGATGTACGTCCTAAGCTATAATCACTTTTATTATTTGTCCACGAAAGATATATTTGTTCAACGACAAATTATATGTAGACGATGAATAGAGGTTTCAACAAATAAGAAGCTTTGTAACCATGAAATAATCTAACATTTATGATAATATATATCAGTGCTTGGAAAATCATGAACAAAACCTTTTGCTAAATTCACAAAAAGTTAATAAGTCACACAAGTTATCGGTGTAACATTGATTTTCTAGATTTATGATCTATTCGATCATTATCCCACCAATAACATCATACAAATACCAACTTATCCAACCAAAATAACTTTAGTATTTACCATATGAGGTTATGAACTTCTTCTTTTCACTACCTATGTGGGATCAAAACAATTTTTTTTAAAAGATGTTTCAATACATGTAAGCTTAACTACCCCTTCTTTTTTTTTTTTTTTTTTTTTTCATTTTTAATGAAGGTTCTTTATTTATCTCTACTAAAATTCAAGCTTAAACTACTCTTTTTATTATAAAATTACATAATTATTATTCTAGGTGGTGAATTTTAACTGAATAAAGCCTTTATTGCTTACTGTTTGATTCAAACCAGCATTGAACCTCGTCGAATGTACCAAACCAGCATTGATTTGTTTTGCATATAGACACAAGCATTATTAAAACTTGTAAGATATTATAATGGAACATTCTATGTACCAATATGTCAAGTGAGAAGCAAGAAATTGAGTAGGGCTACATTGTCAAATGTCAATACCAACTTGTAAGATATTATTCTAACCAACGTGTGATTTGTGTTATGAGAAACTTGGATGGTTATAAAACTATTTTATGAGAGTTTAAATTGACATATGCATGCTCTAATCTCCAAATCTAGTCATAACCATAGTATAGTCCGTTGTATAAGAAATCAAAGACAAATGAAATCTTCACATCGTTAGCTATAATCAGTTGTGTACGTTTTATACTTGGGCAATATATTTGCTCTACAACAACTAATTATTCTTGCGATTTTTTTTTTTAATTTTTGTAACTTCTATGTAACTATACGTGTAGATGAAAAAATAAAGGTTTGAAAAAATGATGTGAAGTGGCGTTGTTAAGTTAAACTAGCATCAAGTTATATTCAAGAGCTGATCTAACATTCAAAATATTCATGCAAAATCTAATAAAGAAAGAGGCTTTTTAAACATGAGTGTTCTAGCTTTCAATATCATTAAAAAGAGTGATCTAGCTTTGAATATGAAAAAGATTGAGTTAATATTAAGTATCGTTCACGAGATTCCACGCACAGATTTAATAATCGGCACTTGGAATCCCAATACAATAACATAATACTAAATTCAACTTATATTCAAGAGCTGATCTAACATTCAAAATATTCATGCAAAATCTAATAAAGAAAGAGGCTTTTTAAACATGAGTGTTCTAGCTTTCAATATCATTAAAAAGAGTGATCTAGCTTTGAATATGAAAAAGATTGAGTTAATATTAAGTATCGTTCACGAGATTCCACGCACAGATTTAATAATCGGCACTTGGAATCCCAATACAATAACATAATACTAAATTCAACTTATATTCAAGAGCTGATCTAACATTCAAAATATTCATGCAAAATCTAATAAAGAAAGAGGCTTTTTAAACATGAGTGTTCTAGCTTTCAATATCATTAAAAAGAGTGATCTAGCTTTGAATATGAAAAAGATTGAGTTAATATTAAGTATCGTTCACGAGATTCCACGCACAGATTTAATAATCGGCACTTGGAATCCCAATACAATAACATAATACTAAATTCAACTTATATTCAAGAGCTGATCTAACATTCAAAATATTCATGCAAAATCTAATAAAGAAAGAGGCTTTTTAAACATGAGTGTTCTAGCTTTCAATATCATTAAAAAGAGTGATCTAGCTTTGAATATGAAAAAGATTGAGTTAATATTAAGTATCGTTCACGAGATTCCACGCACAGATTTAATAATCGGCACTTGGAATCCCAATACAATAACATAATACTAAATTCAACTTAGCTAACCAAGGTAACTTTAGCATATAAGCTACCTTCTTTATCTTTCTATTACCTATGTGGGATCAAAAACAATTTTTCTATTAAGAAAATGTATCTAACACGTGAGGCGTCTGCTTTTTTATAACGAGGGTTGTTTATTTACCTCTAGTACTCATACTCAAACATAGCTACCTTTTTGTTTTGAAACTTGAAAGTATGTTGTTAAAAGATTGAGGGGAACAAGGTTGCTCATATATAGTTTAACAAATTTAGGTGTTGGGAACTTGATGTAGTGACAAGATAACTTTTTAGAGTTTGGGAAAGACGATGCCAACGAAATGAGCAAGTCGCCACTTTGGATTTATACATCATCACCATCTATTTGAAAAAGGACACAATCTCGGTAGACGTATTGACCTCAATCACGATGATTGGACTTCTTGAAGATAAAATCTTTTCTAGTCTTATTCCAAGAGAATCTCAAAATCCGCCGAACTTAAGTTCCTTCATTCGTGGCGAAACAAATTAAAATGATCATAATAATTTCGTTCTTTGCTCGATCAAAAATACTTGCACCTTTAAAACCACTAATCGGTGTGTTCACATCAATATAACCTCCCTTCCCATGAGTTTCGATAGCGAGGTGAATATTCTTTTCTTACTTCCTACTCTTACTTTCACTTTTAAATTATTCACTGCCACCATAATAAACATAACTAAATAGGTGATACAAAAATAGTTACCCGTTTTAACCCAAGCTCACTTAGACGTACTCAAGACCCAGCCCGCGCATTATGGCACATGTTGGTTCATAGATGTAATAAAGTTGCAAAGAAGCTTACACGATGTAAGCATGTGCACGAAATGCCCATGTATGAGAAGGATCTGTTAAAGCTGCTAAAAGTACTCTCAATGTGTTGTACTGGGAAGTGATTACCCAATAGCTAATCTATAAGAAATTGTGTATGCTCTCAAATTTTATGTGTTTTCGTGGCCGCCAACATACTTTCTACTATAAATGAAAAACATGGCAAGTTTTAGGGGTGAGCATAAGGCGGGGTGGGTTTATGCTAAAACCAAAAACTGAACCGTCAATTCCGGTTTAACATTAGAATACGCACATAAGCCCCAATTTAAAAGTTCCTTTCGAGCTAAGTTTTTCTATATATGAATTTGACATGTTATCAATAAAATGAAACACAAATTGACCCCTTACCGTATAATGGGTTAAAATCACTTACTTATGTTAAATTATAAAGCTCCATATGCACAAAAATAAATATTGTAGGCATAAAGATAATCAAAGAACAAATACATCGTATTATGAAAACATACCATGCCGTACTGGTAAGAGTCTTTACATTGCCTATAAAGATTCGATGACCGTTCCTCGATAACTGCACACTCTGATGCATCCATTCTACAATTTATTCATACAAAGGAAGCAAAGAAATCAAAGATAAATGAAATCTTCATATCCTAAACTATAATCAGTTGTATATGTTTTATACTCGGACGATATATATTTGCTCTACAACTACTAATTATTTTTGTGAATTTCTTAAGTTTTGTAACCTCTATGTGACTATATATGTTGATGAAAAATAGAGGTTTGAAACAATTGATGTGAAGAGCCGATGTTGACTTAACTGTTGGAAAATGTGGTCAATTAATTGGTTTGAATGACAATTGATGGTCATCAAATATACTAATGGGTGTTTATAGCAAGATTAATTTGTGGTCTTATGTAACGACCAATTTAATTAGCCATTAGTAGGTAATTAATCCGACCGTTTTTCCCTTGACATCCTCACCTATAAATGAGAGCTTTTCTCATTTGTTTTCACACACCAAGAAATAATAACTCATTCCTCTCCTTTGTTCACCATTAGTCTTGACCTTGTGTGTATCCGTTCGTAATAGAGGGAAGGCACGATTTTGGTTCGCCTTGATAACCCGTTTGTGCTAACGGGTTTATCCGTTGTTGTTGTATCCTGGGAGATAGACGTTCACGATTCTCAAGCACCGTGGAGAGGACGAATCTGTCTTAAGGAAACTGTGAGCATCACAGGCCTCAACATTTTCCTTACTTGTGTTTTTGTGTCTCAACAATCAAAAGAATTACGGTATCATTTTTCTACACTTTTATATTTTCATGTCATTGTTTATTTGTCTCTAATGGCAATACACTCTATATATACTACAATCTTAAGACAGACTCTTGTGTTGCTATTAACTAAAGACAGTGGTTCATACTAGAAACATTAGAACGAAACTTAACTTTTGAGATTATTTTATTAATAGTGTTTCGTTATTGAAAAACTAAAGGTGTTTTGCTTTGATTATGTTACTCTTTATTTAGCTATTTTTAATATTACACGTGAGTAATTGATGCTAAATATTTTGGATACTAAACAAAATATATTTTGAAAATCTGTTTGATATCTATATCTTGATTGATGACGAGACTAAACTGCTTCACTTCACTAGTCAAATGAAAGTTTTTTATATTGCTTATGACTAGTTGACTACAATTACGCATGAGTGGTTTATCATTTTGGAGAAAGAATTGAATGTGCATGCTATGACACTGTTGGATAGATGAACTTTGTTCGAAGGCCTTGTTTGATTTCTAAGTGTGTTTGAGATACGTCGTGCCTCTACTTTAGGAGTATTCATAACTGTTGGTTTTATTTTATGTTCGGATAAAATATTTAGAAAGGATTGTTTTCGAAAGTGTTTAGCTAGATACACGTAAAATTGTTGTAGTGCTAGTTTAATGCATATGCAAGTGACTCTGTAGTTTCTACCTTAAAGAGTTTACAATGATTTCCTAATAATAAATGGTGACATTAAAAGGAAATGGTCAAACTTATTTTATTTGGTAATAAATAGATGTGGAACAAATATTACGTTTTCTTACATAATTGATTTCTTTCATGCATGGAATTTAATTTGTATTGATAATGAATGTCACTAAATGACTTATGAGTTATTAGGTGATGAGTCATAAAACGTTTTCGGTGTTTAATAAGATGCTCATTATGATGATCTTTGAAAGAAACATTTGGTATTGAAAGGAATATTTGGTAGTTCAAATAAATGACAAGCGTAACAGAAGCATCAAAGGAGCATATATAAGTTGTCACTTAATTAAGTTATGTTTATAGGTGACTTGTGCGAACGATATATAACATGGTTTGCAAGGTTTTGTTATTATTATTACACTATGTGTAAAATGTAAACAACATAACTATTCAAGATGCTTTGAAACTACTAAGATGGTATTTAATTTCATTAAAGGAGAATAACGCTAGTATTTCTTTTGTGATTTTTTTCTTATGATGCTCATTTGAGTAACTAGCATTTAATTCATGCCTTGATGTTGGGTATAATAAACTCATTCATTTGGAATGTGTTTTTGGTGTTATTTGGACTCCAAAGCATTTGTTGTCACGGTTGCACCGTCGAAAAAAAAAAAAAAAAAAAAAGCATTTATTCATTATTATTATTATTATATTCATAATAAATGAATACTAGAACCCAACCTCTTACGTTAGGTGGCTAAGACCTTAAACTTGATTTGTAGAAAGTTTGAGCTTAAATTGATAAGCCATTCAATCGCAATTTCTATTTTGATATTGAAATTCATTTTGGACAAGTTGATGTCTCATGTGCATTGTTGCGAGAAAATGTGTTTTTCTTATACTAAACAAATTGAGTTTTGCACCAATTTTTTTTGTAAATATCTTAAACTTTATTTTAAAAAAAAACGGAAGAATCATTTGATCGCTGTTTGTATTTTAATACAACAATTTTTTGTGTTGTTTAGAGGCATAAATTTGATTTGTTTAGTACAACATTTTTTTGTTGTTATAATACAAAATTACCTGATATTTTGTACAATGTTCAACGCAAAATTGTTTGTTTCATTTGGTGCAAAACATTTGTGGCAAAGTAGTGCCTATTTAAAGTTGTTTGGTGCGGTTTTGTACAACTAATTTTGTTACATGTGAATATACAAGTCACTCGATTTTGTATCGAGTATTGGAAGTTTGGATGTTTCAAATATTCTGTTGAGAATATTGTTGCGAATAATCAAACTACTTGTTATTCTAGAAAGATGAAAAATCGTCAAGACTTGTTATAACTCATATTGCTAATAATCGAACGGTTTGTCATATGTAAGAAATGACTATGTGTTGAATATAACCGTGTAGGACATTGTGAAATGTTAAGAAAGAACACATATGATGACAACGAATTATGTTGGTTTATGTAACTAACTTGAACTGTGTGATTGTCATCCAATGTGAGCTATTATCCATTCGCTAAGTTGGACATATTTTGATTGTGTAAAATGATTACACATTGATTTTATGTGATTATAATCACATAATAAATTGTGATAATCATATAATGATAAGAGATTAAATGTGATTATATATAATCACAAGTGAATTGGAATGACATGTTATAAGTGTAGGACTTACATATATAACTTATGGGATCCTCCTAAAACATTTGTGGTTTAAGGTGGTGATTTGTCTAAAAGAAGAATGTTAGTAGATGAAGCTATGAGTAATCAGAATGATGCATCTTCTGTCATACACTTGATTCCTTGGTCTATAGCATGCTAGATTTGGAATCTGTTAATTATGATACAGAAAATAATTAACATACGACATTCAAAAAATTTGCATACAATAGTATGAAACTTGTGAAGTGACAAATTACTAAGGATTTTGATGTCATATCCATGTGAAAAAAAAAATCTTATAAACAAGATTAATATATTGAAAGAGAGAACCTTTCTACAAAATTCTTGAGATAAATTCCATGTGGGGGATTCCGGCCTAGCTAGAGTTCAAAAGAACGTCAACAAAAATGAAGTTCTTGCCTAGTTGGAATACTCAAGAATTACCTAGAGCATGATATATTTAGAGTTGCGCGAAACTCAAATTTGTACAAACATATTATGTCGATACGACAACTACTCTCAGCATGGGTTATCCCTATGACAATATGAAGTCAGAGAATAACTTTGCGGATCCGCTTGCGAAAAGCTTAATGTGAGAGTTAGTTAGCAAGTCGTGAAGAAGAATGTGACTAAAGCCCTTGAAAAGTTTATATGAAGGAAAACCTAACCCAGCTGACTGGAGATCCCAAGATCTGGGTTCAATAGGACAACCTACTTGTATAAACGGAGGTCACTGTGGGGGAGTAATAAACTCCACTTTTATTTAAGGGAGTTAGCAAACTTCCTAGTTCATTCCTATAACAGTGACAATATAAGGTTAAGCATATGGGTTTTAATGATTAATCGAGAATCACCTATGTGAGAGAGAAGTGGGGTCGCTTCTAAGGGAATTGTGGGGGCGCAATTCTTAACAGCTCTCGCAGAACCAGGCTAATGTTCATGACCATAACGAACATAACTATGAGAACCAAAAAGTGTCAAGGAGATATCTGTGTGAATATATATTGTCGTCTCCACAAACAGCAGACAGTTCAAAGACATCAAGTTCTACCGGCTGCTAGGATTCTAAGTATATTTCACAAGGGGAGGTTCAAAGGGTAACACCTACCTATCCTATGCAAATATCAACTGCAAACCTCTATTACAACATCGAGTCGTTGAAATTTGTTTCCCTTTATCAATTTCATTTATGTGGGGGATTGTTGGAAAATGTGGTCAATTAATTGGTTTGAATGACAATAGATGGTCATCAAATATACTAATGGGTGTTTATAGCAAGATTAATTTGTGGTCTGATGTAACGACCAATTTAATTAGCCATTAGTAGGATTATGTGTGTAATTAATCCGACCGTTTTTCCCTTGACATCCTCACCTATAAATGAGAGCTTTTCTCATTTGTTTTCACACACCAAGAAATAATAACTCATTCCTCTCCTTTGTTCACCATTAGTCTTGACCTTGTGTGTATCCGTTCGTAATAGAGGGAAGGCACGATTTTTGTTCGCCTTGATAACCCGTTTGTGCTAACGGGGTTATCCGTTGTTGTTGTATCCTGGGAGATAGACGTTCACGATTCTCAAGCACCGTAAAGAGGACGAATCTGTCTTAAGGAAACTGTGAGCATCACAGGCCTCAACATTTTCCTTACTTGTGTTTTTGTGTCTCAACAATCAAAAGAATTACGGTATCATTTTTCTACACTATTATATTTTCATGTCATTGTTTATTTGTCTCTAATAGCAATACACTCTATATATACTACATTAACATCGTACAAATTTTAGCCACGAGATGATTTTACGTTTCAAATATTCATGCAAAAGTCACATATATGCTTTAAATCTCACCATCTTAAAAGATACACATATAAAAGTGATGTTTTAAATTGAATAAATAAAAGAGAAATGATTGGAAGACCTAAAAGTTATGCCTAATTTTGTGACTAAATATGTGTGGCAACAATTGATTGATTGTATTAACCGGACCCACTCTTTCACAATCCAATTAAGTAATGACACATAAGTTAGTCACAAAATTAGTCATGCCTTTTAGGTCTCCCAATCTTTTTCCTAAATAAAAGGCTTTTCAATCATGAAGTAATATGAGTAAACTAACATGTAATGAATTCTTATAAACATTTTGCCAAAAACTAAAAAAGTAAATGAATTATATATATAAGTTACCTACATAACATAATGTTAATCACGACTTAAACAATTAACATATTATTAGTATATAAGCTATCAACTGTTTCCTTTGTTATCTATGTGGGATCAAAACAATATTTAATCTAGAAAACATATAAATACTTATAACTATCTGTCTTTTTACAACGTGCTGTTGCTTTTTACTAATATTACACCGTCACTTCTTTGACATTGATTAAACCGGTTATTACTTATTAGCATCGACTAAAAACTCACCACCACTTGAAATAATTGGTCATTAACACGGCTTCTTCACAATAACCTAGCTAACGTTTGTGGTGTGTTTCATGGATATATGACTTGACCGAATATTTAACATTCGAGAATCAAGCGAAAAAGACACGACCATTTTTGTCGAGTCTTGTCTAGTTGTTTTTTATTTCTATTTCAACTATCATAATCCTCTTATAAAAGCCATTTATTCTTTCTATTGCCCATCTGGGATAATAGCAACTTTTACAATGAAAGAATATCGGCACACTATTAACCGCCTGATACTAGAAAAATGAAAAATACTTTTTCTAGATGGTAATTTGTAACCAAAACCACTTCTGCTTTACGATTTGATTTCAGAATAAAAATATAGGATTGAACCTCTCAATATTTCTAGTTTTGTTTTGGTACAAATTAACATGATGAATAACCCAAGGGGATAAGACATCGTTTTGTAACAAGTAATTAACAAACAAGCTAAGTTATACAAGAAGCATTTAATTAGCTAATCGCATTGTTGCAAAAAAAACCCTACAAGGCCGATTAATCGCCGTTTAGGCGCTACTAGGTCACCAACCTTTTTTATCTGTGTCAACCGGTCAACTGTGGTCAACGACGGTCAACAGTGGACAAACTTTGCCGGAAACTTGCAAATCTTGCCAAAAGTTGACAAAACTCACCGTAAACTTGTTTTAATCAATTATATTCCCTATTTATATCTATTACAAGATGTGTTTTAAAGGAAAATCTTACCGGGAATACTCAAAATTCACCGACAATATCCAAAACTTATCGGAAATACCTAAACTTACTGAATGTCAATCCGATTAATCCCACCTAGACCAATTACAAGCTACAAGGGGATTAACTTTCCCTACGATTTACCCCTACTCAAACTCCTGACTACCTTTTTATTTTATTTTACGAAACTATAAAATCATTCTTTTAGATAATAATTCTAACTAAACATGAATCATGGTTTTCGAAGCAATATTAACGTTAAAGGAACATATATCATAGATCCAAACAACATAAACATACTGTTGTTTTACAAATTAACATGATGAATAACTCAAGTGGATAAGACATTAGAAACAAATAAGTTACACAATATAAACAAACTAAGATATTTTTCAAAAATTAGATGTGGTACATTCAAAAACACTTGATGAGTATTGTTTTTTAACCAATACAAAAAAATCAAATCGAGATGGAATCATCACATCTTTAGCTATTATCACTCGTATACATTTAATCTCTAGAAGATACATTTGTTCTACCACAAATTATATGTAAAAAGATTGTCTTAACCTAGAATTGCATAAAATTTATATGTTGTGGTCTAACTAAATATTCTTATAAAACTAGGATGCTAAAGTTTAATCTTACCAGAATATCAAAAAATAAAATAATAATAATAAAAAAATCTCACCACGTTCAAAATGTAGATATACATGTAAATATGTAATAAGTGCTTCGTACAATTGTCCGCTGAATAACATAATATTAAAATGAACTCACTTATTCAACATGCCTTTAGTATATAACATACCAATTTCTTCTTTTCGCTACCGATGTGGGATCAAAAACATTTCAGGAAAAATGTATCAACACATGTTAGCTATCCTCTTATTCATTTTTAACGAAGGTTCTTTATTTATGTTTACTAATATTCGAGCTTAACTTTGGTTCTCACCAACCCATGCGACTCATAACTTGCACAATTTTAAACATGTTCCAGTAGAAATTAAAATTACACGTTGATATTGATAAAGGCCTACGTTTGCATGATTTGTATTGGTTCAACTTTTACTTATCAATTGATTGCATTATCCTTTCCAAGTAATATTGAAGACTAGTTATAAAACTATTTTGTGAGAGTTTAAATTGATACATGAGTGCTATAATCTCCAAATCCGGTCATAACGACCATAGTATAATCAGTTGCATAAGAAATCAAAGACAAATGAAATCTTCACATCCTTTGCTCTAATCAGTTGTATACGTGTCATACTTGGGCGATATATTTGCTCAACAACAACTATTTATTCTTTTGAAATTTCTTATTTTTTTGTAACTTTTATGTTATATGCATATAAAATACCATTACACTTAACGAGTTATAAAAAATTGAAATCCGGTTGAAATGGCTTCAAGACGTCAAGGACTGACGGTGCAACAGAGAATCTAATACATGATATCAAGTTAACGACACCCAAAAATCATAATTATAAGACAGGAGGTTTGACGTCTCCTAGGTCAACCGTCTTCTTTTGCCTCCCCATTAATGACCAGTGTTGCTGCTACTGCCTATTGTTCAGAAAATATATAAACGTTATTTAACACGATGAAATTTAGCTAAGTGTGTTGTTGTTTGATGAGAAAATATGTAAAAGTTATTTCAAAAATAATTTTTAGTTCATCATTCACCGTAGTCACAATTCTTCTTTGCCTACCAATCTCTCTTCTCCTTCATATTTGGTGTGCTGCAGTAAAACCATATAATATCATGTAAGTACTTTCAAGGACTCTTTTGACTATTGAAAAACAAATGTTACCATCAATATCAATTTATATGGAATATGGATAATAGCAAAACTTATTCCAGAAGTTTAGTAAACTTCTATTAAACCAATCAATGAAAAGTATATGCCATATGAGTTAATTATCCATAAAATGCGAAAACAAGTGTGTCGATCAGCCAAAACCGACTCACCCTCTTGACATGTAATAAACGTTACCCGTTTTTATTAGTTGAGATAATTGTTGCGTCCATTCCATACAAATCAATATGATACATATAGCCTCTATACATGAGCTATTTTGGGTAAATGGCAGTGTTGCAAAAAAATGTCTACAAGGCCGATTAATCACCGATTAGGTGCTACTGGCCACCGACCTTGCCGATTTTTGTAAATCGTTCAAACAAATCGGTCAACCATGGTCAACGGCGGTTAACGATGGTCAAACTTGCCAAAAAACTTGTTAATCTTGCTGGAAATACCCTAAACTCGCCGTGAATTAGTTTTAATCACTTATAGTCACTATTTATATCTTTTACAAGATGTTTTTCAAAGAAAATCATGCCGAGAATACAAAAAATCTCGCCGTAAATACCCAAAGCTTGCCAAAAATGCCAATACGATTTATCACCGATTCGTTTTTTTTGCAACCCTGTACAAATGTAATCACTTATAGTCGCTATTTATATCTATTACAAGATGTTTTTAGGAAAATATTTCTGAGAATACCCAAAACTCACTGAAAATACCCAAAACTTGCCAAAAATGTCAATCCGATTAATCACCGATTAATCCCGCCTAGACCGATTACAAGCTACAGGGGGTCGACCGCCTCACTACCGATTCACGATTTTTGCAACCTTGGTAAATGGCAATCACCCACTAATCATGCAAATTACATTAAGGGTGCGTTTGGTTCGCATAACGTTTTTCAAGGAATTGTAATCTTTGGAAGGAATTGTAATTTGAATGAATTGTAATTCAAATAATTGGAATGTGTTGTAATTATAATTTGTTGGAATTGTAATTAATGACATTTGTCATTATGTTTGGTTGACTTGCAACGTAATGTAATTAATAATAATAATAATAATAATAATAATAATAGTAATAATAATAATAATAATAATAATAATAATAATAATAATAATAATAAAATTGATACAATTATAATATAAAAATAATAATAATAATTAATAAAATAATAATAATAATTTATAAAATAATAATAATAATAATAATAAATAAATAATAGATAATAATAACAATAATATAAAATAATAAATATAAAAATAATAATTATAATAATAATAATAATATTGATATAATTATAATATAATAATAATAATAATAATTAATAAAATAATAATAATAATAATAATAATAATAATAATAATAATAATAAATGTTATTTAATAATAATAGTAATAATAATAATAATAATACTAATAATAGTAATACTTATTAAATATAATAATAAATAAAAATCATGATTTTTATATAAAACAATTATTAAAAAATTAATTATATATTTAAATATTTATATATAATATAAAACTAATTATTATAATTATTATCTACTTATTTAAAATTAAATAATATATTAATAATAACGATAAAAGATACATACTGATATATAACTGGTAAAAAATCTGAATTACAATGTAATTCAACACATTCCATCAACTTTGCTATGTAATCTGAATTACATCACTGGACGTAATTGGTTGTAATCCAATTACATTTCGTTGCAAACCAAACACCCGATGTAATGTAATCTTAATTACAATTCCATCCATCATGCCAACCAAACATGATTGTAATGTAATTTAGATTACAATTACAACAGACTACATTGAATTCCATCCAACCAAACGGCCCCTTAAGAGTACAACTAAGACTAAATCAATCACAATAACTCTATGCTTATCATGTACAACTAAATGTCGACTAATACTCCTATGCAGTTGGAGCGGGAGGAAGTCGGACGCTCAAACTGAATCTAAAATACTCAAATAAGGCTGAAGGAAGTCCTTTGGTGAAGATACATGTGTACTAATAATGGGAGGGTACATGAAAAACACGAACCGACCCAAAGATAACCATGTCATGGACAAAATGTATATATATGTTTGGTCCGTTGATGTTGAAAATGGTTGGCAGACAAATAGATGGCACTAACATTATCACAGTAGACCATAGTAGCAGTAGAAAGAAGAGAATGTAGCTCAAACTAGATCTAATCATGAGTTATTTTGGGTAAATGGCAATCACCCACTAATTATGCAAATTACATTAAGAGTACAACTAAGACTAAATCAATCACAATAACTCTATGCTTATCATGTACAACTAAATGTCGACTAATACTCCCATGCAGTTGGAGCGAGATGAAGTCAGACGCTCAAACCGGATCTAAAATATTCAAATAAGGCTGAAGGAAGTCCTTTGGTGAAGATATTTGTATACTGATAACAGGAGGGTACATGGAGAACACGAACCTGACCAGCAGTAACCATGTCACAGACATAATGTATTTCATTCTTAATATGTTTGGTCCGTCGGTGTGGAACATGGTTGGCAGACAAATAGATGGCACTAACATTATCACAGTAGACCAGAGTGGCAGTAGAAAGAGGAGAATGCAGCTCACGAAAAAGGTTACGAATCCATGCAGTCTCAGCTTCAACATTAGCAATACCTCAATACTTAGCTTCAACACTAGAACGACAGATGATGTGCTGTCACTTGAAAGACCAAGCAAGTAGATCATCGCCTAGAAAAACTCAGTATCCCTAAGCAGACCGTCGTGTGGATGGGCAACCCACCTATTTAGTTTGGATAATTGTTGTATCCATTCCATAAAAATCTAGCCTCTATACATGAGCTACTTTGGGTAAATGGCAATCACCACTAATCATACAAATTTCACTAAGAGTACAACTAATAATAAATCAAGGACAATAACTCTATGCTTATCATGTACAACTAAAAGTCGACTAATTAAACACAAGACCCATCCCGCGCATTATGGAACCAGCTGATTCATAGATGTAATAAAGTTGCAAAGAAGCTTACACTGTGTATTTAAGCATGTGCACGAAATGCACCTCTAGAAGAAGGATCAGTAAAAGATTCTAAAAGTACTCTTAATGTGTTGTCGTACACATCCTCACATTCTTGTATAGTTAGGTGAAGAGATTACACAATAGCTAGTCGTTAGAAATTGAAATGCACTCTAATTTTACGTGTTTTCATGACCACCAACATACTTTCTACTATAAATAACAAACATAGCAAGTTTTAGGGGTGAGCACGAGTCAGGGTAGGGCTGGTTTATGCTAAAACCAAAAACCGAACAATAAATTCCGGTTTAACATTAGAATACGCATTTGGAGAATATAAGCCCCAATTTAAGAGTTCGTGTTTACTTATTACCATCGACTAAAAACTCGATACCACTTGAAATAATTGATCATTAACACGGCTTCTTCACAAAAACCTAGCTAACGTTTATGGCGTGTTTCATTGATATATGACTTGACCAATGATCAAAAATTAACATTCGAGAACCAAGCGAAAGAGACACGGCCTTTTTGGTCGATAGTCTTGTCTAGTTGTTTTTGGTATTTCAACTAGCATAAAAAACCTATTATAGAAGGTAGCAATTTTTTCTTTCTATCACTCACCAAGGATAATAGGAATTTTTACGATGAAAGAATACGACACACAATGACACAAACGAGTTATATTTTTTATGCTAGTTTTTTGTTTATTCCAAACTTAACTACCTGATTGATATGAAACTTGAAAAAAAATAAATTTTAGAAGATAAATTGTAACTAAAAAACACTTTTGCCTTACGGTTTACAAAAATGTGTAGTTTTGATTTGGTACAAATTACTGTAACATGATGAATAATCCAAGTGGATAAGACATCATTTTGTAACAAATAATTAACAAACAAGCTAAGTTATACAAGAAGCATTTAATTAGCTAATTGCAAAAGTTAGATGCTTTTTAACCACAAAAAGCTAAAGTTTTTTTAACTATAAAGTGTTTTAACGTCTAAACTTAAAAGTGTAAATAAATAAATTTATTTTCAAATAACTACAAAAAGGTAACGATAAATAAAAACTTTTCGGATAACCATAAAAAGGTAACGATTAATAAAAACTTTTCAAAAGACCAAAAAACTAATGAGTCATACAGGTTATCGTTCACGCAAACACCACAGACAAATTATTCATGTGTCTATCGTTCACGCAAATACCACGGATAAATTATTCATCGTTAACGATGAATAAAACTATTTCAAAAGACCAAAAAACTAATGAGTCATACAGGTTATCATTCACGCAAACAGATTAGTCATGTGTCTATGGTTTTTGACGAACAATACAATAGTAACATCAACTTACCAAACTAACTTAACTTTTGTATATAGGCTACCAAGTTTTTCTTTCTATTACCTATGTGGGAGAAAAACAATCTTCTTTCAAGAAATTGTATCAGATACCCTTAGTCAAACTCAAGCCTAACTATATTTTCTTTATGAAACTAAAAAATCATTCTTTCAGATGATAATTTCTATCTAAAAAAAAGCTTTTATGGCTTATTGTTTGGTCCAAACCTGCTTTCAACCTCTTCAAATGTAGTAGTTTCTATTATTACAATTTTTCCAATTTTAATTAGACACAACTTTCATATATTTTTTAGCATATGAAAAATGCATTGTTTGAACGACACTATGGTCATGGAACATTCTATGTGCCAATATGCCAAGTGAGAAGCAAGAGATTGAGTTGGGCTACTATTTCCATTATTTGTCAATACCAACGGGTAAGATAGGTATTGTTCTCATCAACGCGTGTCACTCATAATTGGCACAATTTTAAACATGATCCAGAACAAAATAAAAATACATGTTGATTTTGATCATGGCCTATCCAAGTTTGTCTATTTGCATGGTTTGTACTTGGTCTATTGTTTTATTGATTCAATTTTTACTTATCAATTGATTGTGCTATCTTTTCCGAGCAATATTGAATACTAGTTATGCGAAACTTGGATAGTTATAAAACTATTTTGTGAGAGTTTAAACATTGTATAAGAAATCAAAAAAATTTGAAATCCTCACATCCCGTTTTATACTTGGGCTATATATTTGCTCTACAACAACTAATTATTCTTTTGACATTTCTTAATTTTTGTAACTAAATGTAACTTTATATGTGGATGAAGGAATATATAGAGGTTTTAAACAATTGATGTCAAGAGGGTATGTTGACTTAAAATAGAACAATGTTAGCCAAGAGGTGATTTTACATTCAAAATAAGAGGTGATTTTACATTCAAAATATTCATGAAGTCAGTTACTTTAAATTTCATTACGATCAATATATGCATATAAAGTTTGACGCTTTAAATCCAACAAGTAAAAAAGCTTTTTAACCATGAGTGATCTAGCTCTAAATATAATGAATAAAAAGTTTATTAAGCATACAATTTATTGTGAAGATAATGTGCAGCGCAATTTTTTAATTACACGGTGTATCATCACCACAATATCATAATACTAATCTTAACAAAGAGAAACAACATAATTTTAGTATATAAGCTACCAACCTTTTCTTTGAACTACCTATGTGGGATCAAAAATAATTTTTATCACCAAAATGTATACACATGTAAGGTGCCGGTTTTTTCTTATTACAAGGGTCTTTTGTTTACCTCCACTCATACTCAAGTTTAGCTACCTTTTTGCTTTTGAAACTTGAAAATCTTTTGTTAAAAGAGGGGAACAAGGTTGCTTATATATAGTACAGCTAAATGGGTGGGAACTTGATGTTGTGAAGAGATAACTTTAGAGCTTTAGAAAGACCATGCCAACGAAATGGCTTTTAGACGCCAGGGACTAACGGTGTTGATGTGTTTGATAATATGATGTCGTATTAGTCGTTAATTTCTTTGTTTGGAAAAGGAAAAGATGATCGTGCAATATCAAGACTCATGAGGGCTTTAATTTTCTATATCGCACTTGGGTGTTTTTAGTGGGTATGCACTTTCTCACTTGATGCATATGGAACCCTTGTCTTTTATTAAGTTTTCGCTTTGTCTTTCATTCTCTATTTTGGATATATATGCATTGGTACCATGATGGCAAAGATAACTCTAGAGTGCAATGTTGTCTCTGTTAAGAGTCTATTTTATTGCATTAGATGCATAGTCGTCATACTTTATGTCTCTCTAGGATTGTTGGCAATGAGCGAGTCGCCACTTTAGATATATACATCATCACCATCAGTTTGAAAAAGGACACGATCTCTGTATTGGTATTGACGTCAATCTCGATGATTAGACTTCTTCAAGATGAAATCTTTTCTAGTCTTATTCCAGTAGAAGCTCGGAATCCACCTACCTTAAGTTCGGAATCCACCTACCTTAAGTTCCTTCATTCGTGGCGAAACAAATTAAAATGATCATAATCATTTTTTCGGGTGAATTGTGTGAATAAGAGCACCAATTTCGTTCTTTGCTCGGTTAAAAATACTTGCACCTTTAAAACCACTAATCGGTGTGTTCACATCAATATCATCTCCCTTCCCATAAGTTTCTTGTCGATAGCGAGGTGAATGTTCTTTTCTTATTTCCTATTCTTACTTCCGCCTTTAAATTATCTAGTGCCCTATAATAAACAAAACTAAATAGGTGATACGATAATTAGCATATTCGGATTTTATTTGTTTCTAACTAGCATTGGTGATTCATGCTGTCTTTATCACAAATAAACCAAGAAGCTAAATCAGTCAAAATACAAAATAAAAAGTCGTTAAGGTCGCAAGAGAATCCTTATTCCACAAAACAAATACCTGGCAAAAACTTGGCACCACTTGAAATAATTGGACATTAACATGGCTTCTCCACAATAATCTAATTTTCTTAGTGTTTCATCGATATGATTTGACCAATGATCAAAAATCAACATTCGAAAACCAAGCGAAAAAGAAACGATCAATATATGCATATATGAATATAAGATTTTGATGCTTTAAATCCAAAAACTAGAAAAGCTTTTTAACCAAGAGTAATCTACCTCTGAATATAAGGAATGTCATGGAAATATGAAAGTTAATTAATCTTACAAGTTATCGTCATGATATTATTACAAGCACAGATTTATTTATCTGTTCATGTATACGTACCACGAAATAACATAATATTAATCTTAACTTAGTCACCTTTTGCATCTAAGCCCCATCTTTTACCTTCTATTACCTATGTAGGAATAAAACAAACTTTTCTCTTGAAAATATAAAAACACATGTAGGTTATCTGACTTTTTAAAATTATTAATTGATTTTCATCAAGGCCTACGTTTGTTTGTTTGCATGATTTGTATTGGTTCAACTTTTGACGGTTGAAAATTATCAAACTATTCATTGCCGATTCGTCATTGGATGACGAAAATGTAGTTAGTACCGAGTTTATGATTTTTGCGGAAGAGTGTTGGAAGGCTTTTCAAGCGTCACAAAAACTCTCACGAAACACTGTTACTAGGGATTGTTTGGGTGCTCGTAACCGTTTAGTGGATGCTTACTTCAGCGAGACCCCAAGATACGACGATATAGCATTCCATTATCGTTTTCGTATGAGCCGACGACTATTCACACGAATTGTCCGAGATATAACCGATCATTCACCTTATTTCTAACAAACTCCTAATTGTACAGGCGTACTTGGTATTTCTCCATTGATGAATCCGTATAGGATAATTTAAGTTTGTGAAAAATGATAGATAAAACCATACAATGCATGTTATGTTTTGTACGAGTAAATTATTTGGGTTATTCTTTTCTGTTACATCTCTAGCTAATACTCTCTACATTTCAAGGATCATGTTCATTTCAGTATATCACCATATCTGTAGTTCCTGTAAATTTAATTTCTTTTAATTACATATAACTAGCATAGTACCCGCGTAAAGCAGCGGCGGTACCTAACGTGTTGATCTTTAAGCAATATGCAATGAGAGTCAGTATTTGACGGTTTACCCGTTTGATAGTTCGAAAAGAGTAGATGCGTGTTTGAATTTCCGTAAAGTATATTAACACATATATAAATATCCATACTTATACTCATTTGAACTTTGTAAAACTTGAATGTTTATGATAAAGGTTACAACTACAAATTTGTATTATTGTAAGTTTGTAACATTCATTTTAATACTAAACTTTAATGTGTCATTAGTGTACATTATAATGCAATTATTATAGTGTAGAATTTAATTGGGTGAAAGCTAAAGGTACGCAATGTACTTTTTCAAAAATAAACATCTACGCAATATACTTTGTTAAGGGTCAAAGCTAGCTAATATACTTTCAAATTTTTTTCGATCTAGCTAATATGACCTGTTGGTAGTAGGCTACCAGGTCACATTTGCTAAAAATTTGCGCAGTTAGTCCTCTAGGACTAACGATCGTTAGCTAGATGACAACGACCGTTAAAAAAAAAAAAAAAAAAAAAAAAACTTTTAAATTTTTTTTCTTAAAATCTACTTAAAATATTTTTTTTAATTCATAATTTTTATAAAAAAAAAATCGGAATTTTTTTAAAAAAAAAACGTAATTTAAAAAAAAAAAGTAATTTTATAAAAAAAAAGTAATTTTTTAAGTTTTTTTTAAAGTTTTAAAAAAACGTAATTTTTAAAAAAATTAAAAAACGTAATTTAAAAAAAATAAAATATTACGTTTTTTTAAAAATTTTCCGATTTTTTTTAAACGTTTTTTTATAAAAATTATGAATTAAAAAAAATATTTTAAGTAGATTTAAAAAAAAAATTAAAGTTTTTTTTTTTTTTTTCTTAACGGTCGTTAGTCCTAGAGGACTAACTGCGCAAATTTTTAGCAAAGGTGACCTGGTAACCTACTACCAACAGGTCATATTAGCTAGATCGAAAAAAATTTGAAAGTATGTTAGCTAGCTTTGACCCTTAACAAAGTATATTGCGTAGATGTGTATTTTTGTAAAAGTACATTGCGTACCTTTAGCTTTCACCCAATTTAATTATATGAATTACTAATTATAGTAAGATGTGTAGGCTTACATTTTTAATACTTCCTTTTATAAGAAGTCTAAATACATTAGTATGTACGTAGTATAGATAGGCAGATAGGTGTTTATAGTTTCATTATTGCCAATCAACTCATAACTCTTGATATGTGAAAGGCAAATAAAAAGGTCCCTTTTTGCATCAATTCTTTTTTGCAAGTTCAGCTTCAAAACGAACAAACAGGCGACTAAAAACCTACCATGTGTGTAACAACTTGCATAAACTAATCTTTTTTCTATTTATGCTTTTACGTGTTTTTCTTTTAACATTTTCAACATCAAGGTCCGCTATTTCTTGGCAAGTAAGAAATGAAAGCGAATGCATGAGAAATTGATTTTGGTGGTCGAAAATGACGTGCAATCGACAAACTGTCACACCAGCTGGATGTATAGCCAAACTAGAAAACACGATAGCTAAGTAATTAAGTATGGTGATTCGGGCTCCAAAACACGAAACAGATTTACAGATTGGCATTTCAAGTTCAACACCAACCGATGAGACAACATAACATGAATGATAAACATAAATTTATCACAAAGTTAATAGGAAATTAGTATGATCCAGATGAAATCATAACAATAATTAAACTCTTGTAATTAACAAAATAAATGGACATTTCAGGAACTTAGCTTAGTGGGCTGGATTTTGCAATGAGCCACCTACATTTGGACTTCATTTTATTAATCTGGTTGGTAATATACTTTAGTTATTAGTAATCTGTTACTAATTTTGAAGACCCCCGAGCATGTTATCGACCCGAATTTTGGTTGCTCATTTTGGTAACCAGAAGTGAAAATAGGTATCAAAAACTGATGGTGAAAGTGTATGTTATAATGATGGTGATAAACGGCATTTATAGGATTTTAAAGAAGAAATATAAATAAAAATAGATTTAAAGGAAGGATAAAAACGACTAGTTGGGGTAAAAATACATGTTTTTTTTCGTACGATGAGAGATTTTTTTTTACTTAAGAATGATAAAATAATAATGATAAGAAGAAAAAGAAAGGGGAAACCGGTGTAATTACATTAGCATTGACACCAGACTCATGGCACGGCTAGAACACAAGCGAGTACAATGGCGCTCTATATGAAAATATAATGTGCATATAACGCACCGTATTAGATGTCTTAATTTACTAAACATATTAGATACACCCGAAAAATATTGTATGTTTTGTTTGAGTACGTTATTTGGGTTATTATATTCGAGTATTACTATGTAGAGTCACTTTATTTTGTTTACCCATAAATCCATGCTTACGAATGGACAAATCCTCACCATTCATCTAGTTTGATCTAATGGTGGGGATAAACCTAAGATATAGTAGATAAACTTAAGTTCATATTTTTTTCTTGTCTTTTTGTCTTTCTTTTTTATTCACATTTTTTTTCCTTCTTATTCACGTTTTTTTGTTTAAAGTCACGTCTTTTTGTTTTTTGTTTTTTTTTAATTCACGTTTTGTTGATGAAAATTTGAAAAGAAGTTGATATGCCGATGAGTTGACGACAATGGGTATAACACATGCCGTAATGGTCGGTCGTCTAACATGGTCGACCCTCAACAAAGATGTGTTCTCTCTCTTACACCTCCTCTCACCCGACGCATCCCTTTGGCCAAAAAGGAAGAACTCGATAAAAATAAGACTAAGTCGTGTGAGGTGGGTTTTTGTAAAGTATATTTGTGTTTAAGCATTCATCTTGTGATCACCATTTTAATCTTACACGGTAACTCATGACTTGCAAGTTGCAATGAAGCTTCCCTACCTCCCAAAGCTTGTAAATCCCCCCACCACATTTCTCAAACGGATGAACTCACATACAATCTTCTCTCTCCAAATCCTATCCCCCCAATTTTAGATCTCTAAAAACCCTAAAAACCACCACCCCAAATGGCATTAGCATAAAAAAAAACCATCAACAATCACACCAACAATGTCCTCACCATCCTCACTACCCCCACAGCCCATCCTAACCCAAGACGAACTCAAGAAAATCGCAGCTTACAAAGCCGTAGAATTCGTAGAATCCAACATGGTCCTCGGCTTAGGAACAGGCTCCACCGCCAAACACGCCATCGACCTCATCAGGGAGCTTTTAAAACAAGGTAAACTCACAAACATCATAGGAATACCTACTTCAACACAAACCCATCAACAAGCCCTATCCTTAAACATCCCTTTGTCGGATATCGACACACACCCTGTACTAGATTTAGCCATTGACGGCGCAGATGAGGTTGACCCGGATATGAATCTGGTCAATGGTCGGGGGGGGGGGTCATTGCTCCGTGAGAAAATGATTGAGGGTTGTTGTAAAAAGTTTGTTGTTATTGTCGATGAGTCGAAACTAGTGGACTATGTGGGAGGGAGTGGGTTGGCTTTGCCAGTTGAGGTTGTTTCGTTTTGTTGGAAATTTACTGCGAATAAGCTCGAGGAGCTGTTTAGTGATGCTGGCTGTGTTGCTAAGCTTAGAATTGTTGTTAACAATAATACGCCTTATGTGACGGATAATGGGAATTATATAATTGATTTGTATTTTGAGAAGGATATTGGCGATTTGAAAGCCGCGGGTGATGCAATGTTGAGGTTTGCTGGTGTTGTGGAACATGGGATGTTTATTGATATGGACACTACTTTGATTGTGGCTAGTGAGATGGGTGTTACGGTTAGGCATAAGTGATCGTTTGTTTATGTTACTTCGTTAGGATTTTTTTTAATCTTTATGCATTTTGTTTTACTACAAGTTATAGATTTTAATTTGTTGCACAATCTAAACAGATGCATGCATAAATCCACAGAAACTTAATCACATATCATTCAAAGTTTACGCTATACTTGTTCTTGCCAACTTTGATAACCAACAACGCTTGCTGATCCATAAGTTTAGGTTACTTTTTAGTGTCGCTTATATTTTACGACGAACAATGCATCGGTTACCAACTGGATTACATGAACACATGAAGAAATATTCAGTGCAGTTGCTCCATTATTAAAGCTTCTTTCGTTAACGGTTATGGGACTAATACTTGCTCATAACAAGATACAAATTATTCCAAAAGACACATTTAAGTTACTAAGCAAACTTGTATCTGCTCTATTTTTACCATGCCTTATATTCATCGACTTGGGTAGATCGATTACACTCGAAAATATTACTCTTTGGTGGTTTATTCCTGTGAATGTGGTAATTAGTATGGTGTTAGGTTTTGTGTTGGGGGTGGTTGTTGTGTGGGTATGTCGTCCGCCACCAGAGTTTGTTAGGTTCACTATTGTTATGACTATGTGTAGGAACACGGGTAATCTTCCTATTGCTATATTGGGTTCATTATGTCATAGTCGTGATAATCCGTTTGGAAAAGATCGTCTCCAGAGAGGGGTGGCATATGTGTCTTTTGCTCAATGGGTGTCGGTTGTTGTTGTTTATACGATTATTTATCATATGATGGAGCCTCCTGCTGAGTATTATGAAATTGTTGAAGACACAAGCGTTAAATATGGTGGTGGTGAAGAAAGTGAAGTTTTAAGAGAACCATTGATTACTATATATATAATTCATGGTCAATCAAACGGTGGCCAATGATGTCGTTTAGGGCTTCTCCTTTTTTCGTCAGCCCAACTGCTCTGCCCAAACCCGTTATCGTGGCCTGCTACCGACTGCTTCTGCCGACATACATCATTATCTTCTTCAATCATCAACGAGAAAAACTCACCGCCTCTCCAAAACTTTAACCGCCGAGGTTTCTGTTGTTGATGTTGAACTTCGTGACGAGTTATCTTAGGGGTTTCCTTCCACCGGTTGATATTAACGATGTAATTGTATCTACTTTTTGCAACCGCTTCTTTATTCATAGTTATATGATGTTTTGGGGTTTTTGTTACTGACACTGTCGTAGGTATGTTTCACATTTATTGTATCATTTTTATGTTTGTTGATGCTTTTTTTATGTCGGATTCAGGAATTACTGAACTGGGTTACTTGAGATGGGTTTGGTTTGTTTTTTGGTTATGGTTAGGTATGATGCTTTAATTGGTTGGCAGGTAAAAAGAACAAAAGAAGTTATGAATCTGCTGGTATTCAGGTAATGATATGGTTTCCTGTGTGTTAATGATTGGTGGTCTTTTGGCTAGTCGACCACTATGTTTGGTGGTTGCAGCCATAGACCATCTTTGGTGATGGTATTTGTTGCTTATAGAGTTGACCCATGGTAAAAAAAAAAAAATTGAATGTCTTTGCTGAAATCGAAAATGCTTCGGGTATGTGTACTACCTATGTTGTCATTACAAAATAAAGAGGTGCGTCTTCTTAAGTTTTATGCATTTCAGCCTTGCTTCCTTTGTCTGCAATGGCATGTATACGCTCATTCTGACAGTATTTTGATGCATATTGTTTCTATCAAACTGTAGATCATTCACATAGGGAGTAAGGAAGGATAAAGGGATAAAATTTCTGCCGTAAGACACTAAAGTTTGACCGGCTGGGGTATGTCAAAATTAATGAGCAAGTACTTGCATTTTCTACAACTTTGGCAATATAGTTTGGTTGTTTTTTTGTCAATTATTTTAGCTTACCAAAGTACCTTGCTTGATTGTCTTTGTTCCTCAACAGGCGGCGTTGGTTGCACTTGAAGAAGTTCTTCTCCAGCAAGTTTTAGCAGATATGCTTCACCCACAACTTTTTTAATCAGGTTTTGTTCAAAAAATGCAGACAATATGTGGCCAACCACCGTTATTGTAATTAGAATAAAGCAACAACAAACTGTATAAACACCTCGGCCGAAGATTGCATTGAGTACTAGGTGAAAATGGAAAAACTTGCTGAACTCCAGAAGGTTTTGGACCTGCATGATATGGTAATAAATTAATGCTCTTTCTGTCAGGTTATCAACTACTATTGATCTTAATATTTTGGTGTTTACTTTGGTAAGGGACTCAGGCGGATGCAAATGAGACACTTAATAGATACAACGTCTCAGAAAACCACTCAAGCATGCATTTTTATGAAAATGGTAATCAGAAAATAGAAAGTCATGGCCCAACTTATTGGACAACTTGATCAGGGGCTCAGTGGTATGAGCGTAATATTTTCTTACTTTTTCATTAAAAAAATGCCTCATTTTTAAGCCATTTAATACAGATGATCATGCGATTGCAGTGCTATGCGCGGTAACGGCCTTTCAGTTGTTAGACATGAAGTTCCTGACGCTCTAGGTTCTATTGCAGCCTAGCTGTCATTATCAAACGAGGGATGCAAATTGTTGAAGTCAACCCACAAGTAACATTACGCGGAACTTTATACCTTATTTTCAAATGATTTTGTCGATGCTATCATGGCGGATGTTTGCTGCCTTTCTTATATTTGCAGGTCGGAAAAGGGTACGTGCCTTCTCCAACGAGTGGTCTGGGGTGGGATTTCTTTTGCCTGCCAAACGTATTAGGCGAAGGTAATTTTGTAGCATTGTAGTATGTTTATGTTCCGTATCTGTTTAAGGGTGTTTGGTGGCTTATATATGCGTAGATGATTATGGATATATCCTTGGATTAAATTCAGTGAATTTAAAGTATTTTGGGAATTCAAATTGAATTTCATTTTATTTATGTTATTGTAGGATTCGACGGCCACAAAAGGAAATGAATTTAAAGCCTACTACTTCTCGCGCGTGTAGTTGCTTCTGGGGATACATGGTATGAAATTTTGTATGCAGACTTTACGAGTTTGGTTGTCACATGTTGTCAATATTGTGTTCATTATTGATGCAATGCTATGATTAACTCTTACAACATTCACTTATATTGGTATAAAAGATCCATAAACATACTATTTTTATGTGATGTTGTCTTCATATATTTGGTGTGGTTTATTACAAGAAGAGTCTTTTTGCAGAAAAAGAAGCACCGTCAGGTTAGAAAAGTTCTATGTGGTAGGTGCCGCCTATTATCTCATGGGCACATGGTCACTGCTGTTGGCGGCAATGATGGTTATGCGGGTGGAAAGCAGTTTGCTATAGCTGAGGAGCTTAGAGAAAAGTTAACTCACTTCCGTCATGAGAAAGCTATAATTGTAAAACTGGTGAGGCTAATTGATTATTTAAGAGGTGGTTGGATGCATATCTATAACAATACTTATGATTTTGTGATTTTTTTCGATCGACACATTATATCTGGATTAATACGTATGTAGTTGCCATAAGAAGACGGTTTAAGGAGATAATTCTAAAATTACATAGCGTGCGCTAACTTTAAATTTTTGCTTTATAATTCTGGCAAAATCAATAACAATTTTAAGGATACACATCCAAAAACCAAGCCCCTAACGAATTCTATTGTAGAATCATGAAATTTTGTTTTTAGCTCTAATAGTTCAAGGTTGTATGCTTAATTGCCTGTAGGTTGATATAGTGGATTTCAATGGCAGCTTCTTGGCTCATGTACGCGATCTTGCAGCTGCTAATCCAATTATATTAGTTGTGAATAAGGTACCATTTTATGTTTTTCCTTCAGTGGTCAAAATCGAGCTTTTTTTGTTGCTAATGTCTCTTATTATGTTCACGTTGTTAATCAAGGTTGATTTTCTTCCAAAAGGGACATATTTCAATTATGTTGGTGACTGGGTTGTGGATACCACCATCAGAAAGAAGCTCAAGTAAGTTTTAACCTCTAAAACCAATACTAGCATAAACACGTTGTACAAAAAGGTTGGTATATGTTAATCGCCAAAGGTCGAACAAGTAAAAAATAAAAATGTTGGCTATCAAATGTTCTAACAAGTAAAAAGTAGCTCTAATAATATTAATTACAAATGTTAGCATAGCTTTTCATTTTAGATCCGATGTCGCAATCTTAAGCACAACAAATAAGCTAATGTTTAGTTGTGAAACAAAAATAGTAGACTGTTCTTCATAATTTTACTTTTTAATCGATATTCGAAAAAAAGAGAGCAAAAGTTAAAAAATACTCATTTAGGATTTTGGGTCGTTGGGATGCTCTATTCACATCCTTAGGAACCTTAGCACCGAGATCAGTATCAGAAGGCTGAATACTCTCAAACACACCAATCAGGTTTGCTTGAAGTAAACTCAACGTTCTTTACATTCTCTTTAGATAGCTCCTCTTCGTCTCCTCTGCCGCCAGCTGGCAAAGCAACGCCTATTAGTGACATTTGGTATCTTGCTCATGTAAGAGGCTGCTGTTGCTCGGATTTGTAAGGTATTTTATTACTATATTTTCTTAATTTTGTTTTGAAAGATGATTTCGAGTTATGGAGGTCAATATATGGTAAGCTTGCGTACAGAGAAAAGACGACTTACCAACAGATATCACGCTGTCATCCGTATAACTGTGCAGACCGTCAAAATGTTACGGCCTGTGTTGCAGTAGCTGGAATCGGAATAGGTATTCGATCAGATGTCGCCCCAGTGGAACAACCTTCCAATTCTACCGTCAACAACGGTATGTGTTTTGAAGCTTTTTTGGGCTTTCCATTTTTCATGCTATTCAAGATTCCTAAACATGTTTCCTCAATATATGCTCGCATTCACATTCATCACAACACTAGGTATTTTGGATAATTGCAGACGTGATCATAACATTTATTTTTCTTCACATTTTTATTCAACGTGAAATTTATTCGTTATCATTTCTACTAATTTAAGAGGCGTACTTACCAGTATTTCTGTTATCTTGGTTCAGTTACAACATGCTCGGCCAGGGCCATTCGAACAAGTTTGTTGCTTTTATGACTATGATGAAAAGCGGGTATCGATCAGTGGTTGTGGTTTATGAAAGTGGTCCCAATATTTACTGTGCAAGAATACTTTTGGCAGGTATGGTTTTCGTTTGCAGCTATTTAACGCCAAAAGAACCTGATATTGTACTGATATGTGCCCTGTTATCTTGGTTCAGTTATTTCCAGCACCATTCAAACATGTTGGATGCTGTTATGGTTATGATAAAAGGCGGGCATCAATCAGTGGTTGCGGTTTATGAAAGTGGTCCTAATATTTTCTGTGTGATAATACTTTTTCGCAGGTATGGTTTTTGTTTGCAAGTATATAACACGAAAAGAACCTGATATTGTTCTAATATGTGCGATAAAATTGTTGATATGATTTTTTTGTAGAGGACTTAGGTGGTAAGACAAAATCAAAGTAGGTTGGACATCTTTTATAGCCGTGGCAATATGATAGTTTCTAATAGATATCTGAGTTAGATAAACGGTGCGGATCACCTATTTCTATAAAAATTTCCAGTTGCTTAAAAGCATATTTATGTCAATATAGTAGCAGCTTATAAGTTTTATCATCTTGCTGCATTTTCTATTGGTTCAGATATGCACACCGTTTTATGAGAATTGTTTATGGTATCAGCCGGCTCTTTTATGAGATTTGTGAGGAAAGACCATTGTCTTCCTTTCGAATCATACTAAATACAAAGTTTTTTGCAGTTATGTCTTCCATATAACGTTTTGCACTAAAATGATAGTCAACGCAGCTACTTGATTTTTAATAACTCTCACTGTAGAAAGCAAACTGCCTTGGAATGTATTAGCAATAATATGAGCCAGGTCCTCTTTGAAAGTGAAATTTTTAATTAACTTGGTCTCCACATGTATACTTTTAAGTAATTTCAGGACCAAGATTTTAGTAACAACCGATGTGACTTTCCTATAAATTGATTAGTAGCCTACATTACAACAGCACATAACTAGAAAAAATCTGAATTATCTGTTCTTATACAGAAATATATGGTAAAGCACAAGGGATGATATATTTCAGAGTGTGGATCGAAGTAGAGGAGGTATACCAGTCCGCTTTATCTGAGGTCAATACATCAACAGGTTTCTTCACAGTTTCACGCGAATCAAGTATACCAATAAATATAAAATGCCCCGCCGCAACGCGGCGGTTTCGGGGCAATCCTTGTTGCTAATAATGTTCAAGATGATGAAGAAATGCAAGCACGTGAAACACGAACACAAGGCGTGAGATTAAAACTTGTACAAAAGATTAGAGTTGTTGTGAGAAAGACTCCAATTAAGAACATTTTTCAGCCTCCAATCATAGCTTCTTTGCTAGCTAAATTCGTAGGTTCGGTCCCTCAAGTGAAATCTTTTGTTTTTGGACATGATGCACCGCTTGCTTTTGTAACAGATAGTTTAGAGATACTCGGTAGGGCTATGGTGCCTTCGGTTATGCTTGTTTTAGGAGGAATGCTTGCTGAGGGTCCAAACATATCTAAACTTGGAGTAAAAACGACTATTGGTATAACCGTGGCTAGATTATTAGTGCTACCGATTTTTGGAATTGTGATTGTTTCCTTGGCTGATAAGATGCATCTTCTTGTAGATGACGATGCTATGTATAAATATGTACTTTTGTTGCAGTATGCGACTCCAAGTGCTATTCTTTTGGGAGCTGTCGCTAGAATGAGAGGTTATGCTGTTAGCGAGTCCTCTGCACTTTTGTTTTGGCAACATATATTTGAACTCTTTTCACTGTCCTTTTACATCTTCATCTACTCTAAACTGGTAGCACATATTTGAGGCCATACATATAGACATATAGTATCGAGTTTTTTAGAAGATTGGAGTTCCGGGTAAATGTTGGTGAAGAAGAAAGCATGATAATTCAACTTTTGGGACCACTGTTGGATGCATACAGCAGTGGAGGCTTTATAGTAACTAATAAAGAATCAGAAAGTAAATTATAGGTAGATGCAAATATTTTCAGGAATTTATTGTATTAGATCAACTTGTTTCTTATTAGTTGTTACTGATATCTAAATTCTAACATGGACACATTTACATCTTACTGACCCGTTTTGGTAAGAGCTTAGTGATTTTACTGATGCTTCATGATATGATTGTGTTTTAGTAACTGACTCTTTAAGCTGTCATGTTTGATTAACCATTGTCAACAAACGACCGTAATAGCAAAATGTGAAGAAAACACTAAAAAATGGACGGTTTTGGTGAAATATGCCATATGTTGCGTTTTTTTGGCAGCACAGACTAATTTAGGTCACTGTAAATGCTTTTACTTATACAAAGTTAACAGCAACAACATGGTCCAATTGAATTGACTAAATCACTATGGGAGGAGCTACAAAGAACTACCATCAGTAAAATAAGTTATAGCCCATCTGCATAACCACTGAACTCATAATATATCATGACTATGATTATTTTTACAAGTGAGTCACTCTATTAAAATTTGCATAAAGGTAGTTAATGATTTATGAGGATCTAGGTAGCTTCAAAGCCTCAAAAGGGTTATGTATAGATGCAAATGCATCCTCTTTAATTCCCAAATTGGCTGTTTGGACTTATAATATTCATGTTGGGACCATGAATTTGAATTAGTTAGGCAAGTCAAGCTGCTTGTGTCAAGGAAACATGTTATTGTGGTGTCATATGGTATGCTATTGAGTATTGACCCATATGGCCATATAGATTTCTTTTTGTTCTTGGTCAAATATTTGAAAGTATGGTCAAAGTCAAATTATATAAGTTTCTATCTTCTTCCTATTCAGCACAATTTCCCCCTTTTTACTGTGTTTTATAACTTTCTTAGCTTTCTAAATTAATGGCTTTTAAAAAAATTACTTTTTTGTTGTTGCAAAATTCATATTGAAAAAAACACATTCTTAATGTTGTAGTCAATTAGTGTTTTATTATTCGTATGTAACGAAAATATGATTTTAAGTTTCCTTCCTCTTTGCGAACAAAGAAACATTTTTTGTCGAATGTACACTAAATTCTTGATACTCAAAAAGATGTAAAAAGTTTTGCTAACAATCGCATTAAAGGTTATTGTTAGGCAAATAAATCTGTTAGGATACACATATAAATGATTCTTATTTGATGGAAATCCTGATAAAAGTGAAAACAATTTCGATAAACGCGGATACACAATCAATACTTGATTTTCATCGGATGAACCGTTTTCTTACAACTACTAAAATATAAATTATATTAACCACGACCCTTACGGTAGCAAAACCTAAAATATAAATAAACGAAGAAAATGCAAAAGTTATCTAAGAGTTAGTAATCAGATTTTTAGGATTTATACAGCATAATGACTTAGAAGAGAATACACTAATTATGAATGAAGTTAAGAACAAAAGTGTTGAGTATACAACATAGTTACAACATAGTGAGTCAAAGAATATTATAAAGGCATTTTATTTGCTATCTTATCTTTAAAAGCTAGAGAAAAATTACAAAGGCTTCATAAGCCAAGAGTTCCAACAATTTACATTACATCATCTACTTTTAAGCTAAGAGAAGCAAAAGTACGAATAAAATCGAAATGTCACTTTTCCTAAACAAGTGAGAGGAAAAAGTAACTCCATTGCGATAACGCCATAAACACCATAACAACGCCACTATGATGACGTACACTCGATCTTTATTAACTGTGTTGTTACATTAGGACTGAAACGTAATATTGTACCATATTCGGCTATTTCATAAGAGGCCCGGGTACAGTGGCTGTTGGCTTGAGCCATAGCCTTCGGCATGAGCCTTTGGCGCGACAACTCACACCGGGGCTGGGCTGGTAGGGCCTGGCGCCGTGGCCACCAGCTCACGCCGAGCAATATTTTCTTTTGTTTGTTTGTTTTGTTGGGTTTCTTTCTTTTTTGTTTGTGCTTGTGTAATACTGTGACGTATTTTTTTTAGCGAAAATTACTGTATTACTCTTTTTTATTAGTGTGTGTCTGCACATACCTTCACTTTTCCTCCATTATCAAATCTACCCATCAATGTCAGGTATATATTTCCCCTACATACACAACACACACGTGTAAGGTTGAGATTACATTTAAAATTAATTTAAACACAATGTCGCGTAAATTTTTTCCCTACATACACGACATTAATTTTTTATTCAGACTTTAGTACTATTTCACACAATGTCGTGTAAAAAGCTTCCCTACATACATGACACAAAAATCTTCAATGTTCAAAATTTACAAAAAACACCTTTTAACTTTTTAGTAATGGTACAACTTTTTTATATAACAAACTTTATTTGTCAAATATGTAGCAAATATCTAGCAAATTTGTTAATGAAAAAAATATCGTTACGAAGAGCTTTGAATTACGAACAAAACGAGCCCAATATTGATATGTTTTTTACGGACGTACGATTTTATAAAAAATGTTGAAGTTTGATTATACTTATTTGCTCACATTCGCATATACAACTCTGCTAATGTTGGTTCTGCTTCTTGACATAATTTTGTAAAATCGGGTTTGCAGTCAAAGTTTGAACATTATATGGCGTATGAAGACTCTTAGATATTTATGGTTGATTTGACAGGGATTAAAATTGCATCTAGATTATTCTGGGTTGCCTAGAAATCGAAGAGGGTCATCAGCAGCAGCATCAGGTGGTGGTTTGGAACAAGCTCATCCAGATGCATGGGCTTCGGCCTACAGTTTTGTTGCAGCCGGAGCTGCATTAGTGGCTGGTTTAGGTGTATTAGCTTTCATGAGAAGAGCCTGATATCCTTTTTGATTAGATTTTCCTGAAAATACTTTCAAGGATTAAAGATGTCCTTGTGAACAACATTTGAAGTGGATACTTCAAGAGATTGATAATGTCAAAAATTTACTTGATTGGGTCGGGGTGCATATTCTTGCAGATCAAATTGTATACGCGAAAACTGGAATACATTTGTTTGAGTTTCTCTCTACTTGAGAGATCAATATAAACACCTGTATTGTATGATGAATTGATGATTTCATCTTATTTGGGTGTACGCTACAAGTAACTGTTGGTTTCTGTAATAAGTGGCAAATATGTGTAATAGAATAGAAGGAATGACTGAATGACCTTTCTTTGTAAAATCTGTTTTGTCTTCGTCCTTTAATCATTTGCAAACAAATAATACGAGTTATTTGAATTTGATACCAAATATGAATTAGAACTTCTTCCATAGCTATTAGATAATAAACTGCAAGTTAAATGATTTGCTGTTTTAGTGAAAACAAGAGTCCATTTGACTTTGGAAGTACCATATAATCTATTCTAAATAATAAAACAGAGTTTTTAACATTCCCTCTCATAAAGTTTTTCTAAAAATATCTTTTACTATCCATTTGACACGTGTACAGGGAAGACAACTTTAATTTGAATATTTCTTGATTTTTAATCAGCTATTTATGGATACCTTCTGTTTCACATATTTTAGGAGAGTAATAATTTTGAGTTAAAATTAGCATAATTCACATGCAAGGAATGGCTATAAATTTTGTTGACGTAAACAAAGAAAAAAACACACATAGTACCTGCTATAAGATTCAAACAAGCTAGAAGTACTATAAATCTCATCCAACACTTTGCATTCTACAAACCATTGCATCAGTTATAATGTGCAACAACCAAGAATAATTTTTCCCACAATTATGTATGATAAAGAAAAATTGACTCATTACACTAACTAATATGTACGTTGTATATTATTTTTATCTTAAAGTAATAAAAAACTCATATGTCAACTGAAGGTCTTATTTCAAAACTATTAAGTTATACTCAAAATTTATAGAGTTAATTACATTAATGGTCTTTGTGGTTGGTCGGATTTTACGGATTTGGTTCCTTGACCACTTTTTCTGTTAGTTTGACCGTCAAGTTGGGTGTTTAAATGGCTGAATTGAAAGAAATACCTTCCTATTGTATGGTCTGTGGTTTGTAGCATATCACGAATTTGGTCCATACTTTTTTATTATTATTTATTCAAATATTTAATTAATATTATTAACAATTTTTTTATTTCAAAAACATTTTTGTCCGAATTTTTTTTATAAAATTTTTACGAGATTTTTTTTATAATTTTTTACGACATTTTTTATGATATTAGTAATAATTTTTACGAGATTTTTTATAAAATTTTTCACGATATTTTTTATGATATTATTAATAATTTTTTTTATTTCAAAAAAATTTTTGTCCGAATTTTTTAAGCAAGTTTTTTAAAGATTTTTTAAAAACGTTTTTGACAGATTTTTTAAAATCTTTTTGAAATTTTTACAAGATTTTTTTTTATAAATTTTCACAAAAAGCTTTTTAAAAATTTTGGTTATTAATAATTGAGTAAATTGCAAAAATCGTCCTTAAACTATGGCCAAATTGCACGTTTCGTCCCAAATCTTTGGAAAGTGCAAATATCGTCCCTGTGGGGAAACTTTGGGGCAGAAATCGTCCCTGGCCTAGATCAAATGACTAAAATACCCTTCTCTCTTTATTACTTTTCAGTTTCTTGCGCAAATGGTCCCTGTGTTTCGCCAGATTTTGCAAATTTAGTCCTTTTTTTTTTTTTTTTTTAATTAACTATTAATATTAGTATTATTTTTTTTACGTTTTCGTCCGTTTTTTTACGTTTTCGTCCGATTTTTAACGTTTTCGTCCGATTTTTTACGTTTTCGTCCGATTCTTTACGTTTTTCTCAGATTTTTTACGTTTTCGTCCGTTTTTTTACGTTTTCGTCCGTTTTTTTACGTTTTCGTCCGGTTTTTTACGTTTTGTCTCTTTTTACGTTTTCGTCCGTTTTTTACGTTTTTTTTCGTCGATTTTTACGTTTTCATCCGTTTTTTACGTTTTCGTCCGTTTTTTTACGTTTTCGTCAGATTTTTTACGTTTTCGTCTGATTGTTTACGTTTTCGTCCGTTTTTTGACGTTTTCATCCGTTTTTTACGTTTTCGTCCGTTTTTTTACGTTTTCGTTTGATTTTTTACGTTTTCGTCTGATTGTTTACGTTTTCGTCCGTTTTTTTACGTTTTCGTCCGTTTTTTTACGTTTTCGTCCGATTTTTTACGTTTTCGTCCTTTTTTTATGTTTTCGTCCGATTTTTTTATGTTTTGTCCAAATTTTTTATGTTTTGTCCGATTTTTTAAGTAAAAAAATCGGACGAAAACGTAAAAAAACGGATGAAAACGTAAAAAACGGATGAAAACGTAAAAAACGGATGAAAACGTAAAAAAACGGACGAAACGTAAAAAAACGGACGAAAACGTAAAAAACGGACGAAACGTAATGAAACGGATGAAAACGTAAAAAATTGGACGAAAACGTAAAAAATCGGACGAAACTTAAAATAAGAGACGAAAACGTAAAAAAACACGGAAAACGTAAAAAGCGGACGAAAACGCGGACGAAAAACGTACGGAAAAACGTAAAAAATCTGACGAAAACGTAAAAAATCTGACGAAAACGTAAAAAATCGGACGAAAGCGTTAAGAATCGGACGAAAACGTAAAAAATCGGACGAAAACGTAAAAAATCGGACGAAAACGTAAAAAAAGGGACAACGAAAAATTAATACTATATTAATAGTTAATTAAAAAAAAAAAGGACTAAATTTGCAAAATCTGACGAAACACGAGGGACCATTTGCGCAAGCGAAAAGTAATAAAGAGAGAAGGGTACTTTAGTCATTTGATCTAGGCCAGGGACGATTTCTGCCCCAAAGTTTCCCCACAGGGACGATATTTGCACTTTCCAAAGATTTGGGACGAAACGTACAATTTAGCCATAGTTTAGGGACGATTTTTGCAATTTACTCTTAATAATTTTTACGACATTATTTTTATAAAATTTTTTACGAGATTATTTTTATAAAATTGTTTTTACCAAATTTTTTTTATGAATTTTTTTAAGAGATTTTTTACGAGATTTTTTCTGATATTATTAATAATTTTTACAGGATTTTTTTATAATTTCTGTAAAAATTTTGACATAATCCGTTAAAATTTTAATTTTTTTAATTAAAAAAATATTGTTTAAAATTATAAAATTTTAATCTGTTAAAAAATTTAGAAAACAAATTAATTATTAAATTTAAAACAAATTGTTAAAATATTAGATTTTTAATTTGTTAAGAAAAATTGTTAAAAAAAATATTGTTTTTAAAGTTTTGAAATAATCTATTTAAAAAAAATAAAGGTTTTTAAAGTTTTTAAAGTTTTAAAGGTTTGACATAGGTTTTTAAAATTTAAGAAAATATTGTGTTATTAGATTTTTATAGTTTTAAAGGTTTGACATAGGTTTTTTTTATTAAAAAAAAAGGAAAAAAAAAAGGACTAAATCTATTATACGAGACAACCCACAGGGACCAGATGCTAAGACAAACGAGGATATAAGTGTCATTTTAACCATCCTTGACGATCAAACTAACAGAAAAAGTGGTCAAGGAACCAAAACCGTAACGGGTCATAATCATAGGGAGGAGATCCGCAAAAAAAAGTTTAAGGACTAAATCGGTAAAACCCGAAAAACCACAGAGACCATTTATGTAATTAACTCAAATTTATATTTTAATACTGGAAGTCATATTTTCTTATAAGTTAAAGTTATCATGGACTCAAACGCATATTCAAAAAAGTAAAATAAAAAAAGTAATAGCAATTAGCTCTTTATTTTGAGCATGATACATTTCATTTGAAACACCACAGTTTGCATTTGTAGCTTAACCAGTTATTATTTAAATTCTATGACTCATATGGAAAGATAATAAAGATAGAACGTGTGTTATGTATGTTAATACTCATAAATTTTGAAAGTATTAATCTGCTCCTTAATTAGCCTCCATTTGAATTGATATACACCAAAATCTTTTGAATTTGCATTTTTCGAATCTCCCATTCCGGTTTTTATGTTTTAAATAAAAAAGTCGTATGGTGAAAGAATTTGACCAAATAATCGCTCATTAATTCTCATATAATGCATCATTGATTGGCTTTTACACCCATCATTTTTAGACACACAAACAAAACTCATTTACAAAGAACTATTTTCTATATGCTTCGTTGCATTTAACTATTTAGGTTGAATAGTTATATGCTTCGTTGGATAGTTATATGCTTCGTTGCATAGTTATGTCTAGGTTGAAAAGTAAATTTTCGTTAGATTGAATAGTTATATGCTTTGTTACATGTAACTATGCCCATTTTCTTTAATTATCACAATCTATCTCAATTTGCTTCGTTGCATTTAACTATTTTCTAATTTTGTCATATTTATTCTACATGTTTTACATGAGCCGAATGTGCAAATTGAACTGTTGGTCTCACATAGAAGTCAATTACTTAAAAAGACCATTTTCGATGTCGTAGCTTGCTTCGATATGATAAGGTATTTCGATTTTCACTATTGGGATATTAAATGTCAAAGATTTAGATTGTCTAAGTAACTCTTATATTAAAAAACAAACATGTGAACCCTGTTGCTACATATGTTCAAAAGGATATTGTGATAAAAATCGAGTGTGTTTGAACCCTGTTGCTACATATGTTCAAAAGGATATTGTGATAAAAATCGAGTGTCATCCTATGGTTGAAAAGTTAATTAGGCTTCTGCACACCTACCTATCTTAATAAAAATCGAGTGTCATCCTATGGTTTCAATGACTATGATTGTTTTTCAAGGTTTCACTCCTTGCTCTTTAAGTTATAACGAGCTAAATGTGATATGTTATGATTGTTTTTAACGTGTTTTTTTTAGTTGTGATTCATTTCAGGTTATTTGGGTGTTTGGAAGATTATAGTTATTTAAGGATTTACATGTAGTGTTTCGATTGGCTGTAGTTTTTTGGGCAAGAATATTTTAAGTTTTTTTGTATTTATGTAGTAGAAGAAGTAAACTTAAATGTATCGGGGTTTAATTGGGCAATTTCGTATCTCCCACCCTTTTAGTTGGAGATTATATATATATATATCTAAACATGCATTAAAAATATTGTACATTATATATTCAATACTTAGACTTTGGGTATACATGAAATTAATTATGAATATAGGGTGATATATGAAATTAGTTCTTCAATTTATTTAGTGTTTCAATTGGCTTATTAAAACGCTCAAGTAAAAATATATATTGTACTCTCAGGTCTTGAGATCTTGGTATTTTCATGTAATAAATTTCTAAACCAAGAGCTTGAATCAAGTGAGAACATTGAAGAAATGCATGCACAAGTTTCAATGCCAAATTTCGCATCTTTTACAAGGTGAGTAGTTTAAATCCGCATACAAAATAAAATATTTTATCTTACTTTATTTTTACACATGGCTAGCTATATGTAGTCGTCTCTTGCGTTAGGAGCAAAATATGATTCAAGATGGTTATTTGTAGTTTACAAAGAAATGCTACACGATATAGGATCTCAACTACATGTATATGTAACTCATGTTAGTAGAAAACAAGGACTAAAGATGGTTATTTTTTTTCCAGCTATTTGACTTTTGTGCTCATTATTACGTACTTGATACTTTATATTTTCTTATCCAAATGTTGTTCTTTCTAACATCTAACTATGCAATTTCACTCATTATTTTTTTTTCACTATTTCTTTAAAATATCCGTGAATTTCACGGGTCTTTTAGCTAGTATATATATATATATATATATATATATATATATATATATATATATATATATATATATATATATATATATATATATATATATATATATATACTAGTGGCAAAACCCGTCCGATGGACGGGTATGACTTATAAGGTATTAGTTAAGTAGGACTTGTTTGTTAATGCGTACAAGCATCATAAAATATTTATACAGATGGGCTATTAGCTTAATAAACAATATCTCCACGGCCTTTTGATAGCATTCATAAGCCGCTAATGAATTTCCAAAAGATTCATGCTCAGTAGCACGGGCTAGATTTTCCTTCCTTGACATGTGCATAACAAACACGAGATGGCCACATTAAACTTTATAACAGATAATATAGACCAGAAATATAGATGTTAAGTCATATTGCAGTCCATACAAATGAATTGCTAGCCCAACAAAACTATATGATTTAGGCATGGATACTCGAAAGTGTAAAGTATTACCTTGCATGTTTAATAGCTTGGTCGTTGAATGAGTGACCCATAAATTGAGTTAGCTGTAAGTGTTCAACTTGTTTTACTATAGCAAAAGAAGGATGGTAAAAAATGGTTGAAAAGTATACATGTTGAAAAAAAGGGTCTTGCATATGAATATCAAGATAAAGAACGAAAAGAAAAATACGTTTATTGAATATGAGAGAAAAATATAAAGCTTTACAACCTTCGTATTTACAAACTTATTTACATGAATGTTGCATTTGCTAAATCATAGATGGGCCAAGATGTCTGATACACAAATGAATCTTATGATTATATTCAACTTAAGATTAAGTGGTTTGGTGTTATCTCAAAATTAAAGACAGGCAATGCAATGCCGAGGCCGTAGTTATTTACATGAATGGCAATGAAATGGGAAAATAGAATGACTGATTCTTGCTCCCACATTAGTTGGTAACTTTCTTGAAGGTTCTAGAGCCTGAGCCCACTCAGTGATGTCGAAATTAATTATAGTTCTCTTTGGCAGATTCTCCTGGATCAATATCTTTCTGATCTACGATAAAGTCGACAACTCTACTGTTCACAGAAGAAAAGATTTTATTGGAAGCTTCCGCTAAAACCTGAAGATAACAAAATAAAAAAAAACCGCCTATTTTAATTGCTATATCGTGCCACAATGTTGTTGGTGCAATGTTCTCTGTTGTACTGTTTGGTGGCATAAACAGCTCATCTTCTGTTATACCCTATGTTTCCATGGATTATAATTATCGTTGACATATTTTACTATAGCGAAAGAGACGGGTAAAAAATGATTGGAAAAGTGTCCAATGAATAAATTAAGTAACGGTTGTTGTTTAATTAATTTACGAAGTTATTTGTTTGAATATCATTCAAAAAGTTAAGTTAGGAAAATAAGTTATAAACATACACAATTATTTATTGAATGCATTAAGAACGGTAAGAAATAAACGTTTATCGAGTATGAGAGGAAAAAATAAACAAAATCGTACGCAAGAACAAAGTGTACAACCAAATAAACTCAAATGCGAAATAAACTTCCAAAGTTTCTTTCTTTTTTTTTAACTATGCCTATAAAGGGTGAATGGATAAAAATACATATAGATTGAAAATTTATGAAAAAAGTTTTAGTAATTTGATACAAACTCTTCAAGAAACCCCCTCTATCGTATGTTTATAACTTATGTTAAAAAAAATTCTTAAAACATACAATCCGTAAGTTGTAAAAATCATCAATTATTGGAGCTTAGACATGTTTTTATGGTTTCATCTGATTGCATGTAAATACTACATATCAATAGTTTTATTACTACAAAAATAAAAGTCACATTTGGTTTGAATCAAACATAATACCAGATATTCAGTTAGTTTCTATCATCAAAATGTTTAAGTCATTGTGTATAATTACACCTGTAGTCAAAATAGTGTAAATTACATATAAAAAAGTAATGATAATAAAGTTATGTAAATAGTTCAAAGTGGAAACAAGGCCTCACATGCAACAACGATGGTATTTTGGGAACCGGATGCGGACCGTTTTCAGTCTTTCATTATACCAAAATAGAGCTTTGCAATGTCGACACACCTGGTCACAATCTCCCAAGTAAATATACGTTGACGGAGGAGGTCCTACGATAAAAGAATAAAATAGTTAATACTCAGAGCAATGGGAAAAAAGACACAAAATAGCATTTAATTACAAAACAAACCTTGCTGAACACGCCTCGGATGCCTGGTATATCGCGGCTAGCATTTTGGAAACCGGTGTTATTCGGATCAAAATCAACTGCAACAATTGTAATAGGAAATAAGTTAGCGCTACGTGTGACAAAAAATATCTCAAAGGCGTAAGTCGGATACAAAAAACAATATATCTAATAGCAGACCCCATTCACACACAAAACCTCTTCACAATTTATCTGTCTGCGATGGCCGTATATAGTTGGCGTCGATCGTCTGTTGGTGGTCACTGTTATCATGTGGATTACCAATGAATAGAGATAACTGTAGAATTTTGGAAACAACAAATGGCAAAAGTTTCGCGTAGCAACATAAACCTTCAGGCCAGAAGAATGCAACAATCAAAAAGCCGAATAGACAGTACCTTCCGGTAAATCTGGTTGACGTGTATATATAGCAAAAGTGAGTAGTAACAGAAATAATTTTAGAGGTATTCCGAACACCATTTGCAATAAGATGACCGTTAGCATCACGACTTCCACACAGTAAATTAAGATGAGATGCAACACACCCAAAAAAGGCATTATATATAGATAAACACATACATACCTAAAAAATTGTTACTCAACAGATAATGAAAGAAATTAGGTATAGATAAACACCTTTCTTTTTCCTTTGTCAGTTGGTAAGAAATTAGGTATAGATCGAATGCCATCTCTACTATTCGAAAGATACCGAGTAACGGTATTCACTGCATAAGTAAGCGCATTCCATTCATTAGTGATGCATCTGAGAAAAAAATAGGACAAGTACAATGTAAGAACCTGAACATTGAAACTGAGGCCGTAAGACACTAACTAAAAGGGAAAATACAACATATCAATGGAACATGTACCATATGGATACCAATATGGACCATGTTTGCAGTTTAAGGTTACATGGCTTACTTGTGAATGCTTGTTTTTCCCCTTGGTGAGATCCATTACGAATGTTGATGCACTTTTACTGTCCTTATCTTCTTTCTCGATACCATTATGGCTACTGCCATTCTGTTCTTTGCCTATAATTGTTTTATTTTCCTTTGTGTTATCTTCAAAGTTCTTGTTACCTGTTTTTTCTTCTTGTGTCGGTTCCTCCTGCGTAGACTTTGATGTTCCTTCTGAAGTTACTTGAGACCTCATTGTAACGTCTTTGGCCCTTCATCATCTTTATTCGGCTGAACCTGTGTTGGTTCATCTTCCTTGACCAAATAAACTTTTGTAACCACAGGTTCTTTGATATTTTCTTCTTTAGTTATTAATTGTGTTGGTGCATCATCTTCTCTTTTCAGTGGCTGATCATCATTCACTTGAACGTGTTGTACTTCACCTTCTATTTAATTTTCCGCTTTATTAATCAATTCATCTTCTGTTGTCGCCTGTTGTTCACCTTTAAATGATGTTTAATCATGGTGATTCGAAAACAACCTAAAGGAAAAATGGCCTACAACTGCAGATGGAACTGTTTAAGAACCAAGCAATAGGTTGCTGACATTCCCAAATAAAGTGACCATGTTATAAACCAAAGTGCTAATAGTTCCATCCTCTTTATGGAAATCAAAAAGAGCAAAGTTGATGACACTTACGTCTGCATGATGTTGATGCTATGGCTGGTGACTCTGCATCTCTTGTCGAAGGTTGGGCGTGTGGATCAGGAATACCTAGAATGATTGGAGCAAAAAATAATTAAGAATGTGTGAACCAAATTCTGACAAAAAAGTGTAAGTTACACGTGCATTAGTATTCTAACATACCCGATACCACTCTGTCGAACCTCCTTTTGAGCAAACCATATGTACGCCATTAGCAGTAATAACAGTCCCTACAACAATCAATCAGTAAATATCAATAATAGGAAGCATTTCTATATTTTTTTTATGTTGAGACCATAATTCAAGATCGGCTTGGCAATTCGACATACTAATTATTGATCTCAGCAGCCTAAATTAAGCCTCTCTTGATCATTATTAAGTACAAAAAACTATTATGTATCTCTCACTACAAGTTTAGACCAAGACAAAGCTTCCAAGAATATTAGAATTAATAGAAAGAACTAAGCTATAGTAATACTTGAGCGTAAATTCAAACTTGATTTCACTTTAACATTACATACCTGAGCAGACCTAATCTATCATATATTATAGAATCGGAGGCCTGTGATCAGTAGATTATATGTTCTTAGTTTGGCAAGACATTTAGAAGGAAATACATGTGCCACGACCTTTAACATCATTAGTGCACTCGAGTGATTAAAAAGCCCTGGATTTAAATAGTTTACCTATTTATTATTATTTGAAATGGGGAGGGTTTACTTATTCACCTCTGCAATTAGCATCGTCATGATTCACACATGGGTTCTACCTCCTTAATATGAATCATGTCCTTGTCTCACTTCTGCAAATTCAACAGTTATCTTTTCGACGTGTTATCTACTTCTTTAAATTTCTGTTAAGTTTTTATACTGCAGTTGTGGGTGCTCTTCCACATCCAGCAGTTGAATGTATGCAAGTTATTCCACCATTTCAATTAACATCTTTGTGCAATTTGCTTACTACAAATGGAAGGCACATCTGTAAATCAGTACCATCAAAGTCTCTGCTCCATAGCATTTACGATCAAAGTTATATCAGGTGATACTAATTCATGCATACATGACCACACATTAACCAATTAAGAAATATAAGTGTTAGCGGGGAAACCTAAATCAATAAAAATGCCCTGCTTCAGACCCGTTGTAACCAGTGGCCCATACCTAACCCGCCCATCTCACCACCTCTACTTCAAAAAATGATAAATAAAAGCTCCAAGATGCTTTGCATATAATCTTATAATACCTGCAAAAGCATCATGCCCACTGGTATCGACATTATGATACTCGGTGCTGATATTAGGACCTTGAGCAGTTATATTTTTCCTAATACTTTTCAATATTAGATGTCATATAAAGTTAAAAGAATCAATATGACGATTCAAAGCCTATTCCATCTCAAATATTTATAAATGAACTTACAGGTTCAAGTTGGATTGCACATGTTTTGTGATATGAACCCTTGAACTCAGAATACTGCAAGTTCCAGTACGAATCATTACACTGATTGACAGGAGTACAGGACAGTTGCTGTGGATATAAACTGATTATGCCAAAAAGTTTGATGTATTTTATCCTTAATGTCTTACCTCCAGACTCAATGTTTGAATGGTAACTGCCTATGGTTGGTAATTAGTAGTCTATGTAGGCCTCATCTTATAAAATACTTTCAATTGCATAGAATTCGGATCCTAATTACAAAAAAAACAAACAACTTTCAAATAAAATCACATTTACATGTCAAATCGAAAAAAGTCGATTAGCCAGTCATTTACCTCAAAACTGCAGCTGATAACCAAACACTTCAAAGATTTAACAGCAAAGGAAGGTTAAGTAGACAACTCGAGTATAGGCGGGATAGAAAGGAGCAGCTTGCATATCTTGATGATAAATAATAATTAAACAAAAAATTCTATTAAGGATATTAAAAAAACATTTAAATATCTATTAGGCGTACCCAAACAAGCATTGCTCCCTTTTGGTTAGCAGATTTGCCAAATTCAAGAGCTCGTTGTCCAGTGATTAGTTCAAGGAGAAGGATCCCAAAGCCAAATATGTTTTATCCGATGATTGGACAGTGGAGAGATATTCTGGTGCTATATGGCCTACAATGCGCGGTAGTAGTGGTTACATGAGAATCTTGATGGTCTAGAAGCTTAGTTAAACCAAAGTCACCAACAATTGCTTCACAACAATCATCAAGTAATATATTCGCTGCTTTTCTCTCTGTGAATAACTTTTGGGTCACATTACTCATGAAGATATAATAATCTCCTTGCTGCTCCTATTGTGATTCTCTTACTTGCATCTTTTTCACATTATTATAAAGTATTAGAACAAAATACCTGTAACATTTTAAGTGCTTTCCTAGCATAAGCTCGGTAATAAGTTTCCATATGTATGCAAATTTGCATAATGCATATCAGGTTGTTGAATTGTTGGTTAATTACTTAAGCATCTTATTTTCACATCCCTACTCCGCTTGGCACATCTTTACGGTTGCATCTTTGAATACTCATCAGGTTTGAAGGTCGTTTTCAGTCTCTTCTAGAACTTACTAACTGTTATTCAAGACGAGTCCATGTATTTTCTCACAGTCGCACATAGATTCTAGACAGCTTCATTGCTGTTCCAATTGGTATTTATGCATTGGTTGGGTGTCATTTTGCATCTTTACTTAGCTCAATATTAATGCTTTCATTTCAGGCTAAAATTCACATCACTTTTGGGCCATAGATACTGTATAAACGCTTGTATGCAAGCATTAAACTTTCTATACAGCAACATTTGGTTGGTTCATATCCCATGTTTTAAGAGCTCTTTGAACCAAAGCCAAAATGATATTAATACTAATCGCGTAAACCCCTACAGCCAAAATAGCACTGGACGCAATTCCGACAGTGGAACGTATAAAGAGTTAAGAATGGTAAAGCAAACAAAGAAGCAATGACTCATGGCATTACCAAATAGTCAACAGGGACTATACCTAAAACTGTAAAGTGTCACCTGTATGTGACTATGAAATAAGTCACCTAAATTAGTTAAACCAAACACCCACTTAATTCTACACACATATACGTACAAATTTCAGCAGCCACATATACGTACAAACTTATATCAGGTGTAAGAGTAGCTTTCTAAATCAAATAAGTAATTACCAAATATCTCATTCGACCCATTAAGGACCCTACAAAGGAAAACCGAGCGACACCTACAATCGGGGAAGATAGCTTATAAGTAGCATATGTCAGATGTATTCCCTGATGTTTTAAGGCAACTTATATATTTTCTTTCTTTGACTGTACATTACAAATTTAAAAGACATTCTCATTGTGATGTTACCTCGTGTATATAGCCAAAAAAAAGTACTCCTTTCTATGGTCATACTGCTGATGCTCCTTGATCCTTCAATAATGCTCCATCTTACATATTCAAATATAAATTGTAAAAAGGCACCCCCAACAACTAATAAGAACTGGAAAAACTATTGCTGGAAAACAAAGAACATTCACCTGCGTAGATAACAAAGTTAAATCCCGAGGGTTTGGTACCCACAGTCTGGTATACTGCACCAGAACTGGCCACATCAGCATCTGCACGGGCAGTCAAATACGCGCCCTCACATTCCTTGCTGACGCACACGTTTGGGAGCCTAACTGGCACCAGTGGTTCAAAAATTTTCTTTTCTCATGACTTGAAGAGGATTCACGTACGTTCACATCTGTTTTTGAACAACAGTATTTAATAAACTGTTTAAAATATAGTGTTAAACATTTGACAAATGAACGACGTGAGAAACACCACAAACCTTCAGGTATGACTTTCCCTGTCTACGCATTTTCAGCATGCACATTAGTACCGCCTAGTGAACTGGAGGAAGTTGTTTTGCATACATTCATTAGCAACCGTCTCTTCAATTGTCGCTTTATTCAAACCTGTAATATCATGACAGCTAGAACGCTCATTACACGAAAACAAACTTCTAATCAAAACCAACAAATTGCAAATGAAATTTAATAATCGCACTGACCTCTTAGATGAAGAGATGGCAAACCAGCATTTTCTGTAGCAACCCTGATACCCTTTCCAATTCTGAAGCTGACCACGTATGCCCACATCTGCCGAATAGCCACCAGGAGCTTCTCATAATAATTTCTGAACCTGTGCAAGCTGATTAGGCTAGAAAAAGTCTTAAACATCCTGTGACACAGCATGTGGCTGACACATACCTGCAAAAGCCGCCCCTAAAACCCTGCTGACCAAAAGATAATGTCATAAGAAAAAAAAATTTGTTCACCTGTTGGTTCAATACTGAATATATTGATTCGTATAAGTTGTGATTGAGATAAGTTTCCAGTGTCAAAGCATAATCTAATTGAAGTCTATTAAAGTTTTTGGTAGTCGAATATTTTGTCTTTTTACACATGTATGATATGCCTGCTCCTACACTCCGCCTGAACTTAAAAAGGATCTTCGTTTTAAGCCTAAATACCTTGCCCATCTCCAAAAACGCAATAAAATCACCATGTGCCGCTTCTTAGACCTATCAAAAAGGTGAGTCATACAGAATTTTTGCTTGGAAGTTCCATGTAGACTTAAATTAGATACAGACCAAAAAGTTATGCCAAATTTATATTCACTCAGAGTCTCATGTAATAGATATTAAAACTAAAGCTTAAAGAACAGTATGACGATACTTATTTAAAATTTGGACAAGAATGACGCACTTGCAATTTTCCAGTAGGAGACCAATTTTAAAACAACTTGGCAAAATATTGTATTGTGGCAATGTATCGGTGCTCTTAGCATGTATTCACATGACACAACTGCTGCTAATAGAGCTCCTTTATTCTCATTTGACAGAAACGATAAAAGGTAAAAACTTGTTCCTTTAAAACATGTTGATTTATATTCTATATAAATTATCATGAAAACTCATAATGCTTCCAACTCCAAATAATTAAGCCCACCTGATGCATAATAATCTATAAAGTTCATGGTTACTGTAGTTTGGAGAGATAGCTGTGAAAGCATATGATATGCGTCTGCAAATTGTAACCATACAAAAGGTACATGCGCAAAATAGGTTAGGCCAATCTCTCAGGGAATTAAAAGGTTTGTGCAAACCATCTAATAATTATTAAGCCTTAGCAATCAAGATACATACCTTGAACTACATAAAGATGATGAAATTGGTAGTTTTATGACTTTAATCTATCAAATTTTGTATATTGATTGTGGAGTAGATATAGGGCTGCAGTCACACAGGAAGCACAATAAAGAGCAAAAAAAAAAAATCCAACCCAAATAGAAAATGTGAAAAAAAAATGCAAACCAAATAGCAGAAAGTAGCAGCTTAAGTGTACTATGTCACGGCTGGATGTTTGAGTAGCCGTTGGTGCAGTCAGGCTTGCGTAAACATGCACAATGTCTATAGATAAGTAAATTAAAGAGAACTATAAAGTTTCTTGACTTGTGGTATTCAAGGGTATCTCCTACAGCCTTCAAAAGTAATGGTGTAACTTCAAATACCTTAATCATCAGATTAATTACTCGGGTTATGATCAAAATATTATAACTTCCTATATAAATGTAAATTTTAATGGGGTGTATTAAGTAAAACTGTTGCAATGTTCATACAATTGTGAGGGAAGTAATGATGATATGCAAAAGTCTAGTAGTTACCTCTAAAACAGCTACAAATTGTCCAACATGATTTATGGATGCTCCTTGAAGTCGTGTCTATCAATAATTCGTATATGATACTCCTTCGAGTCACATAAATATATATATACATGATTCAGAAACCAATTTTAAAAACAACAAATAAAGAAAACGTACCTTTAAATAACCAAATCCTGGAATATTAACATGCAAAAAAACCCTAAATCAATAAGTTAATGATAAGTAAAACTTGAATTCATTGATAGAAAACATGCCTTTGAATAACCAAATCCTCTCACATCAAAACCTAAAAAAATTCACACAAATCAATTGGGTAACATAGAAACAAACCTCCAATATAAACATGATTGATATCACCATTACAAACCGTATTTCTCAAACACGTTCTTCTGTGAATGGGGGACGAATGAAGCACGTTAGGGGTTTTTTCTGAGAGGAAGAACGTGTATTGTTTTTTATGGGCTTAGGGTTTATTTAGTCAAATTCCAGTTGCATGGTTTATAGATTATAAGTTGCAAAATAAATACCAAGTAATGTGTTGGTGTAGTGGTTAAGATGTATGTAACATTTGTTCACAACCCGGGTTCGAATCCATCTAATTCCATAATTTTTTGAGGAAATTAAGGCCGAAATTTATTAATCCTAAAACATTGCTTATAATTGTGATGACATGGAAATATGACTTGGATTATGGGATCGCCAAGTGGCATTATGGCGTGATGCCGTCCTCTCTATATATATAATGTATAGATATATATATATAGAGTTAGGATCAAATAAGAAGATTACTTAAAATAAGAAGGAATAAGAATAACTATAACCGCAAATTAGATCACCGACCTAAATTAGATGCATCCCTATAATCTTAGATGCATTATAACACACAATAATGTGTTTTCTAGCTTTATCGGATGCATATATATATTAGATCATTTCATGATTTCTCTTTGTTTCCTCTACACTGCGTGCCAAAATCATGAAAATCATTTCTAATATAAATCAAATTAACTTTCGAAACTCAAGATGTTACATCTATATGAATAGAAATGCATCTAATGCAAGTCGTTGCATCTCAAATGCGTGGTTTTGGTCACTTCTCACCACTTCTTATTTAAATTACTTCTCAACGGATCCCTACTCTATATATATATATATATATATATATATATATATATATATATATATATATATATATATATATATATATATATATATATATATT